>BMAW01102697.1:0-15485 GCA_019974015.1 Nephila pilipes
ATCTGTAAATTTATTCACGTCTAAAATGCCATAGTCTTCTCATAAAAAGGCTCATTTCGCATAAGTTGTGTTGCTTTAGGTTATGACAGACACATAAAGAAAGCAAAGTCCGCTTTCCATTGATACTGTAAAAAAAGTTATTTAGCTTCTCCAATTCAATTTTAAAATCTCAATAAAAAACGTCACAAAACGCGCCGATATAAAATTCCATAAATGTGCCGAATCAGCTATTTGAAAATAAAAGAACTAACTTTATTTCGAACCCGAAGTTACAACATTGTATTACATGCTGTGATTCATCTTTTCAGCCTCAAGGAATCAATACCATTTCCTCATACTTTCCAAAACGTGAATACAGACATAAAAACCCCAACAAAAAAAGAAGTTTATTTTATCACTCCCCACCACCAAACCACAATACTGTCAACAACATCTTCCCCCCTCCTACCCTACAGACTTTAAAGCAATCACAACGACAATAGGTCCACAACAATATGCATGGGCTTTCAAACCCGTAAAATTGCGGAAGAATATCAAAAAAGTGTTATTACTTTGAAAGATAGCGTAAGGGGGAAAATATAGTTTTTATCCGATGGGCTTTTTAATGCTGTCTTTCACCACAGGAGGGCGCTTTTAGATGTTTGTTTTTAGAAGAAAAAATGTTGGGCATGTCTTTTAATATGATGCTGGAAGGTTTTACCTCTCATTTATTAAGTGCTGTGTAAGGGGAAGTGATTTTACGAGGATTTTCTACTATCTTTTGGTAAGTCGTAAAGTCGAGATCAGGGACAAAGCGTTGGTCCACGGACATGTATTGATAAGGAAGGATTTTAAAGGCTTTAAAATGGGATGACTGAACCGTATTGTAATTATTCGCAAAAATCGGAGAATGGGAGATAACAAGGAGTTATGATATATGTGCAAACTTGTGAGACTAATAACAAAAATTGTTACAGATATGAATAGTAATAAAATATTAAAAACTTTGCTCAGATATCACATCATTAAACTTTTGCTTCGTCCTGTTTTAACACTTCATCGACTAAAGTTTTATGCGTATTTTTAGTTCATAATGTTTCTTATGGTGGATAAAATTTGTTAAATTTCAAGAAATATTTTTATTGCAGAAGGTTAAAATAATACATATTTCAAGGATAATTATTTAAGCAAAAAAGTTGATTGAAATATAAAAATGCAAAAGGAATTGTTCTTGGCATGAATTTTAGTACATTTCCTAGTTTTTAATTCTTTTGATCTGCTTGTAGAGGATTATTATGTACATTGACCTCAAAAACTGTAAATTATAATATTTAAATCTATTTTTAATACTCAGTGAATTAGTCACATTGCAGAAAAAAGCAAATCAATATTAGAAGAATTTTCAGTTTCGATTATATTCTACGACATAGTTTATTTGCTTTTTCTTCAAATTTAAGATTCTTAGCAAAAGTGGAGTGTTTTGGGGAAAATCGTATAACATTTTCCTTAGAAATTATCCTGTCATTCACACACAATTCAGTTTTCTCTCTCTCTCTCTCTCTCTATATATATATATATATATATAACTTTTTTAGATATTGTAATATTCATAACGCAGATTTTAAAGACATTTGTAGTCAATAAAATTAGTTGAATAAAAGATGCTTATTTAAATAATTACATTTGTTGTTCATTAGGTAAAATAAATATGACATCATTTACTATATAATTTCACTAATCATCCAATTCAAAGAGAGATGATAAATAAATAATATGTGTTTATCATAATCTCATATTGCAATATTATTTTCGATGTAAATCATGAACAATTTAGTATAATTTGGGTGCAATTTCTTTGAAACTAGAGTGCTTCTAGCGATGGTTTTTCTATCGATAATATAGATTAAAATTCTCTTATTGCTATTAAAATCATTTCGTCTCATATTTAAATATTTTAGAATATTTCATTTAATATTGCTCATCTACTAACTTAATTGAAAAATATTTCTTAAATGGCACACACTGATATCTGAGTTCTATAATCTCCCTTTATGTATTCAAAATTGTTTGTTTTCTATGAGACCAATATACTCATAAATGTAAAATGCATGAATATGAAAATAAGAGTTCCGATTTTTTATATCTGTTTAAGAAACAAATCTAGGATTTTTATTTAAAAATCTGATCAAATAAAAAATTGAAACGATGTGTAAGAATTCATTATGTACCATTGAACAAAAAAGATATACCCCATTCCGTATCAATATATAAATAACACTTTGCAAACCAAGAAGAAAGAATAAAAATAAATATGAAAAATTTAACTAAACTAGAAAAATATAATGAAGTATAATATTTTTTATGAAGTAAAGGAAAGGAAGAAAAATGAAGAAGTATAATATAATTAATTTTGTAACATGTATTTGATTGTTATACTGGGTTATTCCAGAATTATTGAACAAACTATCTCACCAACAAAAAATATTATTAAAAAGCAGTTATAGAGACAAATATATATTTAAGCAGAGATAAAAAAAACAAATTCATTGCATTAATATTTGAGAAAAAGATTACCAAGCAAAGCAATTGAAATTCAAAATATAATATAATTATATAAACCAAAATATTAATAACGATGGCTTATAAATTACTAATAATTATGCCTTTCGAAATGTCAAGAAACACAGAGAACTACATCACTCTTTAAGTGTCTAATATGTTCAAAAGTCTTACAATTAACAAATAAATATTAGCTTTATGTCTCAATATTTTTCGACATAAATAAAAATTTACTCTACACCAGGAAAATAATTAAAACTCTACGATACTGCGATTTATTTCAATCTATGGTGAAACCAAACAAATCAACATTAATAGCTATAATTTACAACATTTTGTATGTAAGAGTAAAGCAAGATTCAGTGTATATTTCATTGAATCAACTTGGATATATTTCTTATCAGTAATTAAACCTTTATTTATTTTGTAACTGAAACTAATCCTCAGCCAAATGTTGAATGCCTGCCCATGCAATATCAATTGTGGTGTTAATATCTATCGTTAAATTTTGGGATATATAGCATCGATTAACTTTCAATTACTTAAACTTTTCGCGATATAAATACGTTTTATAACGTAATATATTGCTTCTCGATACAATTCAACAGGTCAAAAAATAGAAAGAAAACAAGAATCAATTACCATATGCTGCGCCCTCATTGAACAAAACCACATAATGTCCTTATCAAACAACTAATTTTTCAAACAAATCGATATAACTTTTCTTATTTTCCCCCTCTCGCTGCAACTTCAAACCCCATTAACTTCTCTTACAAAATATGGATTCCTAATGGTTTCCTTTAAGTGTTACTTAATCCATCTAAAGAGAAGATATTAATATCGGAAAAGAGGGAAATATCATAAGTGCTCTGCGCGCGAATATGCTTTTAATAAGTTTCGTGGTTTACTTGCTTTACCGAAGATGATTTCTGAGAAGTGGATCAATATTTGTTCAGCTAAGAACTCTCTTTCAGTCATTCATTTTTCGAGAATATGACATCGGTTTGGGTTCTCAGGAAAAGCTATATTGCCAAGACTCGTTCGAAGATATCGACGGAGATATCTCTCGAAATTGAAAACGCTTTCGTCGAGTTATTGAAATTGGTTGGGTAATGTTTGGGAACGCATTGAAGGATTTCGTTTTTGAGGTTTCTTTAATTTAAGATAAGATATTTTCGAAATAAGAGTTTGGCAAAGGCTTATTTAAGTAATTCGTGAAGAGTCAGATCAAATATTTCCCGTTCCAACAAAGGACTTGTAGAATTTTCATTCAAAGAATTTGAATGGAATTTTGTGCTTGTTGTATTAATATCGCACTTACAGACTGTCTGGATTCAATTTCGATGAGAGAATTCGGAGAAAGGTGAAACTAATGAAAAGTTTGCTAAAGTACTGGTTCGTCTTCATATGACTCAAAGTTAATACAAGTTCTTAATCTATGATACTGCAGAAAAATCGATGATATTCTGATGCCTATAAAGCTACTACGACATATTTGTTTCGCCGTTTGCATCGAGAACAATGATTTAGCTATATTGAGAGTAGAGAATTTTTTGTAGAATAATAGACACATGGGGCTATTATATATTTTTTAGAAAAATTGTAAAAACCAAATCAAATAATGAAGGAATATAAAATGGTCCCTTTTGATTTAATTATATAAAACATATGTGTCTTACACAATCTATAAAATAAATACGCGAAACTGATCCAATATGGTGGCTATGCCACTTTAAATAGACACTGCCTTTGCCTATGCGTTTATTATCATTCCATCTGATCAGACCATCAAGAATCACGTAGTATTTGAGTTGTGATTGGTTATTTGTTTTTGATTTTCTATGTTGTCAACATTGTAAATTGATTCGATTACCAACAAAAACGCAGCATCGAATTCTGTGTAAGTCTAGAAAAAGGTTCTCAAAAAATTACTGCGATATTGACAGCTGTTTATGAAGATAGTGTTGTGAAACAATAACTTTCTTCAATTGAATCAAACAATTGTTTTACAAAATGTTTTCCATTTATAGTTGACGTCATATTTATAAATTAATTTTAAGAAAATATGCTTCCAGAAAATGACAAGAATTGAGAAAAGTAGAAGAAATATAATTTAAATTCCTCCACAGAGCAATGCTTCTTGCTCTCTCTATTTTCACTACGGCGTAGTTAACGAAATCACAAGTATTATTGCTTGTAACTCAAAACCTAATAAAATAAATCGAATGTGTTTTACACCATTCAAGAGATTTATTTCTCTACTTTCCAAAGATGTTTAGCATGTTGCTATCTTTTGATCAAAAGGGCACATCCAGAAAAAGATACAGCTGTTCAGTCCGTCTCACAGCCAGAGACGTAATAATGGATGTGAAACCTACGTCCGACTACCAACCAGATGTCAGGGGTGGGCCAACCTTTTGGATTTCATGCCCTAATTACTTGGAAGTTGAGTCATCTAAATCGAGCTCTTTATACAGTCTTATGCACATACTTGGGATTGGTAAAAAGAAGTAAGGAGGGAACCTGCTTCCATTATAGGAGGAAAAGTAATAACTTATTTACGCAGTTGAATTAACTATTTTACGCTAGTTTAATGAAGTGATAGTCAGAAATGATCTCCTGTACGAGAAAGCGATCGCTTCATGATGGTGCATAAGCTGAAGAAAGTCTCGTTTGGTGTAGGTAACTGGAATCTCTCAAAAACTCTGCTTCAAAACTCGATGCCACTATGGCTCACTCAGGACTGACTGAAGTGCTGCTTGTAATAATTCAATGGAACATGGTTAGACTTGCCCTGGTTAAATGATCATCAGGATGGCTGAGAAGATGGTTCAATGCTAAGGAGACCGTTAACTTTCGTTTTAGTGAAAAACCTTAACAAGCGAGGATTTCTCTACCGTGAGTTTCTCCTTGGAAAGCAAACAGTTAATGTTACCTTCTAAATGGATATCCTCAAACTTCTGACGTAATGTGTGCTTTGAGTGTGGCCAAATTTGTGTCATGACAAAGAATGATTTCTGCATACCGATAGGCCCCTTCCCATATAACAAGGATTGTTTGCAAGTTTCTTGTCAGAAATTCAATGACTGAGTTGATCATTCTCTCTACTCACGACATTTTGCACCACATTACTTTTTCCTTTATCCTAAATGTAAAATGGTCTCGAGGGGAGGCGGTCATGATCAGAAGATTCAGAGGTAACAAAACGGGAAATAATGAAGCAGATGAAGAGTCAAACTTCTAAAATTTCCAGATATGTTTCAAAAAACGCTGTAAATTAAAATTCCGCTTTATACGATAATTATAGTTAAGTTTGCGTATTTATTAAACAGATGTATACACTATGTTTAAATGATGACTATGGATTAATATTAGTTTTTGTATTATTATTATTTTAAGAAAGGAAAAGAGTGAAAAGATGTGCTATATTTGTTTTTATGCGAGAATTTGGAGAGATTTGATTCGAAAATATTTCTAGAAAATCTTTCATAAAAGAAAAAAATGGTCTCCATTTATCAAAAAAGGAAATTTTAAGTTCTTAATTTTTGGTTATGACCTGAAATTGAAGTGATCAATGGTTTTTTGAATGATAATTAATCTGTTGTGATATTGTTACGTCATGCGCACTGTAGCGCCATCTGTATAAATTTGTAAAATGTTTAGTTGAGAGCTGCACCCCAACAAAAGAGGGAGCACTAATAAACTAGGCTTAGCGTTGAAAAAAATTGATTTTTTATCTAACCAGTTCACAGACCACACAACAGTTCGACGAAATAGATATTATTGCATAAATTCTTAATTAAAGTGCTGTGATTGAGTTAAATTGAGAATGATGAATAACATAAAACATGTTTTTATAGTTTTTTGAGGATATTTTTATAATTAAAATGGTTTTAAATTGTTCAAAGTACATGTGTTGCTAAATTCCCCTTTTAAACGCTGGCGAAAGATTAAAATCAGTGAAATGAACTGAAAAGCAAGAAAAATTTCAAAATGTAACAAAATTTTTATTAATCTATTAGATCCTCGATTATCCGAATACTGATTAACTGAAAACCTTCCAGTCAGGAATTTAAAAACAGTAGACCAAATTTAATGGTCAATTGAACTTAACAAACTAGGCTAGTCAATTCCTTTACTATTTGCGAGTCGTATGATTCAAAATATTTATAGTTTTGTGTTTGGTGTCACTGGTCTTTTTGTGATTTCATATTGTTCCTAGTACACTGATAAAAACATTGTTCATTTTATAATCGGTTACCTGAAGGAATCAAGTGCCCAACAACTTTAATATATTGTATAATCGATGCTACACTGTGTTCGTTGATAAGATATGCTTTTAAAAATACAAATTTAATATCGCCGGCTTATAATATGCTTGCAATTATATCCAGTATTTCCCGATCAAGAACAGACAGCTGTGATGACGACTTTTTAATTACAATCAATGAGATATTTAATACAATACATCTGTTACCAATCAGGTAACAAGGCAAGTGTGCAAAACGAAGTTCCGCTAAGATACTAGAAATTATGGGCAAATATTTGGCGATTCAAAATATGCCTGTTCAAAAATTCTATGTTGTACAACTTATGCACTGCTCATTCATATATATATTTAAAGTCTCATGACATAAAATGTATATTTGTAGGTCTACATTAATGTGGAAATATATGCCATTAACACTCCAATTTGATTAATAATTTAATTTAATCCAAGGGAATAATTTAATACATTTTCACTTAGGAATATTCGGGCATTTATTTGTGATTAGATAAAAATACATTTTTTCCCCCTCTAAATGTTATTTGTGAAAATAATTTATTAATCTGAAACAAACATCTGTTTTTATCCTCAACAAACCCATTTTAGATACGCATTAATGTCGCTCAATTTTTGTTTGCTTGTACGGCATCTAGCAGATTATGTTTACGTAAAGGAAAATTGGAGTAATTAAGAAATGTTTGGCTGTCTTTCTCTCTCTTTTTTATTTTAAAAACATAAAGCGAGTAATTTGAAATAACTAATATCTAACATGAATTTTTAATTGAAAAAAAAGACAAATTAATATAAAAATAAAATAAAATAAAGTCAGAGAGACTTCTGTTTATATTATAAACTGCATTTTTAATAAGAGAGCAACATTATTATTCTTGCAAGGAATAGAAACTAATTAACTGAAATGGATTTGTAAAATAGCTTTTGTAATTTCGTTGATTCTCATAAATGTATTTTGGCGAATTGCTGATGGAAAAATAACAGGTACTGCGAAGAGAGTGTTTTTTCGTGTTTATAATATGAAAATGTGTTTCATTTAGTTAATTGACAATTAATTTCTAACGTTATGAATTATTTTATACCTTGATATTTTTGTAGTGTATTAGCGTTATCTTAACATGTTTGATAATGTATCTCTTTACTAGAAAATTATCTTTCTGCTGGAAGTAAAATAATTTTTTTTGTAAAGTGGTATTTTTACCAGAATTACGAGAAAACATATGTATCAAAAACTTATTTTCAGTTAATCTGAATTTTTAATTCTTAGAGTGGTAATTTTCAATAATGTATATTATCTATGCTTGAATAAAATGTTTATCATTTGCTTCTTTTTATTAATTAACCTTTTATTCGAAGAAAAATTAGCAATTGAATTAATTAACCATATATAAGAAATATGTGTGAAAATTAAATTTGTTTTTCAATACGAGTATATCCGAACATTAAGTTATAATTATTTTCGTGTGATGATGGTTGTGGTAGTCTAGTGATTAGGGTAGCGAACTTGCTGCAAGCGTTGTTTGGTCGAATCGTAGGTTCGAGTTCTAGTACCCATAAACTTCCATCCTATGTAGTGTGAATGATTCAAGCATATCAATAAATGGAAATATACTTTTTTCCCCATTTCCTTTGATTCGATTGAAGTCATTTTTTATAAACAATAAGAAAATAATATTTCTAAAAAATAAAAATAATAATTTTTTTTAACAAAGATAAAAATATTTCTTTTGGAAACAATAACAATATTTTTTCCAACAAAAATATTAATATTTCTTCTAACAAAAACAATATTTCTTCTACGAAAAATAATGACATGTCTTCGAATAAAAATAATAATCTTATCTAAAATTTATTATAATAGTTCCGATTTAAAACTATATATATACAAATTATTTGTAGAAAGAATATTAAATTACACTGAGAATACAAGACATTTTGTTAACTACCCTATTTAAGTAAAAATATGACTTACTGAAACCACTCATATTTGAAATATTTAATAATAGAAATACAAAGGTCTTAAAAGACAAAGAAAAATATATTTTATAGTTAAATTAAAACTATTCTGAAACTAGTGAAGAGCAAAAACTGTCACCTCAGCTAAGAGTCTAGTTTCATTTTCAAGTGATTTCAAATATCACAGAAAGACTCAATTTTAATTGGAAATTCGAAACACTGGGTAATGAGTTTAAATAAAATACTGAAACAGAACTTAACAGAGCATATAATTCAAGAGAACTATTTTAATCGAAACGAATTCTTGACTAAAGATATAATTGGATTTATTTCTGATTGGTCGCATCGATTCCAAACATTTTCTTAAAAGACGTGGACCAAGGAAATTTAATTAAGATCATGTATTTTTATTTTATGGTGCAGGCTGTTAAATGACAGAATGGGTTCGAATAACTCATTTGACTATCCTTGCCCTGCATATGGGTTTGCTTACATGACTTTTCGAAATTTAATTAAATTATGCGAAATCTCAGCAATGAATATACCTGGAGGTGGAAATATAATAAGGTTACAAAATCTCAAATATTTGATTACTTTTTCAAACGGATATGTGCAAATAACGTACACTAATATGAGGTGGTAACGAAAAGCTTTATTTATATCTAATAAATAACAGAGATATCTGAATAAATTTTACTCTGCGTGTTAATTGATGTTTATGAATATAGTGTTGTGAATTACAACTATTAATGTTGATTATATTTTCATTGAAGGGAACCTCACTGAAGTAAATCACATTTTGCAGAAAACAGAATTCAATCTGCAGAGTTCCACAATAACAGACTTCTAAAAATCAAAAAACGCTGTCAGAAAATTAGAATTCTGAATGGTGACTACATAGAGAAGCTTTAAGAATAATAAATAAATACAACAATTCTATCTCAGTAATTTCATTTACAAGTTAAACTTTATATTACCTCGGGATTGTAATTACAAATTTACATTAACATTAATGTAAATAAGGATCATTTAATGTGCATGAAAAATTTTACTTTTTTGTTTCGGATATGTCTTATTAATACGAGGATTATTCATTTTCTACATCCAATCGAGTAGCTAAGTAACCATACTAGTGGAAAGTTATGGGAATGCGCGGTGAAGGACTGCGCAGTTCTGTAACTATAACAACTACTATAATCGACACCATCTCGCAATTTCACGATGTAAAATGTATGTTCCCGACAAGTGCGAGTTAAGTAATGTTATTTACTTTCTTCAAGAAGAAGTGAAATAATACATCCGAAATCAATGAAAAAGGTGCCGAGTATAAGGTGAAAACTTTATGAGTGATGGTATAGTAAGTAAATAGTGTAAAAAATTTAAATATGGGTACACAGATGAAAGTGGATAAATATTATGTTCATACAAGTCTTGAACAGTTGAAAGAGTATGACTATAAGGTTTTGGGATTAAAAAAAATGCGATTACTAAAAGAAGACAAGTATAAATATGTAAAAAAAAACTACTTATCGTAATTTTGGACTTATTCGTGTTTAAAAGTTTGAAATTTAGCATCTATGGATTATCTTATGCAATTTCTTTTTCCTCCGACTTTGGAACTTCAATAGTTCAGATCGTAAGTTATGATTGATGGATGTAGGTAATGTACAATTCATGGCAACACTTTAGTCTGATATGATTACCCAGGTTATATTTAGGCAGTGCAACTTAATGGAACTTGTATGAGACTCACTTAACTACAGTAAGGTTTGCTCAGTGTAAGATTATTGTAGTGTATGTATGATTTTCTTGTGGATCAATAAAAAAGGACAGTCTGGTCCGAACTAATACGATTGAATGTGCTTATATTAGATTGAAAATCATTGAAAAAATTAAAATAAATATACACACATTGAAAGAAGTGAATTTGAAGAGGGAGAGTGATGAAAGTGACATTGATGGTCATTTAATAAATTTATTTAATTCTGACATTGATGAGTAGGATTTTGGAAAATTAATTTTGTTTATTTAAATTATAAGATTCTGTTTGTTTATGCAAATCATGCATACTCTTTTTATAATATGTTTATTTATAAAGATAAACAAAATGTACTGAGCTCCAAGAAATTAGCAAAATTCGGTTTTGGCAAATTCAAGGTAAAATGTGTGAATATTTATTTATCTATTTAATTATAACTATTTATAATTTTATTGTAAATGTTAAAAGAGGTTAGTAGTGATGAATACATCAAAATGGAAACGAATTACTTAATAAATAAAAGAAATATGAAAATGCCATGTTTCGTAACGCAGTCAATTATCATGCTGGCGCCTATACGCCGATGTGGAGTACCTACCCGAAAATACGGCACTTATCAATTATATATAGTTCTATTCAGATTATTTGGTAATAAATTGTAACAAAGGTTCGATTACATTCACTTTGTTTTCCACATATACCTTGTACCTTGTTTTCCACATATATTATCAGTTATCCTTGGCCTTGTTAATAGAGATTAAAAAATATTCAAAATTTCTTTGCACAAATGTAAGGAAATACAACACCAATAATCTAGTTAAGGGGTAAATTATATAAGCCTTAAATTTTGCTGGTAATTATACATTATTTTAACCGATAAATTACATGCATAATTTTAATTTACTTTTTGTAATTGTTTTTTTCAGGAACGAGTTTTCATGTTTTAATAAAGCAAGTAAAAACGTGGAATTAATTAATCACATATATACGCAATACTTTGATGTACATATTATGGTCAGATATAAATAACTAATGTTGTTGATTCGAAAAATTCAAAAAGCACGGCTTTGTTTGACATTGTCAATTACGTTTTCTATGAAAGACAAACAACTTTTTTATTGATCAAAACAAAAATACTACAGGATCATAACCCACTGACGCACAGAAAAAATATTTACTTTCGACCGGAAAATACTATAAGCTTATGATATACAAATTTTTTTCATAAAAACTATTGGTTATAATTTAATAAGAATTGGTGTATTTTCAAGGTGAAATTATATGCGGAAAATATATGAATTACAATTATGTGTGAATCTTTATTATAGTTATTAAGCCAACAAATATGGTTTCTGATACAATTTTCTTAAGCCGAAGTTATTTTCCATAAAAAGTAGAACACATTCCGAATATAAAAGTATTGATGAGTCATGTTTTTAAGTGCTAAGTTTAAACATATCTTAATAAAGACCATATTTTTAATTACATATTTGAATGTATTCTTGGTCATAAACTATTCATGGAAAAGTAGATCTTATATATTTTTTCTACAAAAGAGTGTTTAATTTCATTTTTATATAGTTTCTTATAGTTAATTTTTTTTTCATTCACAATTGTTGCAGCATACAAAAATAAGATAAAAAGTATTGTTACAAAGAATTTATGAAGTATTGTTACAGTTCAATTTGAATAATGACCGTTTTGTGCAGAATATTATTAACGGATAAAAGAAAAGTATCTTCAGTTAAAGATTTTCTGTAAAGAAAACCATTTTTCTGCGCTTTAAATTAAAATAATTTAATTTTCAATATCTATTTTTATAACATTTTAACTCAAAATACAAAAGGGTTCTACACAGTGCTATCACCAAAATGTTGACTTAAATGGTCGAATACAGTAAAAGGGGGCAATAAAGAACTGACAATATCGATAGAAATATAATCCATTTGACACATTCATCATTCTATTTGTATAAATCTTAGGTAAGCCAAGTATTTGCTTAATTACATAACTTTTAATAGGAATTAATTTTTTTTATATATGAAATGCATTGCTTCTTTCAAATGCTACTATTCATGTCACCATATCCAGATATTTCTTACATTAAAATAAGAATAAAACTTTAAAAATAGGAAGTTTTTATCCAATTTAAAGGAAAAGTCATTCGATCGAATACATTTGTTTTTTTTTATTTATTCTATATCGATTATTCAGTCGCGAAGTCGAAAGTGATCTTTGTAATAGGGCATCATTTGAATTTCCGATATTGAAAGCGCATTATATCTAAGGAAAATATCGAATCATTGATCTTATCGTTTATACGGCATTAAAGTGAAATATGCCCTTACCTTCATTTCGAGAGTATTCAATACTTTCTCATTAAACATATGTAAGAATGAAATTCATATAAATAAAGATTAAAGACGCTTGTTTAAAATTCAATGGACCATGAAAGTTGGTACAGTTTTTCAGCGAAAACTACACCTGTTATTTCTACATAATAAATTTCATAATTCGTTTCAAAATGATAAAGAATGGTTCAGTATTTTCATGAAAATGGTACCACAATTCCTGCACAAGGAATATATATATGTGTGTGTGTGTGTATTCGTGAAATTTTTAATACTTCTCATAGTCACCACAAAAGTTTATACATTTCTGCCAGCGTGATTTAACCTTTCAAAGGTCATCATCGTAGAATCCTGCAAAATTAAACTTACGTACATACTCCACTCTGCAGTTTACTACAATCTACGCTTTCTGAAATCATTATGATTCAACAACAATCAATATGAACAAATATAATACTTAACGTTATGCATATTAGGATCAATTAATAAGCATAATAAATGTTATCCAGTTATCTAGATCTTTTCTGAGTAATTAATAAAACTTATTTTATCCCCTCGTAAGTAGGATTCTACAAGGTGGTTCGCTGTTCACCGACTTTTTAATTACGCAGTTTCGTCAAACCAACAGTTTTTAATCTGTTTTTTGTTTGCACACATCATTGAATCAACAAGGTTATAATGATAGTCAAGTCTGAAAGGCTCAAATCTCGTATCTTAAACCCTAAAAACATATTCTATCTACATGGATACTCTATCGCCTGTCTCCTTAGAACTGCAACCCTATTGCTATTCCATTATGAAATTCCGCGACATATTGTATCTGTCAACACAAATTTTTATGCCATAATTCTATTTACTTTATAAATAATTTACTGCATTATCTTCAGTAGTGCACATAGATTTATTATTTTAACTAATTTTTCCAAAATGTAAGATGATAATGCAAATAGTAGCTTACTATATGAATTAATTCTTGTTTACTTATTTAAAATAAATAACAGCCTTATTAAGTTTATATAAAATTATATATTTAAAGTTACGTCTTTATGAAGATTTGCAAAATAGGAGACACCATGTTTGATTTCACATATTCCATTATTGGATAAATATCGAATATTTTGGTGACATTCTCTGCTTTCGCAAAAATTAGATTTTACGCCAGTATCATATCTTTTAGGCGATAGATTCAACTCAAGAAATGTTTGGCCATCTTGTATCTATGATCTAAGCATCCCCTGACTATTTTCTGAGGAGATTTAAAATCAGACCTTATAGAAAAGATACAAGTCATTCCAACATCTTGAAACTCGTTCCTCAAATTATGAACAAATGTGTTCCGTTTTCCTTCTATAAAATGGGGGTCACTTTGAATATTTATTATTAATGCAAGTCAACCTTTTTTCTTCGTTACATTAGAAGTAGTATTTTTAAGCAGAAAACAATAAACATCGCTAAGTACCAATAATATGTAGGTATATTATGTCAGAATTCTTTGTTTACTTTTCCCATACAAGTATTCTAATAAGGTTTTGAATACTAATTCTTAGCTTACACTCATGATAGATGCAATGAATTGTATATGATTATCTTGAATATGAAAGACGAATTAAGAAAGAAAGTAAATAAAAAGAAAAGCAATAGATATTCTTTAAAAGTTTGAAAAATTATTTTATTGAACAAAGTCTCACTTAATAGAAATTATTTTATCACAATCTATACATGGACGCAGTATAAGATTCAAGGTCACGAAAGTACGATCGCCTTTGGTTACGGTGATTGGTGACATGAATCTCGATGCCTCTAGAAACGCATAGAGGGAAGCTAATTCATAAAAAATATGTCGAGATTCTAAGTTTCTTCAGTATGCAGGGAGTGGAAGTAAGAAGATGGAAGTCCCAGCTCGGGTGTTGTCCTCGTCACTTGACTGAGGTTAAAAATTACGAGGTCCGTTGAATATAACCCTCGTGTTGCTATTTCATGCGAAGTCAAAAACAATGAAACAATCTCAATAAACATACTCTTATTGTTTTTTGAGGTAGAACACTTAGAGATTCTAAAGTATGCGACATGCAAAAAGGTTTTACTCGAATAGTTTCAGTAAAATATTTCAAAGTAGTGCAACATATTTCTCATTCCAGAAATTGCAACAATAGTAATTGCAACTGGTTTATGATTAATTACATGCATGTAAGTTGATCATAACTTTCTGAAATGGTAAGATATCCATGATGAATCATAAGCTAGTACATTATCATAAATAATTTATTCACGTTTTATGCCAACACTAAGTATTATGTAAACAATGATCGATACAAATAAAATGCTAATTTTATGAATTATGTGAATAATAATTTATAACGTTACGTTTATCCAAAAACTTGCATTAACTAACTTATTTATAATTAAATTTCTTTGATCATTTATCAATAAAAAATTTAATCAGAATACATTATTTATAATACTGAAAGTACATAATTTACAAAAAAAGTTTTATATTTAAAAATGAATTAAAATCCGTTTTTTTTCTAATTTCGAATACATTAAGTGTTGAAAATAATATTTTATAAAGTTATCTTCCAATAATAAAATATTTTCATTATGA
>BMAW01102701.1:0-13196 GCA_019974015.1 Nephila pilipes
TATTAGGAGGCTTATATAAATCATAACAGCGTAGAACTCAAACTATTTTGCTAAGGTTATGTTAGCAACTAAATAGCAAGATTTAAACGTAGATGCACAAAAAAAAGTTTCCTCCGGGCATTTTTAATATGAATCTAAAATGGAATTGTTTCCGTTGTCACTGCTGTTCAAAACAAAAATGGAGCCTCATCCTTAGATGCTTGAAACAAATTTTGTTTAATAAAACAGTTATTTTATTTTGTGAATGTACCGTTGTTATATTGTTCAAATTTGTATGGTAAAATGAATACGGAAAAGAGAAGTAATTAAATTATAATGGTTTTATATACTTATTAATTACAATTCAATGTGCGACTTACTGCAATAAGTTTACAATATACATGATTTTCATTTCATTTTTTCACATGTTGATAAAATGTCTAAGGAAGCGAATTGAATCATTCATGACTAATGCTAAATAACAAGAAATTTTTATTATTTTCAACTTTTAGAAAGATCTTTCCGTAGATACGAGGCTCATTTGTAAGATCAATATAACTTCCAGAACAGTTACAAAATTTATAAACATTTCTAATAATATTTCTTGTAATATATTCTTGAAAGATAAAACTCTTCGAGAAATTTTGATTTATTAGATACGTCTATAGAATCAATATTGTTTCGAAATCCCGCAATGTATATTCGGTTTAAGACCAAAAAAAAAAAAAAAAAAAAGAAATTGACCCATTTTGATTTCGAGAAATGGGTCGGCGTCGCGGGACTTTCAGATCCGCGGAGTTTCGTACACGTGCATCATTTAAAATCCCCTCGGGCCGTCCATGGTAGTTTTCGTAACATCTTTCAATAGTACTAGATCATTCATGTCTTCTTATTTTTCTTACACAAGATATTTTGAAGGTGATAATAAGAGACTATGTTACAACAATATAAATTAATAACATTGATTTGCAGTTTAAATTTTCATTTGTTCTATACGTAAGCCATAAATAATTCGAGATAAAAACCAACGTTTTTATATGTTGGCAAAGTTTATTAAAAAAATTATTGAAATATAAGTTAAAAATTGTCGCAAATGTCTAAATATTGCATTGTTAGGCGAGTAAGAACGATTCCCAAAATTTCAGAGCTCTAGCACGTTGGGAAGTTGGTTAAATTAATTATCGAAAATTTGATGACACTCTGATACAAACATTCCAAGTGAAATACAAAAAAAAAAACCGTTAAAACTAACTAAAATTAATTCATCCGGTTAATTAAATGGTTGGAATACAAAGTTATGTAAAGAAATGTTATTCAAACCACTCTTGGAAACAGGAATTATTTGGCGGTATTTTGCTGAATGTGGCTACCCTGGTCTGCTTCGCAGACTTAACGTTCAGCCAAAAGAAAAAAATAATCCGCCAAATTTGGCAATTTTTGAAACCACGCCAAGTGATTGGGCTAAACTGCATTATTTTAAAAAAATATTAGTTAAAGTTATCGCAAATCTCTGAATATTGCATTGTTAAGCAAGTAAAAACGATTCCCAAAGTTTCAGAGCTCTAGCTTAATGGGAAGTTGGTTAAATTAAAGATCGAAAATTTGATGACACATACACACACATCAAGTGAAATACACAAAAACGTTTTAAAAAATGAGTTTTCATATCAATTACAAAATCAGCTAAAATGATTCAATAAATTGTCTGATACTATTTTTTTTAAAAAAAAAAAAAAAAAGCTTGATATAGCTTTAAATTATTTATAATCACTTAAATATTTATTCTTTTAATTTTATTGTATGAAAATAAATATTTCCTCTGATAGAAGATAATTAGATTACGCCAATTTTTACCGTTTTGAAATTACCGTTTAAATTTCGAATTTCTAATGCATTGCCAAACTTTAATCTGCTGCTATTCAATCCTGTTTCAGATCTTGATAGGGTATCAAGGTGAGTGAGAAATAATCAATTTCCTTTTTAGAGGAGCAATTATTTTACATGCCATATTTAGACAATAGAAGATCAATTAAAGTGACAAAAATATGAATAATGAATAACCTTTGTTTCGATGAATTTTTGAAAACTTCGTTTCATCCTGCTGCGATTAAATTATAAAAAACAAAAAAATGAAAATTAAATTTTGAAATTTTTTTTCTTTAATTAAGTGTTTCAACAGTTTTCAACAGTAACGCAAAAAAGAAATTTAACACCCTAAATAAATCCTTAAGAAAATAAAAAAAAAAATCCTTATTTTACAAAATTTTCTTTTTAAATTCTCCTTTTTTATTTAATATACTTTTCACGTAAAAAATCTTCGAGATTACAATATTAGGACTTGTACGCAATAATAATAATTCACAATCTGTAAAAATAGTAATTTAACGATACATATTATTAAAGATTATTCACAAGTGAATAATCAAGTTCTTTGTATACCGGATATCCTACAAAATTCATTCCAGCCATATTTCTTTTTAGAAAACTTTCTTACGCAATGAATATCAGGTTGGTTTTATTTCACTTCAAAAATATTCGCCGGTATCTTAATCAATGCTGCAACATACTATTATTTCGATTTAAAGTGCACAATTTGAAAATTATTCTGACTTCTACCACACTAAATATACCTAAGTTACTTTAAAAAAAATGTCTTATAAATTTTTCGTCGAAGTGTCCCTTCTTTATCTATATAGCACGCATATTCCTTAAATATCATTAACCTGTATACTGTCTGAGATCGTGAAGTTTCTCATAGAAATAAAAATCATATCGACTCAAATCTGCATATAATATGGAATAACAAATCGCTTTTTAATCATGATCAATTTCAAATTGAACGGTTTAAATAACAGTTAACCAAACTCGTATATGAGGCGTTAAGTGAATCATGCCTGCGAGCCAGAAATTCCATCTTCTTCATAAGTTAATTGCCACCTCGATGCGCCTACGTTCTTTTATTCCTCCATCCACACAATTACTACAGATTTCCTTTTCAGGTATGAATTATTGCTCCCAGTCCTGTAATTTACTAAAGATTATTAGCTTTGTGACACATGAAATTGAGTGTGTCCCGTATAATTGGTCCTTTTCAACCGTCCATGAAAATCTATTATAAGTATTATTTTAAGGAAGCAAGTCTGATTACAGGTTACACAAGCTTATACAAGCCGTTATTTCTAAACAGAGTGAGTGCACCATAACTTTCAAGTTAGGGCGTGTCAGAGTTTCACCGAACTTCTGAATGGGAAAGGATTACGCAGAGCAACTCTCGACTGAAACTGATTGATAATGAACCTTGAAAAGGGTTATTCTCTTGACTCTGCATGAAGCTTGTTTTAAAGTTGTGTACGTTTTACCTTATTACAGTTTCGACACGCGATAGAATTGAGCTGTTTATGTTTCAGGAAGAATTATGATTTTGTAAATTTCAGTAAAAAGTTTGAAAAGTGTACTATCAGTACAAGAAAATCTATTAGTTTTTCTTTTTCTTATCTACTGAAACAAGTGTCTTAAAAAGGAAGAAGCGTGAGATGTTTAAATACTGTTCGAAGAAAAATTTCTTGTATTTTTTAATATTTTTGATTTTTTAAATTTTTTTTTGTTATTTACACACTTAAAAGTTGTTAATGTAAAAATGCTTAAAAATATAACACTTTCGTTTAAATAAAAACTTAAATATACGCCTGTTTTTCAAGTTCCAAATGTTTTTAATACTTTTTTTTACGAATATCTCCTTCCTTCCCATAAGAAAATGGTTGCTCATCTTTCGACTTTTTTTTAAAAAAAATTGTTCTTATCCTAAATAGATTCATGAGTTAATAATATCAAAGTACATTTTTGAATGCTTGTCTTCTCCCAAAATGTTTATACACTAGAATCAATCTTCTTACCTATCTTAAATGGTTCTTTCTTATGTTTTATTGGATAAATGTAAGCATATAATTAAAATATGAGAATAACACTATCAAATATTTCTGTAAGTATAACAGACTACTGATCTGAACACAATCAGCAAAATTTGAAAAGCCTTTCGTGATCCGCTTGCCATTAAAATTACTTAACTCTTCTATACTTCGGAGAAAACTCAAGAATGATACATCTCATCCTTTGTAAACTGTAAAATACAATTTAAGCTCTTTTTTCTCTCTCTCTCTCTCATGAATTGATACACTGACTTTTCAGCAACAATAATGAGCGTTATTCTTCTATAAAAACTTATTAGCTTATTTCTTAATAAATTTCTTTTCCTTTTTAACTGTCTCTTCCAAGTAGGTAACAACTTTTCATTACTTTCTAAGAAATTAGTTTGCATAATAAATATTTTTTTTAAAAAAACATATTCCTCAAATGTATTTTTTGAATAGAAATATGTTTTTGAAAACATATTCCTATTCAAAAACATTTTTAAAAGATATTCCTCGTAATTTTGAAAGCACTTAAAAATCTTTTGTAATTTTTTTTCTCTTTCCATGTTAAGTTAAATTTGAAAGGACTTAAAATACGACACAAAGGATACAATATACTTTTATTTCGATACTTTCGCAGTACTGAAGCTGGTCGATTTTCTTTCCATTGATCAAATGCTGCAATACAGCTGATATGCTGCAGACTGCGTTTATGACTTTTAATAATGAAATTAGTTTTGGAAAAGATATGAACCATTTTTTTATAGCTTTCTCTTCTCATTTGAATCTTAATCTCTTGTCCGACCACGTTTGAATGCCTCTTGAACTTTCTGATGTTTATTTCAATTGGTCATGACTGGCAATCATTTTAAATTACCTTTTGGATATCTGTTTGAATGAAATGAAAAACAAAAGAAGGAATGTGTTTTAAAGTTAAATTATATATGAAATGTGTAGAGTTTAAATTTTTTTTTAAATATATGCTCAATATTTTATCAGATATTATTCATTAAAATTATTTAGAAATATTTTTTTCCTGTAAATATTTCTATTTTCATTGTTCACTTAATTTCAAATATGAATATATTTCAATAGATGTAATATTATTAGTACAATTAATAGGTTTATTGTATAAATTTTATTATATGTATAATTTCATAATACAATGTGTACTAAATTGTGTCTTATTGTTGAAACAATGAGCTATAAATTTGTTATTAATTTCTAAAATAAAGAGTTATGGAATAATTGTAAAATCATAGTTCATTTAAAATTGTACAACGTTTTTTTTTAAAAAAAAAACTTTAATTTCGCATATTTTTTCCACTTAGAATTTTCAGTACTACTTTCTAGTTCTTTGCTTTTACATTACAATAACAGTAAAACATGTAATTATTTTAATTTACAACAGCTTTTAAATTTATGAAGCAAATATGTACAAATAACAATCTCAAAAGCTCTTATTTATAAAGAAATTGTATATTTTGGAAATTTATATATATACTATGTTTTTCAAGATAATAGTTTGAATAAAATCAATTCTTAATTTCAGTAATTTTGAACGGAATACCTACAAATTGACTTAATTTCAGCAATGGAAAGTAAATAACTGATTTATAAATTCTAAGCTACAAGATAAGTAAGCATATAATATAAGTTTTTCCGCTAAATATAGATCGAATAAAGGTCTTAAAATAAAAGTTCAGAGAAGAAAGAAGTAAGAAAAATGTAATGAAAAAATTTTTTTCTTAAAAAAATTATAACTGTTTGCGAGATTATCTTATCTTGTAGTAGTTTTTAAAATGATATATTCGATTATATGCTAATTATGTGTTGTCATTCTTCTAAAAATACAACCTTACTCAGTTTATTTAATTTTCTATTTCTTAAGTTAACGTAGGATGGGAATTATTAGAACATTTCGTGATTAAAAAGTATGATATAAATAACAGAGAATAAGAATTGCTGAAGGATAATATAAATAATCTAATCTTCTTTGTTTAACAATCTTGAATACTGGGAACTTGTCCATAATTGAAGCATGCCTTATATCTCAATATGAAGAACAGATGTCAAGTTGACTCCATTCGCTGTGGACATACCAACTTTATTTATCATTTTTTGTTTGGAGAGGGTGTTTCTGAATATTCTTCCTGTTATGTTCCATATACAATTTTCATCACTCTTTAATAATTTGTCAGTGTTTTATCATCATCTTATCACCTTTTTAAATTCTTCTTGTAGGAACGAAATGCGATCCTGAAGGAAAGGAGTAGATAATTTAATGAAGATAGTACCGATTTCAAAAAATTTATTTCCCCCTCATATTAATTATTGATATTTTATGCAAATGTTATTTATTTTAGATTCATAGAGTGTTAAAGAGGTACATTAATTCGACTATCGCTTTTTTATTCATTAAATCCCTAAAACAAGATTATTTTATTAAAATTTATTTTTAAAATACAAGATTAGGCTTTGGGTTGTTGAGCCTTTCTAATTCATAAATTTTTTAAACTAAATGATTAATACATAATGAATCCTTTGACTCACGTACCGGAAGCAAAATTGGAAAAGAATAAATTATTTTAAAATATGTAATAACAGTATAATGATTCGGATATTTATTAATGAGGACATATTTTAAAACTAAAGGAAAAAAAGAGTTTCATACATAACAACTTTCATACACAACAACTTTTTTTCTTCATTTCGTTGTACTTCAACTTGAGCACATCATTTCATTCATCCGCCTTAAATGCTTATTGAAAAAGAAATTTTGCCTGCATGCGTCAAAAGTGGAAGTTTTTTAGTACAAAAATCAGCTGTTCTGAAATTATTACTCTATCAAATGCAATTGGTGGCAAAGGTTTTAACAACATGCAAACGGCTGACATCGAAGAATTGATACTAGTAAGCTCTTTGGATGAGGAGGATTTGATCGAATTTATGATGGTTTGTGATAATAAAGATGTCGATATTGACTTCTTTAGTACTGAAGGTGAAATTCAGCCATTAATAGCTGATTTAATTCGCGAGAGCTTGAAATTTGCTACAAGTATGGAGCAACATTTTCTTTCTTGTGATCCTGACATAGAGCGTGTATTAAAAATTTAAACGTAACCTTAAAAAAAGAGTTGGGTGTATTTATTATAATTTTCTTTAAGAATAAACATAATATCACTCGCAAATATAAAGTCATTTGAAAGACATCAGAAATTATCTTAAGCATCCAGTTCGAAAACTGGTCCTTGCTAGATAGTGAAATAACTGAAACGCAATGGTATAGAATGTTACTTTACAAAATGAGTAATATATAAATAATTGCCATTTTCTTCTTAATATGGAGATTCCATAAGTTTATTTTACCTGTTGGTCTTTGAAAAACATGCAAAAATTACCTTTATATATTATTGCTTGTTTCACTCCTTTAAAAATCAATTTTTAATCCAATAAATTACGGTAATGAAACAAAAATAACCATATAAGCTAATAATGTACACATAAAAGAATAATAATTCTTTCACAACAGTTTGCTTTCTATCTTAACAAATTAAAGTATTTAATTGGAAATTATAAAGTATATACATACTTGACGTGATTGTTACATTATAAATTACTTCCACCACACTGAGGAAAAATCAAACAGAAAAAAAAACCTGTTCAATTAGACAACTTTTAAAAGCATCGATTTATAAAAACGCATCACATAGATTTAAATAATAATTTAAATGGGAATGCTTTAAATGGAAAATTTTATTATCAATGATATTCGAACAAATAAAAAAAATGTAATGATTTAAATATAAACTGCTGTTTGTAGAAAATGCAACACCATGAAGGAATCATCAGAATCAAATGAAATTCGCAGCAAATGTCAATTATAGGATATTATGCAAATTAATAAAGTTTCAGAGCCATCGCGCGTGCGCGGCGCGCGCAGCGCCCTCTGAATTGATGCTGAAAGCGTATAAATAAAGTGCTGTAGCGGGACGTTGAAAAAAGTCTATGATTATTTGTTAGTGGCAAACGTTTAGTGAGACCTGAGTATGCCTCCACGACGGAAGAATAAGAAATTCAAGCAACTTACGGAGTTTGAACGAGGGAGGATAATCGGCCTTCGAGAAGGAGGATTTTCCTATCGCGCAATAGCAGCTCGTATGCAGCGGAACAGTTCCACAGTGATGCGAGTTTGGAAGCAGTGGACCGACGAGCACCGAACAACTCGAAAAACAGGCACTGGACGACAGAAGGTGACGTCAGAGCGCGATGATCGACACCTGCTCCGCATGGCGGTGAATGATCGCACAGCTTCCTCCAGGCAGCTGGCAGCACGTTGGTCTACTGCTACAGGTGTACAATTGTCGGCTTCGTCAATTCGTCGTCGTCTGCTGCGCCGTGGATTGCGTGCAAGGGTGCCTTTATACAGGATTCCCCTCACGGCGAATCATCGACGGCTGCGTCGGCAGTGGGCTCTTGAGCACAGAGACAGGCGAGCTGATTGGCACCAAGTTGTCTTTTCAGATGAATCACGCTTCAATTTGTGGACCCATGATGGCCGTGTTCGTGTTAGACGTTATGCCGGTCAACGCTGCCTTCCTGAGTGTATTATTGAACGACATAGTGGTCGAACACCCGGAGTTATGGTCTGGGGTGCGATTTCGTATCATGGACGATCCAATTTGATACGAATTGAGGGTAATCTCAATAGCAACAGGTACGTCCGTGAAGTGCTACAGCCCGAAGTCGTTCCTTTCCTTCAAGGCATCCCTGGAGCTATCTTTCAGCAGGATAATGCACGCCCACATGTTGCGCGGACTGTTCGAGACTTCTGTTCAGCACAACGCATGCAACTTCTTCCTTGGCCTGCTTATTCACCGGATATGTCGCCTATTGAGCACGTGTGGGATATGGTTGGTCGGCGTCTAGCTCGTGATCCGCGTCCTGCAGTTTCCAAAGACGAACTTTGGTTGCGCATACAAGCGATATGGAATTCTCTTCCTCAAGCAGATATTCAACATCTGTTTGACTCCATGCCACGTCGTATAGCAGCACTTATTGCAGCGCATGGTGGCTGCACCAAATACTGATTTCGGACGCTTAATTTGTTTCTTTTGTTTTGAAAATTTCATCATTTATTTGTATCAGTACAAGTCGTTTCTGCATTAAATTTCATTTGATTCTGATGATTCTTTCATGGTGTTGCATTTTCTACAAACAGCAGTATAATATAAATAAATCAATCAATCATATCTAAAGTAATCAATAAAAGTAAAAATAATCAGAAATTTGAAATTTGTTGAGATTACTTGAACAGAACAATAACGTCTGTATCGAAATTTTTTTTGAAAAGAATCTACATTTATAGCGAATCTGAATAGCAAAAAAGAATTCTTAAGAAACTGGTTGTTGTATTTTTTTTTTCAAAAAATAAAATGTTTATGTCTTAAAAGACTTTATGTTTTTCAAAGAAAAAAATGTTTTAGATTCCTCCCCCCCTCACCTTATTTAAAAGACAGTGTTAGATAAAATTTATATTTAACGCGAGTCACAAACATATTTATGTTTTTCAAACTCAGTCTCATTTTTCTCATCATCATCTCAATGTTTCCTACAGTAAACATCAATTTGTTTTTCATGCATGCTATGTGCATAATCTCAATATTTAATTATATTTTTCCGACGTTGAAAAATGAAAGATTTCTACGTGACACATCAAGCAGAACAGATTTTTACAAGGAGGAAAATTTTAAATTACGATATGGAAGTATTATTTTTTAACCAAACAAGTGCAAATTAAAATATTTGGTTCGACACTATGCGAATGAATATGGAAAGCGAAAATTAGCATTCACTTTATTGAATTGCAAACTATTTAAATTATTTTTTTCTCTTTGAAACCAAAATTACATTTCTTATCTTTAAATTCTTAGAATTTCGTAAAACTCCTCGCTCTATTTTTCTGTTTAAAATGAACATGTCATGATTTACTTAATAGTACAAGATCTTCAAGTTAAGAATTGGAATCCAAAATTGTAGTGTTTGAAATATTGAATAAATCTCGAATTATTTTGAAGAACCTTTATTTTCTCAAATGTACTATGATGTAGTCTAGGCGACTAGAATAGTAGAATCATTTGATGTTTCCTGAAATAAAAGATGAATATTACTGAATTTCGTGAAAATTATTTATAATTAATACATTATTAGTAATATTAATAAATTATGTATAATTATGCATATTATTATTTCCTATAATTTATTGTAAATTGTTGTCTCAATTAATATAGAAGGCAATTCGAATAAAACACAAGAATATACATAATGAAATTGAAGCTGATAAATGAAAAGTCATTATTACTAAAGTATGGAATTAACATATGTTTTTTAGAGCAATATACATAAGGGCCCACAGATTTGCGAAACCGATTGCAGCTTAAGAAACAGAAAAGATGAAATGCATTAAACTCAGTTCCATAATATATTTTTCGAAAACTCTCAATGTTTTTTTGTTTGCATAAAACTAAAATCAATAACCAAACTGTGCTTCTCTCTATAAATTTTTGTAAGTATCAATATTCATTTTATTTGAATAGTTTACGTCTTAAAATCTCAGGTCCATAAAGGTTACAGCCCGATAGGAACTGGAATCTAAAAGTTAAGCGTAATCGGTAGTTATTTGAATAATGAAGTGTATCTGAGTCACGTGAAATGTGTGTGGCGGGAAACCCGATATATGAGTGTCAGATGGCTATAAAAAAAGAAAACAGTGCTAAAGAAAGATATAATAATGACTTTCACTTAATAGAGGAGATGACACTTTAAGGAAAAGCAAATGAAATAAGAAGTTAATGTTGCAGTTTCAAAATATGTGTGGTCACCTCTGATAGCCAGGCACGCATCGCAAGGATTTCCCGCACTTGTTATGACAAAATGAATAAGTTGTAGACTCAGAGTTTCAAATGTCACAAAGGTCATATCAGGCTTACATGGCGACAGGTCACGTGATCATTAATATAAAGACAGGTTAGGCAGCACATCGAAAGGACTTCTTATATTCTTATGCTATTAATTTAGAGATCAAAAACTGGAAAATCAAGAATTAACACATTAAAGTAAGCACATTAAAGAAACTTAAAATAGTACAATAAATAGAATTGCTGAACTGAAAAGGCTGTCACAATTTATATTTGCCAAGATGATAATAAATTCGCTTTTTTTCTTCTATCATTTTTCTATGCTTAATTTTTTTCTCAACTAATTTCCCCTCGGTGAATTTTTACAATGATAAAAACTCGTCAATGAGTTATTACACATAGCGGGACCTTTGATAAATAAAGAATATTCTTTGTTATATTTCATGTAAAAAAGCTACTCACAAATACTCTCGACTTCTCATTACACTATAAAAGAACTATTAATTATCTTAATGAGAAAAATCCATTAAGTGATTTTGAAGTTTCGTTGTTCCTTAAAGCATTTGACGCGCCTTGTTATCTTAAAGAAATGCGACCATAATTTTTTGTACATATATAAACAGCGAAGTAATTAATATTCACATTAAAGTTCTTTCGAACGGCAACCGCTCCGGCCCCTAAATCATTATAATTTTTTTTCGACAAGTTTATTTACCATCCTTCATCTCCCAAATTGATTTCTTTTTTCGTTTTTTGAAGGCAGAAAACATTAATCAAAATAGCAAACAAAGCCCATCTATCACTTTTCAGAGTTTACGGCACCATACGTTTTACTCGTGTTTCTATGTGTGGTAGTAAGTAAGGAATGAACTTTCCTTCATGATACTTATTGATTTTGTGATCGTGCTGTTTAGTTCTGGACAAGGATTAGACCAAAATAGACAGATTAAGACAGCAATAAATTTGGCTTACGTTACGACTTCGACGTAATTACAACCGATTCATATTACATGGAGGACTCCCCGAGTGACCCTGAAAGGAAAAAAAAAAAAAAAACATGTAGTCTCTGAATCGATTTTTTTCTTTCTCTTGGTAAAGAAGCATAGGGCTGACTATATATCTTCCGATACACGGAAATACACGGGAGAAAGTGTCATTTTTAGGCGTTTCCATTGGCTAAGTGAATAATTATTATTTAAAGTAAAATATCTATGTTCTTGAATTAAATATTTATTGATTACAATCACATGAAAATGTATTGCATGTAAAAAGCCAGACAAAAACAAACCGATACAATGTTACAATTGCCGATGCAGCTTAAGGTTATTTTCTTCAAGGCATTTTGAATCCGTGAACGTAATGTTAATCATATGGAGTTTCTACTTTTCTCTGGAAAACTAGATTATAGTATTTATTTTATAGCAATAAAATGCCTTAAATAGAGCAAAAAATGACGAACATTTCTGCGTAATTGTATTTTTTCTCCGATTTTTGAAAATATCTTATGTCTATTTGAATGATTCTTTGGCAGAGTTTCATATATTTAAAAATATCTATATATCCAAAAATCAGAGGAAAAAACATTATTTTGCACAACACTTCATTACTTTTTCCTCTTTCGAACGCACTTTATTGTTTTAATTAAATACAATAATCTTGGTTTGAGGAACAAAGCAAAAATTCTATAACTTATGCTTACAAATTTAAAACAGTTGTTTGAAAATTGTCTTAAAATGCATTAATATTTTACTATTATTGTTACATTCACCCTCAAAAACTGGGTGGTGTTAAAGGGGGGGGGGTCAACTCAGTTGTCGTCGTCATAACATGAACGAGGTTCAAAATTACGAGGTCCATCACCAATAGAACTCCAATCGCTTCAAAATACGAAGTTAATAAACAATAAATAGTAAAAACTCAGACTTTGGCAAGATACTTGGATAAAGTTGAAGGATTCCCACTATTATCTTAGAAATTATATTTTTCAGTTATCTTTGAAAATAATAGTATTGATATATAGTGTTGATTAACTTGAAGGAATTCGTAACTAGGGATGGTCAAAACTTCTCTTCTAAGTGAATAGTTATATCCTGTTTCTATACATTTTAAAATGAGTGGAATTCAACCTGTGCTTTTGATCAACTGATTTTAGAAATGCATAATTCATTACTGGGGGAAACGTAGCGCAATTATATAAATGTAATTTAATTTCCTATATTAATATATATTATATACATATAATTAAGAATGCATATGAAGATATTATTAAAAACGGGCGCATTGATTGTTTCACTAACGAACAAAGAAAACATATCGTTTCAGTGAAAAATAGTTTGTTAGTTTGTATTCAAAACTTAATATCTGTAAAACTTTTAATCAGTTATATATATAT
>BMAW01102711.1:0-26248 GCA_019974015.1 Nephila pilipes
TTTTGGAATATTTTAGAAATTATAGAAGAAAACAGAGAACTTAAACGTGAATTTCTTAACGTTATCAGCACCGGGTTTTGAAACCAGGAACTCTGGTACTATAGACGAACTATGTACCTCTGCGCCATCAATGCTTGTCAGCTTCGTGGTATTGCACTCCCCTTGAAAAACAGCACATCGGTGCTTAAAATTTCTGTGGTAAATTCTGTAATTCTGTGGTGTCGTGCGTTCTGAAGGGATTCGACAGGACTGTGACTTTCGTCGTTGGCAGGGTGAACTTTCTCTACGATTAAACTCATCAGAAACAGTAAAATAATCTGAAAACTGGATCTGTTCATCGGGATCAAAGGACTTCATTCGATAAACATGTAACATATTTACTGTTCGTCGGCGTCACGAACTGGGATCAAAGTCTTGAATGTGATATATTACGTCAGATAGTCATTGATAAGGACAGAAGTATTTTTTAAGTAAGTTTTCCGATAGACTTTCTTTTTGTAGAAATGTCATTTCATACGAGGTATCCAGGCGTATAACAGACTTTTCGATGTTTAGAGTAATAACGTCTTCAATTTTTTTAATTGTGTTTTCAAGGCTCGTAATTTCGTCAGCTGTCTAGTTTCTTCAGCTTTGGATCGTAATCTAGTGGTGTAGTCTCCTTCGGTTTCTTTAGTGTGAATCGGGAACTCAGATTTCCGAAGATGATTTCCGTATGCTTCCGAAATGACAGAGGAAGATGCCCTAATGATCACTAGAGTATAGACTGGAGGATTGTCGAGATGATTTCTGGACACCTTCGTAACGGGCGGAGGATTTCTTCAACGTCCTCATCTCCTACGAAGGTCGCAGTCCGTAGTTTTTCTCATTGCATCGGGTGGGAGATGAGCTGGAACGTCAATATAGCGACGGCGATCTGAAGAGGCGTGTCGGAGATTGTACTTGGGATGGGATCGGTGAGGTAGCTTTGGTGGCTATTCGGTTGTAGTCGATTGGGTCCTTCAGAATGGATCTTGGTACGGCGTCGTTCCGTGCGTTGGTTCTGTAAGCGTCAGATATGGCCCTGCGCTCTCTCAAGTAACGGACAACATGTCCACGGACACTGTTCCATCTATGGAAAAGTACACATTTTCCAGGCAGAAAATTTTATCCCATTTACTGTGCTGTATTTTTATTTTATTCCATTTTCGGTCATACCCCTTACTGTTTGGGTCTTGACCATAGTCTCACAAAACACAGAGGTATTTATGGTCTGATGCACTTGAGATGCTATAATCATGGGTTCTGTTCCCGTGACCATCTCCTTTGATGTATTTGCTCTTTTAGGTACAGTACAGAGTCCGAACTCAAGAAGAATATTTTGCAATCGACTACTTCTTCTTAATGTAGTATGCGGTGTGAGGATGTAGTAGTCGTTTTACCCAACGCCTCCACCAAATATCACATAGCAGGTTGAATTGAACACACAATATGTAAGTGAATAACGAGGTTTAAGAACAGCTACACTTAGCTGAGAACTCTCTTAGACCCAGGAGTTTATATTTCATGAAATATATATATGAGATATTATGTTATATTTCATGAGACTATTCTAGAACACTGCTCTGGAAAAGTGAAGAATATTCTGCATTGTCTTAGAAATTATAGAAGAGAAAGAGAACAATTAAACAAAACTTTAACGCATATATACATAGCATAAAATGCGTAAACTGGTGTCGTGTCGTAAATGTTTCAGAAGAGTCAGTCCTTTTGTAAATAAGAAAATTTATTTCTATGGAAGACATTTTAGGCTATTAAATCATATTTGAATATGGAGCACATATCGAAGGTGAGTGTCATTTAAAGATCATAAAAAATGACCGATACGTCTCATTGGGCAAGATGCAAAGCGAAAGAGTACAGTCGATTGCCAGCATAGGATTTTATACCCGAGAAGGACGGGGTTGTTTCGAAATTCAGTTAACTCAATAATTTAAAAAAAAGTTCTCGATCTTAGCAGTACATACGCGATTTTGCGAAACGAAGGAGTTTATATCATAGGAGATTTCCTACATTTCAAAAAATAATTTTGATGCTAAAAACAAATTAGCTTGGATATTAAGAATTTCATTACTAAATTAACAATTAAATGTGATCTTCCATTAAAAACTTTTAAATAGTTTAAAGATTGTATTAGTTATAATATTAATAATATTAAGGGTATTTATTTGAATGATTTACAAATTGCTATTATTAATCTCAGGACAATTTTTATTACTTATGTAGTCTAAGTACCTAATAATTATGTTATTGCATAAAAAAAAATTGCGTTAAGTTGACTAATAATTAGATGCACCTTTAGAATAATAACTTCTTTAGAGATGTGAGCTATAATCAGAAATAAATTTCTAATAGAATTATTGCTTTTTATTAGAAAATTGGTGTTAATGTTAACAATGTTAAATTACTTCACATTTTTTAAACACCAAAATTTATTAAAAATCCTATAAAATTTAAACAGTAACTAATAATTCGAACCCATGTATTACTCTTAAAAATTACAATTCAAGTAATTTTAATTAAAAATGAAAATAAAAAATAGTTAACTTGAAGAGTATTGCAATTATTTTACATGATGATATAATCAAATATATTAATAATAAATAGGTTTTTGCTATTTTTAGCAATGATTTTGAAAATAATTTTAATTATATTGACATAGATGATCTTATAAGGGTTCTAAAAGACATTTGTAAGAAATGTAACTGTTAATAAGGCTATTGCATATGAAAAACGTAATTACTTAGTTTTGTTAGTTTTAAAAATGAACATTTTTTAATAAGATTTATAGCCAGATTAAAGGTATATCACAATGTGGGCCTATAAATAAGTGCTTACTCAATATTTATTTACATTTTTATGAAGGTAATTGTTTCGATTATAATAGTTTTAGAATACTTAGAAATACTGAGAATGTTGTTTTCTTTCAAATTAATAATTATAATGAAGTGATGGACTAAAACTTGACAATACATCAACTACATCAGAATTTAATAAAATGTCATAGAATATAAAATAGACTGAAATTTCGAACATTTCTCTTTGTACTTTAGGTCCTACATATAACATATAATATAAGCGAGAGTTAGTATTACTTGAGCATAATCCTTCAAAAACTACGTATAATTTAGTAGCTGTATTGGTCAGTTTATAGGTTGAATGATGAGGTAAGAAGTATTTGTTTTGATCTTTATTTAGTGTCAAGTCATCCTCAACAATTTTCATATATCAAGCTGCTCATAATCTCTCATGAATTCTTTGTATTCTTGTTTGAGACACGGGACATGAGCAAAACTTTTTTCCACGGAGTGCAATCATGAGATAACAGAGCTGAAAAAGTTTCCTACCTAGAGATATGTGTTTCTAAAGAGGTCTGCTTAACCATAAATGTGTCTTCATCATTTACTGAATAATTTGTTAAAAGGACCTTCACAATATTGATTTTCTCGAATTAGTTGCGAATTTTGATCAGTAATTAATTTAATTTTTCGAAAGTTTTTTGAATAGATAACTTTTATAAGGGGTCAGCAAGTGTAAGACTAAAAACTTTTGATCCATTGTATCCAATTTTCCACACACTTAACAATATATTTTCAAATTTTAAGCTTAAGAACTTATATTTTATTTTATTACCTGTACCATTAGTATGGTAGAGCAAAAATGATCAGTATCGAGGATCAAATCAATGTCACCAAGTTTCCGGCAAAATGGCTATGCCAATTGCTATACTTTCAATAAATAACTTTTTTTGATATTTTCTTCGTGAGTTTCTAATCTTTTTACAACATTGAACGATACTTGATGTGTTGGGTCAATATAATGATAAGAGAATTCATTCCGTACCTGTGTTGTAGAGTAATTAGACCGAATAGCTTAATGTAAAAGAGTGTGATGCTTGCTTTTGGAAATCTTGCATGAGAATTGTAAATTATAATCATGACTACTGTTCGAGTTCGAAAGGCAGTTCCAACATAAGAACTGTTTCCCTCGCGAATCAGTATTCGGGCTCAGATCCTTAAATTGAGTGTATTTGGCAAAAGAATTCGTCTCTTTATTCTTAAAACGCTTATTAGAAGATGATTCACATTAATTTGCTAATTTTGAGTTTAGATTTCAGAGTGGTTTAACGCTTCTAAAGCAGTTGATCACTATTGCAAAAAAGTGATCTATTACCGAAACGTATGAAATGAAGCTTTATCAGTTTTTTCCCTTACCAAATTTGTTGCGTTTCTGAATCAACCTTCTCAATCAAAAGACAACCAAATGTCAGTGTTTGTAGCTTCCTTATCAACAGTGTTTAATCCTCTAACAACTTGTTCCGATACATCTCTTAACGAACGCAAGTTAAATGCATTCATTGTTTCAATTGTTTTCTGTTTCATGAAAGTTGATATGAAAGAAGTGGCAATATATACTATTTTTATAATAATGTTTGATGAGTTTGTCTAATGCTTCTGAATAGCTATTTCCTGAGACTGGAATGTGGCGAATTATAGCTACGATAATAAACCACTAAATACTAGAATTTTTGAAAATTATATATATATATAAATTTCCATAATCATGAACAATACTTAAGAATAATTCTTTGAACAATGGCCATTCAGAAAATTCATCAGAAAAAATTAGAATATTAATTCTTTGTAGTTTAAATTCTTTATGGATTCTAATAGAAAAAACGAAAATCTAAGAATCCGTAATTAAATTAGGTTTCGTATCTCTAGAGAAATGTTTTTTATTAAAATTTCATTTTATTAAAATTTGCATTCGTTTTATTTTAGTTTTACTCCATCGATTTCCGGAAACTTTCTGGAAGCTTCTTACCTAGTGTGTGAAAATCTTTTAAGTAATTCTTTAAGACGTTAGAAATTAGCTTTAATATGATCATTTGGTATTTTCGTATTTATAGAATTAATAAATGTCTCAATATGCGTTAAACTTCCTTTTCTATAACCACATAATTGAATTAGATTTTTCTGTTCTGCTGGGCTCATACTTGTTCGTATGAACAAAGAATACAAAGTTTCTGACAGGAAATAAAAAAGAAAAAAGCGTTTACTTGCTTGGAAACTACAGCTCTAATTTTGATATTTAGACTTGAAAATGGAATTTCTAATTTTTTGTGTAGAATAAATTTTTTCATTAGAATACAGTGTAATTTGTAGAAAGCAGAAATAAGCTACTTACGACGACGCTTTATTTATGAGAGAAAAATATACATAATTTATTTACCGAAACCTATATACATACAACGGAAAAAATTTGCGCAAGCCCCTTACAAACAAATATTATTACAAAATCATTTCCATAAGATTTAATACTTCGAAAATAAAATAATTCTCTTAATTACTAAATTGTTTTGCTTTATATCCAATATTTTTGATATTTTTTTTATGACAAACATAATTTACCGTATACATTTGCGTATTCTTGGCAAATAAAAGCTATGCATGAATAACACATGTTTGCATTTGTCGACCAATCTTTATACCACATTCTTTGAACTTTCCTATTTTAGGTATTTGAACATATTCTGGTTTTTAACTTGCTTCAATTGCAAGTTGGCTCCATATTGTTACAGGGATATTTTTCCATACTAATATTTTTGTTAGGTTTCTGTCGTTAGGCTAACGATTTTCACTTCACAAAACTTCGGGGACCTTTTGGTAATTTGAATTGCATAAAACAATAACTCCTTGCCAACTAAAGAAAAACGTAATTAGGTAAATTAGATGAAAATAAGAAGTGAAATGAATTGAATTAGAGATAGTGATATATAAATGAAAAGAAAGAGAAGGGATATAGAGGAAAACAGAAAACTAATAGATATTTGAAAATTGGAATAATACAAATAAAGTGAATCATCGTAATTAATCGTGTGTATTGAAATTACGTAAGGGTGGCTCCAAGTTATTGTAAAAGGAGTTGAAACTTTTATCATCAAGAAGTATTTGAATCGTAACGAGTTATTTGGTAAACAAGACTTAATTATTTGAATAAAATCTAGGATTTATAGAGTTAAGAAGTATCAGAGAGGGAGCAGTCTTTCATATTCTATGTTCATACATAATTAATTGTGTTTTCTTTTTATGTCATATCATCAATTGGTATTTTGAAGTTATGATCATTTAATTAGACTTTAAAATGTCCGAGGAGTGAAATGGTCGCTATAGGTTCAGTCTGCTGTTTTCCGAGTTCCTTTACAAAAAAGCATCTTTTGAACAGCTTGTTTTTCTTATAAGAAGAATTAACATACATAAAAGCAACACGCACTTTGATTGCAGCCTGGTCAATTCTATTATAGAATAAACGTAAGTCACGTTCTAGCTAATCCTTTGCATGCATACGTGAGAGTTAATTTATCAATAGTATCTAATCCACCTTTAGTTCCATATAATATACGTTTCATATATACTTTCTCATCTAAAACATTAGGTGTATATAGTTTAAAAGTTATTTATAATTTATTCTTTTTTTTTGAATATATGAAATTAGAGTCATGTTCGGTTGTAAACCAAATCACGAAGAAAATATTTTTCTATCAAATGATATGTGTTGCGTATTTCTTAAATTGTAGACCAACAAAAATGCTTAACTTATTTTCATATGTATTTGTAGCATATTAGTGATATGAGTTGATTAAACCCAGTTAGATAAAATATCATTTACTCTTTTTGATAAGAAAAACATTGCGATTCTCCAAGACTTAAAAATGTTTCTGAGAATTGTTTCTATTTGAAGAATACCTAAAATTTAAATGTCATAATTAAAACTTAAGAGAGCTTACATGAAATAAATTACCAATATGGATCAATTAGGTCTATTCAGAGTCAAATAGTTAAGCAGCTTTATGTTAATATATTCGAAAAAAATGGTGTAAGCACAAAATATGAGTTACACTGAAAAAATTAAATTTAATTTCGAAGTACTGTTTATCTTGTTCTTAAAGGAAGTTTTTACAATAATTATCTACAACTATCAAAATATTAGATATACTAACTATGCCGTAAACTCATAAAATAACTAACCCTTTGAATTTTGTTTCAAGATTTTGCTATCCACTAAACTATTATGCAAACAAAGTCAAAGAGAAAATATAAGATGATTTTGTATCATTAAAAATGTTCCAATGTAAAGGTTTTTCGTAATATGTTTTTTAAATCTAAGATTCATTTTGAATGGATATTTTCATAAGAACCTCTGTGATTGAAAAAAAAAAATGAAATGAAACATTGTGGAACATTTCAGTATTTGAATAACAGATAAAAATATTTCCTGCTTTAAAACTGGTCACTATGTTTGTAAGAAAAGAGAATCGAACTTCAGCACAGACACTATATTAAATATTATTAGAAAATCCAAAGTGGCAGAACCAAATTCAGCAAATAATTTTTTTAAAAAAAGAATGATGTTTTCTGATTGATCAATTCCAATCATAGCACTCCGTAAAAATAGAAGAGCACACAAATTCATTTCAAATAGATTTATTCTAAAATGAAAGCTTTAGAACCCAGTTTCATTGACATTGACTGATATAAAATTTAGAATTCATTCAACACATTTTAAATTGAGTCATTTTATTATTTCCTCTTGCAAAGGAGAATTTTCGTTTTGAAAGAACATTTACCTAATTCAGAACATTTGGAAAGTTACTGAAAGATAAACAGAGACGTAGCGATTCAAACGAAAAGAAACAAATAAAAAAGGAAAAAATAAAGGCAAAAATAAAATTTCTCCAATGCAGCTTGAATTATTCAAATTTCTTTCCTCCTCGAATCATTGATATAGAAATCAGTCGGATGATACTCATTTCATCAGAACTTGATTTTCCTTTCCTTTCTTCTTCTTCTTCTTTTGTTTGATATCGATGTGACTTTATTTTTTTAAAAAAATAAATGACATACTCTTCCCTCGCTATTGATACAAAGATTTTTTTTCTCAAAGCTTGTTATTTTGGAGCTGGGAAATAATACGCTATGGTGGGTCTCCAGGATAAATAACTAGGATTTCCAGGACAAATATCTAACAGTCATTTTGATGTAAATTAAAACGATTGCTCTTTGTTCAGATTTCGGACACCATCCATTGTGTATTCCAAATGCAAATTAATATATTTTCCAAGAAGTATTCTTTTTGTATAAGAAAATGCCATTTTGATTTGTTTGATTTAAAATGTGTTTCTGAACTCATTCTGTTGAATTACATAGAGTTTTTTTTTTCAGTTAGTGGAATTGAGGTTCTAAGATTGTCATAGATTTCAAATATCTAAAAATTGAAAAGAATCCATCCAAAACTAGAGAATGTTTTTAAACTTTATGTAGGGTTTCTATTTATTTAAACACTAAGTAGTATACTATAAGCACACACGCACTCCACCCTTTTTTTTTCTCTGATTTGAATTAATGTGAATCAGACTTAATGTTTCAAAGAACAATAATCTTCAGAATAAGTAATTTTTGAGTGGAATTAAATAGTTCATTTTATCAACATATTTTTTTACGCTAATCACTTAACACGTTCAGTATTGCTGAATATACAAAATGAGGAATTAACCCGTTATAATTATTATATATTTTATTACATTTATTAAACGAACATTCTAAGGAAAATGCATTTTCATTTTTTCATTTGACACAGGGGCTGAAAAAATGCTTATTGATTTCTCGAAATAATCATTTAGATATTTTGTGCAGTATATAAGAAATTATGATTTTGTGTAATTCTATGGTAATATTTGTGAACATTACCATTAACTATTCCTAATGAAGCTCTAATCGTAGAAAGTTTTTAAAAGCATATTAACATCAGGAGATACATCATTTAGATAAAATTAATGCACTTTCCATCTATGATGATTCTTTTGTATCATGCCTTAAAATATTTTGTTAAAAATATTAAAATACATAGAAATTTACTAATACAAAAAATAAAATTAATTCATAAATAGCACAAGTACCAATTCTTTAAAATGAGTTATATACTGAATAGATCAGATATTAAAATTTTTCTTTCAGTTTGATATTCGTGGCGAATATAACTTCAAATTATTTCTTTCTAAAAATACTGTGTGTAAGCAAGAGATTCTTAATAAAGATTTATAACATAACATAATTAAATCAACTAATTTTTTGAATGTAATACATATTTTAAAGTACTTTGCTTTAATAATTATATATATTTTTCTGTTAAGAATTTAGGGAATTCTCTATTTTAATTACCAAAAATCTGCTAAAAACACTTTGGATATATATTAAGTTTTAAGAATATTTCGTTCTTTAAGTAACAAAAGTAATAAAATATAGCATCTAAATGAAAAATTTGAAAATAATTATTACCTAATAGAATAAATATTTAAAAATTATATAATAAATGTATACAATTTCAACATATTTTTCAAACGCGCTGTTATAAAATGCATTTCCATTGTTCTTATTTTTTAACATTGTTTTAAAATCTGCCTTTCTGTAGAAGGAAATTTTCTCCATTATTTTTTTCACATGTAAGATGAATAAATTTATCATTTTCTGGAAAATGGAAATTCAAAACACTGTTTTTGCATTCCTGTATTATGAGATATTCAAATAAATGTTTAGAATGTAAAAAAGTTTTGATGAATTGAATTGTTTATCATGAGAGTTTTATAAAAACATTTATTTATTTAGATTTGAATCCCTTCTTATAATCAAAACGAAAGAAATATTTTTTACAATGAAATGACTTTGTTCACATATATTTTTCAATAGCTTTGTTTCCTTTTCAGTAGTTAAGCTTAATATTTTAAATTTATTATGCAGAAAGAATAAATTTTTTTACCGTATGATAAAGATATTTTTTGAAAAATTGAGACAAATATTAGATGTTTTCTCGAAAAGTATTGAAAAGGCATGGGATATATATGCTTGTCTAACTTAATGACAACCGAAAAGGAAAGTTAAACCAGAAATTCAAAGTTTATTTCAACCATTTATGTCCGAATTTTCCATTATGTACTAAATTTTATGAACTTCTATTAAAATAAAGTAAAAATCTATATAATAAATAAATATAAACTCTATAAGGTCGAACATGAAGGAAATGTATTCGACTATAAGGAAATGAATTCGAACAAAATATAATGGAAAAAAAGTTATTTGGTGATTTCTTACAGCTGATTTTTTTTTCAATTTACTATCTGATTTCATTCTTTTTTTGATAAAAAATTACAACTTTGCATTATTTTTTTAATAAAATTTTATTTACAACTGAAATTATAAATAAATATCGATTGCAGTTATTTATAAGAATTTTCATGAACTCATATTTGAAATATCTCACCAAGACTTTAAAAAATGTACATATTCAAATACACAATGTGGAATGTTCTTGAAATCTTGACGAGGTATTTAACTATTTATTGAGTTATTTAAAAATAACTGAAATTTTTGTATGGAGATTTGTTATGAACCCAGTGACTTTGTAACATCCGATTACCTCGGATGTTATCTTGTGCCATCACTAATATCTAATATTAAACAATACGACACCAATAATTACAGAACCACCAAAACAGCTTTCAACATTTATTAATATATATCCACTAAGACAATACTAATATAGCTCTCCAGGTTAAGTTTATTATCACTTTAATTCAACCCATCAATAATAATCTAACAGCTTCTTACCAACTGCAAGTCTGAATCTGGAACAACTGTTGAAAACACTAGAACAATTCTCCACCCGAGTGGTTTACACTCGGACCTCAACTCTAATCCTTAAATCAGCTTTCCAATACTATAGCATTTAGATTCCACCTCCTCTCGTTGCAACGCCTCTCTGATCCTCCTTCTCCTCTCTTTCTCTACTCCTTCAGATGGAGTTTATATACTTCTTAATTTAACCGCTTCACTTTATTCCTAACTGCTTTGCATATTACATTCTTCATCACGTTTCATTTTTGGTTGGGCAAAGGTTGTTTAGCGAAAGCAATCAATCTCAATTTGAAAGTCCCCAAGGTTAGTGAAGAGAAACCGCGAATAGCCCAATGTCACAACCCCTCCCCAGAAATGAAACGTGATTTATCGTTGGGTACAAAAAACCCAGAGTGAAATTACGATTAAAGTCCGACTGCCTACGTATCTGGACGTTATCCTGAACTCCGTTATGTTCTGAATTCTAAAGCTACTTAATAAATTGCCTCTAAATTTATACCCTCTTAGTAAGTAAATTTGAAACTTTCTGAATGTACTGGCTACTCCTAAACCATTAATATAAGCTTAACCCAAGGAGAGCTTTACAAGAATGAAAAACTAATGTTAACAAAACATTTTATTATAAAATTTTCAATTTCTTGTTCCTTCTCAGCCGGAGAATTTGTTTCTTCGGCTCCTTTCCAAGTTGTAGTTCAGGGTCTGTTACCCTGAAATGGATCATCTTGTACATCATTTTGCAAAAATTCAAACATTATCAAAACATCATTCATATTAATATACACAATTTTCTACATAAAATTCAAGAATTTGATGAATGACGCGATCTGGTCAAGAGACAGAACCATGCAAAATGCGAACTTACGCAGCGCTAAGTGTTAACATTAGTCGCGATCCCTAATTACGCCACGCTGTGACCAGATGTATAACATAAATACAGTCATGAAATGATTATACATAATTCATGCAAAATAACCAGACATCTACTCTTAAAAAAACAAGTCAATGAATAAACAAGTGTTATACTTCTAACAAATGTTTACAATGTAAAAGTTCCAATCTTTATAACAAAAAAATAATACTTTCCATCGGGAAAGATCACCTTGGTGATTTACAATTAACTAAATTCAAACCTTCCATCAAAGTTCTCAGCTCTTAGTGGAGTAAGAGCCAATGCCGTTTGCCGTATTGGAACTGAAGCCGCAAAAATTAAAGACTTATTGTCTCAACAATATTATGTCTTCAAATCAAATGTAATAACATGGAACAATACAACCTGATATTTGCTATTCAAGACATCTCGGATTTGATTCAGCTATGGCGTGAAGCTATTTCTCCTAGTAGGCTCTCGGGTAGTTGACTCATCTTACTGTTCCATATCCTTTCCATAAAGGCTCGTTCCTCTGCTGAAATATCGGATGTCCCTCCTCGTTGCTTGTTCCTGCTGCGGAGATTGTAAGGACTCCTTGTGGTCCGCTCTCTTCTTGTGGCGAAGTTCTCTTCACTCTGTCGGATGTAGGTGGCTCCTTCTGACTGCTCCTCTCGGATTGCCGTATTTTCTCGTCCTTCTCTCACTTGCACTGGCGAACGCTTGGCCGGCCTGGAATTATGTAGTGATGACTTTGGCCGCCTTTTCCTTCTCGTGTCCAACCTTATGGGCATTCTCCTTTTTGGAGGTGGCGAGTTTAGAGAGGAGGCTGAATTCTTAGACAATTGCCGCTTGCCTGGCCTATCCCTGTATCTGCTTCCCTGCTGGCTGGGACCTACTGCTTTCCTTAAGAAACGCTTTTTTTGCGTCTTACTCCCATTACTCTCAACTGAGGTCTTCCGCTTCGTTTGTGGCACTCGGCGGTCTAGCCTCGAATTACCCTTACGTCTAACTGATTGAGGTTCTGGGCTTTCCTCATAGCTATCCTGTCTGCTATGTCCCGATCGTGTTCCTCGTTCCTCCCTATAGACACTTTGTTCAATCAACTCCCCCTCTCTATTACCTTTTCTTTGGTGGTAGAGTTTGACTTGGTCAATATTGACCGTGGTCTCCCTTCCATGCTTTAGGATCACTACATTGTTTTGTATCACACGGACCACTTTGAAGGGTCCTTCAAATTTTGGCTGAAATTTCGCTACCCTCTTCTGAATTGCAGAACTAATTGTATGCGTTTCCACTAATACGAGATCATTTACCTTAACCGTCCATTCCCTTCTCCTCTTGTTATAGTACCGAGCCTGTCTATTTTGCTGCATCTCCGTTCTCTGCTGAACCTCTGCCAAGAGTTTTTCAATATCCCTGCACACCATATCTCCATGCTCAGGGACCTGTATCAGTTTTTGGAAGGGCGTTATCAACTTACGCTTTAAAAACAGTTCGGCTGGTGTCTTTCCTGTAGTTTCATGCACCGCCGTTCTAATTGCATATGCAAACTGCTGTAGAAATTGGTCCCAATAAGTGTAGTTCGATTGCACGTAACTGGCAATCATTTGTACAATATTTCTATCGACTCTTTCCGAAGCATTAGCCTGCGGTCTATAAGCCGTAATTTTTATGTGCTCAATGTTCAAGGTGCGACATAGTTCCTCAAATATTTCAGAAATGAATTGGGGTCCGTTGTCACTAACTACTTTAATTGGAGCTCCATATCTAGATATATAACTTTTAAAAAGGGCAGTGGCCACTGCTTTAGCTGAAGCTTTTCGCAAAGGAATTAATTCGACCCATTTAGAAAAATTATCGACGATTACTAAAAGAAAACGATGCCTTTCGGGATTCGAGGCTGGGTACGGTCCTAGCAAATCTAAAGAAATTTGTTCATTTGGGTACGTCGTTTTTACAGAAATTAATTGTCCAGCTGGAAACGCGTTTTTATAATTATAGCGTTGAGATATGTCGCACGTTGAAACATATTCACTTACAACTTTCCTCATTTTAGGAAAGTAGCACGACTCTTTTATTCTGGCGTAAGTTTTTCTTATGCCAAAATGACCCGCCATTGGGTTATCATGAAATTCCCTCAATACCGATTCACGCAAAGTTTGCGGAATATAAGCTCGTAGTTCGTGATTAGAAGTTAGCAGTTTTGCATAAAAAAGAATTCCATCAATTAGTTTAAAGTCTTGGGACCAATTTTCACATATTCCCGAGTTTATTGCCGAATCCTCCGGGTTTTCCAAATATCGATAAATATGACCCAACTCCGAGTCCTGCCTCTGTTCACCTATCAGCTGTTCTCTCGACGTTAACACTAGAGAATTGATAATGGTGCAAGAGACACAATCCAGAGCCTGTCCTTCAAAGGGTTGTCTAGATAACATATCTGCCACCACATTCTGCTTTCCCGGCCTATGTTCCCATTCTATGTTATATTCCGCCAGCTTTAATGCCCATCTTATCATCCTACTTGAAAGATTTTTTCCGTTTGTTAACTTAGTCAGCGCTGCATGGTCCGTTACCACTTTTGTTGGACAATGCCCAAAGTACGACCTAAATTTCTGCAAAGCCCAAATCACTGCCAAACATTCCCTTTCCGTAATGGAATAGTTTCTTTCAGCTCTATTTAGCGTTCTAGAAGCATACGCTATGGGCCTTTTACCCTGCATCAAAACTGCTCCTACTCCTACTGAGCTAGCATCGGTGTGCAATTCAAACGGGTCATTTAAATTAGGCAACTGTAAGACTGGCTCAGAAGTCAACGCTCCTTTTAACGTGTCAAAGGCCTTTTGTGCCTCAGGAGTCCATTGAAATTTGACCTTTTTACGCTTAGTGCGTACAATGGTTCACACAGTTCGGAGTACCCTCTGATAAACTTTTGGTACCATCCAGTCATTCTTAAAAATCTCGAAACCTGTCGTGCATTTTTCGGTGCGGGTATGTCAAGAACAGCTTTAATTTTGTTAGGATCAGTGTGCACCCCACTCCTCACGGAGAAAAAAGAAATACTCAAAAATGAATACCTAGACGTACTCATTTTGAAATGAGTATGTTTGTATCAGATTTGAGCGTATACCTTTATCGAATGTGAACATTACAAGTATTCAAAACCAAAAAAAAAAATGGGAAATCAGCATTCTCAAAAAATTATTACAGATATAAGGTTTATAAAAGTTCCTTTTATATACTGACTACGTATTTTACAAAGTGGGTTTCAAAAACAAATATGGTTTGCTTTAATATTTCGAACTATATTTCGTATTTACCACGCTACACGCGGTAGAATACAGGAATATTAAAATGAGTAAGTACGCATACTCATTTTCGCGTCTGTGTTTGTTTACATTTTTTTCCCAGTGACTCACTCACCACTACAGAAAGATTCTTTTATTTAAGATATAAAAATGTTGTTGAAATATTATTGATCATGATTTCTGATTTCTGATTTGAAAATGATTTTCTGTGAGTAGTTATTTGTGCTTTGCAGGTGTTTTTTTTGTCTGTATTCATATTGCATCGTAATCGTAGCTTAGTGACTTCTTACTTTAATTTGCATTAAAATTATTTTCATGCATGTAAATATTTGTGTATGAAGCTTATATTTTATAGAATAACATTACAGTATTCAAAAAGCAGTGTTATTAAAATTTTGAGCCATTTTGCTACATTTTTTTTAAGTAAAATCCATTCCAGGTAAAATCGAACTTTGATGGATCCCTTTGGCGATTTTTTTGAGATAGCGCCAAAGCGGGTGTTTCAAACTCGGAGCTTCCGAAAGAGAGAGATTGGCTCTTGCGCCATAAAACCTCACAGTCACTCACTCACCGAAAGAGAGAAAAAAATATGGCGTCGTGCCTGGAAGGCAAATGAAGTACCAGAATGACACCAAGGCGGGTATTTCAAATGAGAAGCGAGAGAAGATGGCGTCGAATCCCCTTTTACAGAATTTATAGGGTTACCATAAACAAACCTGCATGGTAACCACATTAGCGATTTATCGCCAAAAGAAAGTTAAAGTTCGCCAGGCCCCCTCCAACTTCGATTCAACCGAATTTTGAATCGGAAGTTTTATAACAAAAAACTTCATAAAGTGTAAAATAATATATAAGATGAAGAAAATGATACTTGTAAATAAAGGAGCGCTTATTTATTTCCCTGAAAATTTTAATTGATATATATTTTTTTGTTTAAAATTCATTTTCGATACAACAACAGTATCGGAAAATAAATTCAAAACATACTCACTGGATTGTTTGATTCTCATATTTGATGCAGTAACAGATTCACAAATAAATACATGACACTCATTTTTCTATTCTACACTCATAATTGATCCAAAATTATATTCAAAAATGAGTATGTGAAGTTTCCATTTTGAGTACGTACAAAAATGAGTATGTGAGAGACTCAAACATGAGTATGTTGGGATAGGAACTATTTTGAGTATGTGACGTATTCAAAAGTGAGTACGTGAAGTTGCCATTCTGAGTATGTGCTTGTTACTAAAAATGAGTATGTGCGAATCTCAAATTTGAATACGTTGGGATCGGAGCCATTTTGAGTATGTGAAATATTCAAAAGTGAGCACTTTCTACTCGATTTTTCATACCCGTTTTTCGCAGTGCTATTTATGATCACTCCTAAATATTTCAATTCTTCTTGCCCAAAATGACATTTCTCAGCGTTTAAAGTCAACCCAGCGTCCCGTAATAGCTGAAAAACTATCTCCAGGTGATGGACATGATCATCAAACGACTCTGATGTAATTATAACATCATCCATATAGACATACACGAACTTTTCGACTACTGGCTTTAATATGATGTCCATCGCTCGCTGAAAAGTGGGTGCACTCCCTGATAATCCGAAAGGCATCCTTTTGAAGGCGTACGTCCCTTTTTTTGTGACAAACGCCGTCTTAGGTATGTCCGGGGGATTGATAGCCAATGGAAAATACCCAGACTTGAGGTCTAACGTTGACATTATACAGTTTTTCTGTATATTCATTAACAGATCATCGATTATTGGCAAAGGGTACTTAGGGTACCTAGTGATAGCATTCAGTTTCCTATAATCTATTGCGAACCTATACGCGTCAGGGGAATCGACCGGTTTGTCATTTTTCTTTCTACATAACACCACAGGGGAAGCATATGGGGATTGAATGGGCATAATAGTTCCTTCCTCCAACATTCTTTGGATGTGAAGCTCTATTATGCTTTCCTTGACTCTATCATAGCGATAAGGTCGTGAAGCTACCGGAGGTTGATCTCCCGTGTCAATTTCGTGGTAGAGCACATGAGTGAGACCTGGTTGATCCGAGAATAACTCCGCGTATTTCCTAAAAAGCTGTTGCAACTGTTGCTGTTGGTTTTCCAGCAACCCAGTTCTAGTTAGGTCGATTTCGACCTTTTTTTCTTCTTTACTGTCAACCTGTCGTATCTCCTCATCAGGTATACTTAAGGTGTTTGTTTCAAAGTTCAGCGTAATCTTAGACGCTTTCATGAAATCCACACCCAGAACGCAAGGGTACTGCAATCCTTCCACTACATGGAACTGCCACTTTTTACAAAATTTTCTTATGCATACCGATAAGGTTACGCGCCCCAGGGTTTTACATGTAGCTCCCTGCGCCATGAATACGGTGAGGTTCGACTCTAACTTCCTAACAAAGTGAAAATAGCGATTATACAATTCTAGTGATATAAATGATCTCTCAGCTCCCGTGTCCCATAATGCTGTTATAAATGTATCATGTAGAATAACGGGTATATGAGGAATATCTATGGGCCTTACTTTCATGTTGTTAGCCATAACAGGAGGATTTTGCCATGCACGCGATCGAGGACCTCCCTCTATTCGATCGCCTATTAGTTTAACCTCCTATAGTTTTGTTGTCTAGACCCTGAGGGTGGATACCTATTTCCTTGTTGGCGATATCCATTATTATATTGCGGCCTCCTATCCTGTATTCTATCTGGAGAACGCCTTCTATCAAAATTCGGCCTATTATTATCCTGTCGATACTCTGCGCGTTGGTAGTTCTCCTGTCTATGTGGTGGGTTATAAGATGCATGACGCGACTCGTATGTTGTCGCTATCTCCAAGAGTTGGGCTTTAGTAGTGGGATTCCTAAGCTCCACATAATCCAGTACACTTGGAGCCAAGCGTCTCATTATGTGCTGCACTACTGTTGCTTCCGTAACCACAAAATTCAGCAACTGAGCAACCTTAAGCATTCGTAAGATAAATGCTACTGGCGACTGACTGGATCTTTGCCTGGACCCATAATATTCTGCCTCCAATTCCGTGCGATCTCTCACTGCCAGGAAAGTACGCTGCAGGGCTTGCTTTAAACCGTCAAAACCCCCAGCTAAATTTTCACCTATTACCGAGTACCACTCACGAGCACGACCTGTGAGATGATTCCTCAAATATGCGGGTTGAAGGGCCTCCGGTATACCATGGAAATTGATATTATCTTCCAAGCTAGACAAAAAGTCCTTAACATTCCCCGAACCATCGAAAAACTCAACGGGAAACACGGCCGCTCCTACTCCAGGGGTGGGAACGTTTGGGCGCCAGTGTAACATCCGATTACCTCGGATGTTATCTTGTGCCATCACTAATATCTAATATTAAACAATACGACACCAATAATTACAGAACCACCAAAACAGTTTTCAACATTTATTAATATATATCCACTAAGACAATACTAATATAGCTCTCCAGGTTAAGTTTATTATCACTTTAATTCAACCCACCAATAATAATCTAACAGCTTCTTACCAACTGCAAGTCTGAATCTGGAACAACTGTTGAAAACACTAGAACAATTCTCCACCCGAGTGGTTTACACTCGGACCTCAACTCTAATCCTTAAATCAGCTTTCCAATACTATAGCATTTAGATTTCACCTCCTCTCGTTGCAACGCCTCTCTGATCCTCCTTCTCCTCTCTTTCTCTACTCCTTCAGATGGAGTTTATATACTTCTTAATTTAGCAGCTTCACTTCATTCCTAACTGCTTTGCATATTACATTCTTCATCACGTTTCATTTTTGGTTGGGCAAAGTTTGTTTAGCGAAAGCAATCAATCTCAATTTGAAAGTCCCCAAGGTTAGTGAAGAGAAACCGCGAATAGCCCAATGTCACAACTTCTGTCAGCATATAATATGTATATGATACCAAATCATGCAATAATCAAAATGCCTAAATTTTAAGATTTATTTCAAAATATATAAACATTCATTTTTTGAATTTCTCCACCATTTGTAAAAGAACTTGTTATATGTATTGTAATTACTAATTAGAGTTATATATATATATATATAATATATATATATATATATGTACATACTACTCTACTACACTTTAAAATATTATTTATCTTAATATTTAATAAACTGATATAAGCAATATTTATATGATAAAGAGATATTATAATACAAATGCAATTCAACCCTAGAATGATCTCAGATGATGTACATCGGGTGTGTGAATTTTGTCATATATTTGGAAGAAATGAACTGATAAAAAATTGTGTACATTTAGAGCGATGAAGGTATTAGAAATAATTTGAAGAAAATGGCTGTAGATTTAAAGATGTTTTTTTTTTGCAATTAAGAATTTTGAAGTTATATGTTAATTTAATCTTTACGTTTTACTTATTGATGTTATTATACGATTATATATAAAAATAACTTAATAACTGAATTGAAAAACTACTGAACTTATATTTAATCATTGTTGGGAAACGAATGTGTGAATAAACGTATTTGAAAGAATCGGTCAAGGATTGAATTAATTAAGCATATTTGATTACAGATATCACAGACATTTTTTTTAATATCATCCAGAACTTCTACATCAATCTTTTGATAATGATCTTATATTTTGATTACTTATCTTTGGATCGATTTTAGATTACTGATCTATGATTTAGAATATTCAAAATACACCCAAAAAGAATACAAAAACGAATATTAATAAGACGTAAGGCCCACTTTTAACTTTTTAAACGGTAATAATGGATAGCGATAGTGAATCGTAAGAATTCTGTATAATTGTAATCAAATGTTAAACCTTCTCTCAAGGTGATATCGATAAAGGTACTAAAGAGAATTGATATCAACTCTGGATACTGTTCATCAGAATTGACTAAAATGTCTTGAAAAAATTGACTTTAGAGCAGTCAATAGAAATGTGTTATTTCATCTGCGTACTCTTATATTATACCCTAGAATAACAGAAGCTGTATGGATTAGAACGTAATCGTCCTAGAAAACAGCATCTTCTGAAGGAAACAATGTTTGTACAATAAAGTGCAATTTTTTAACAAAAATATCCCCTCACAAGATTGCTTACCTTATCAGGACAGAGACATTTCAGACCTTTGCAACTGAAAGTCAACAATAGGAATGAAATGTTTATGAAGTTATTCTTCGAACGTCCGTACATCCTGACATTGTGACTGACATTTAAGGGATCAGATCATTTTTCTCCCATCATTCTCTCAAGTATTACAGTATTTTCCCATTCGAGAGAGTTTAAGCCTTAAAATGGCTTTGATCTTCAAGTTTCTACTCTGCCATAGATTGTTATTTTTGAGCCTCCCTTGCAATAGTAATCTTTGATACAGGATCTTGAAGATGTTGGTTGAGTTCTACGATCATTTTGGCGCAGTTACTTTCGTTTTTGATGACATAATCTGTTTCAACATTCTATATCTCTTGAAAAACGATTTTACTTTCTTCCACAGTTGTGCTTATCAGATGTTGTTTTCCATTATACGTGGTAAGCAATCTTGAATATCATATATTAGCTTTAGGAACCCCCACAACGTTAATGAAGAAGGGTAAAGTTACTATATCTATATGATAAAAGTTTAGAGAATAATTAATTTAAATTCAATAAAATTATTCTTATCCTTTTGTTTATACCTACAGTTTAGTGAGATGTTTGCTTTAAACTTAACATATTTACAGAAACCAATGTACGAGTAAATGAGAAGTCAACGACACCATTCATAAAGAATAAAATTAATTACTTTACGTTGATTAGAAATATATTAAATTCTTCACTTAAATTTTATAGACGTTTCTCAATATATAATTTAGTTCACTACTTAACGTATTATTTAAAATAGCTTTATTTCTTTTTTGTAATATTGATATCTTTCTATTTCTGCTATTTATGATGATATTTTTAACATTTGTTTGAAATATCTGTCTTATGATTCATTTTAAAATAATTGAAGACTAATTATAAATAGTTGAATTATTTCTTGACTGTTAAACTCAGACAATTGTAAGAATTTATTCAGATTTGAATTGAATTTTAACAAATATTTGAATATTAAAATGTCTTACATCAAAACATAATTTCTGACCAGAACTTCTAAAAGACTTCATTCACTATTACCTCTTCCAGTATACAAAACATTTAATATTTCTTTGAAACCATACATAAAGTCCATGTTATCATTAAATCAGATAGTTATTTGTGAGTGAACCAAAAACGCGTTATCTAACTCTCAAGCGCAGGTCGAGCAGAACTCTTTAAATCTTAATTTCTGCGGTACATCTAGTTAAAGAGTAACAAAGATCAGAAAGCAGTAGAATTCACGAAAACTTCTACCGTCTAAAGTTTTCTGCATCGAAGAATTAATGGACCGAATTCCAAAATCGGCATGCATGGTCCATGAAACACCGTGTCTGAGTCACCTTCTGAAGGAGATAATGTTCCGGAACTGACGACGATGAAGTTTTACATTTGCATGTCCATTAAGAATTACCCTCAATTATTGGGCCTTCTTCGTTCCATTCCATTTTAACTTAGAGGTCTCTCAAAACTTGATATAAGTTAGTTTCGATGTGCTCGGATGATTATGGTAAACTTAATTTATAAATAATTTCCGAAAATATTGGAACAACAAGTATTTACGGTATATCTAATTTACAAAGGAGGAAAACAAATGTACACAATTTCAGATGCATGAAATATATTTGTGTCATTTTTTTATATTTCAGAACTACAAATTTTTGTTACATTACATAGAATTTATTTAAAATTTAATCATAATTTTAAAATGTTTGGAAAGGATTTAATTACTATTAGTATTTGATATTGAATTAAAGTTGTACGGGAACCAGGCAAGTGAATATCGAGCATAGACCTAATATGAAATCACGAGTTGGCTTCCTTTATTTCCTTTATTGAACGTTTTATGTCTACCTGTTTCTGCCCGACACAAGATCTTGCAAAAACTACCAATCCGATTCAAAATTTTGAATCATGGATTACGAGGTCAATATCTGAGCTAATACCCAACTCCTCTTATCCACGCGGAAATGTGAGGACTTTGAGCCTTGACATATTCAACGTGAAGCAGTTCCTCCTCACAATAGGTCTTAATTGGAAGTAGGGTTTGAATGCATTATTTAACTATAGCATCGTTTGCTACGAGTTTTATGTCAGAACACTCAAATACTACGGCCTAATTTTTGAGCCTACTATCGAGATATTGTTTGAAGTTAAATTCTGGCTTTGCAGGGAATTTCCAATATATTTGCATGCTTTTATTTATTTAATTATTGTTTTCATTCCTCTCGAAATATTTGCATAATGCTAAACCTAATGGGTCGCACATTAGAACATTTAATCAAAAATCATAAAAATATTTTCTACTGAAAAAGTTTTTAAAAAATAAAATAATAATAAAAATAAATTTATAAAAAAAAATTGAAGTTGGTAAAAATTGGAAATTTTGTTTCTTTTATAATGTGTTATTAAAGTTTTTATTTCATATATTTGTTTATTTAATTACTTCCATTAAAGAAATAATAGATAGAAGTATGATAAAAATTTTAATTTTCGGGGGTTTATATTTTGGAGAAACAGAACAAGGTCTTACAAAAATATCATTCAACATCCACAAAATGCAAGGCATTTCAATTAATATAAACAAAGGGAACTATAAAAAAATCTAATGTTTAGTAAGAGTATCTTGATAATATCAAAAGTATCAAGTAATATAATTTTATAAACTAAATAACATTATTTTATTCTCTAAAGTATATTTTAAAAGTAGGCAAATCACTCCTTTGTATCATAGCCAATTTTCGACTTCATGTTCTTTTCTTCGAAAAATAAATAGAATTTGAGACTCCGAATGATTTCAGATATTATACATCATTTGTATAAGATATACTTTTCTCATCTTATATCACTTAATGTAATTTTTCTACTTCGCAAAATTAGCCATTATTGATGTCACTTCACATAATGTTTTAATTCTATGTTTCTTTAAGTAGAAAAAAAAATTGTAAAAGAAAATATAGTCAGTATAAGGGTGAACTATATTGATTATTATCTTATAATCAATATAATTTACAATTAAGGAACCTACTAGTGATGAAATATTTTTATTTGCGTGTATATCACAACAATAATAGTTTTCAATTTTTCACTTTAAATTAGAGCTTCTCCCCTCCAGGAATTTAATCGTTCATACAATACTTACAAATAAATATTTTTTCATAAAAATAAAATATCTCATGCGAATTATCTAGGCCCTAATGCGTATTATTATGCAATAAAATTTTAACATAACGCTTTGTACATTTCAAGTTTAAATAAATGAATGAAGTTAAATTTATTGTGTGATATATATATATATATATATACTTGTTCTGATCTTTAAACCTAACATTTGTTTTTTCCTTGGTATAGCAGACCGTGAAGCAAGAAAGGAACTCGTTTCGCACAGCTACTGATATAAGTACGAGAATGCTTTTGGATTGGGCAACCACTTGTGGAGAAAACACTCACCGTGCATTCATGCTGCCTCCGTGATACTTCTGATTATAGCTCCGCAAATGAAATACATGTCTTCTTTTTCAATATTACGACAGCGCACTATTACTCGCACGGTACAACTGTTAATATGGCTGCAACTGGAATAACTTCAAAGGGCTGGCGTATGTGTCTTTTGTTCACAGTGAAGCAGATTTTCTTACTTTTTCTTCTCCTTCTATATTTGTATGATGTTCTTTTTTACCCCAATAAATCACAAAAGGAATACTTTAAACATTTGAGAAGCGGCCGTTTCGAAACTTTCAAACACTTTTCGTTTTCTTTTAAACCATGCATTTTATAATAAAAATTGTTTCTTGTTTTGTATTCTACCACCTCTTAAAAATTCCTCCATCTTTTCCGAATCCTAATATTTATGTATCATAAGAATATTTGAGTGATAATAAGTTGGAATTAAAGCTTATGTAGTAAAAAAAATATAAATTGGGGTGCATGTTTTAAAATTTAAACTGCTTGTATTTGGAATGAATTTTATATTACCGTACTAATTAAGTTTTAAGATGAGCAACAAAAGTAACATTAAAACTTTAGAATATTTAATCACTTTGTAACATATATCAGAATTATTTTAGACCATTCTGAGCATCCTTTCCCATAATCTGAATCACGATGTCTATCGTTGGTAGTTTATTTAAGCGACGGTGTTATTCCAGTGTTTAGTTAGGACTGTTGAACTATTACAGTGGCGATTGTAATCAAGATTTCCATAGACAGTTGTGACATTCAAATTTATGTATTAAATTATACTCAAGCGGTAAAGACAGGTTTGGACTATATACAGGACAGTACGATGCTATGAGATTATTAAGATTACAAATTTAATTTTTAAGATGAAATACATCTACAAATATTTAAAGATCATATTTAGCTAAGTATATAAATAAAGGATGTTTCAACAAATATTTAAGAAAATAGGTATAATATTTCGGAAAATTTATTTATTTAAGTTACTTTAACGAATTGAATAAGCAATGTAAATTCTCTTTCTAAGGGCCATCACAATATCAGTTACCAACATTGTTTATGATGTCCATGGACTTGCTGTTCTTTCTAAAATAAAAGCGTAATTTAAGATGTATATGCATTTATTATTTTTCGCGTGCAATTATTAAAAGATAAGACTTACTAATGCATTTGATATAATAATTCATTCAATTTTACTTAAAAATGAATATTTTTTAAATCTTTTTAGTATTATACAAATTATTCCTTGTAATAAATTATTGTAATATTTGGACGACATTTCACATAGCAATTGGATTTTGTAAGTACTTACTGACCAAGTTCACCATATTAATATTTTATACCTAACAAGAATGGCCAACAAATATCGAGTTTTTTTGTTGAAAAAAAAACACAATTTTTTTGCTGAGTTCCATGCATAATTTTAATGATAATATGCTGAAATTAATAGATGTTTCAAGAACTAAAATACTTTCTAATACCTTATTAGGAGACTTACCTGATTTTCATTTTATAAAAAGTATTATTGGAATACACATAATAATGAAGTATTTTTAAAATTATATATATAAATTTTGAATTTATATATGTAAATAAAAGGAAACAGAAATGCTAATTAATTTAAATAATTTAAAATGCTGTTTATGGCTTTGGACAGAAATGTGTGGTTAAACATTTTTTATGTGAACGAGCTATCTCACTCAACCAATTACTTAATAGCAATTAATTGAACTAAGGTACAAACAGTAGATAAATTATATCAAAGATGAATAACATCAATATTTTAATATATATATATATTTCAATATATATATAATGTATATATATGTATGTGTGTGTATGTGTTTTCTTCATATGTGAAAAAACTTGATAAAACTGAGCAATTCATATATTTTATTTTTAATTTTCTTAAATGATATACATCAATGAATTAATCTCATAAAAAAATCAGTTTTATTAACTCATAGAAAACATTAGACATTTAGGGCATTGTCGAAAAAAACAACAACAACCGAAAAGGGGTTTTATATGGAATAGAGTTCAAATATCATGAGATAAAATTTTAATTTTATGTTTTTTCCTTTTACTAAATTGCTTTCCGATGCATAAGGAATTTAATATTATTTTAACTATGAGTGAATATCTCAATAATAGTTTGGTGTTATAATTATAATACCGTTCCATCAATGTACTTTAAATTTTAACGTTGGTTCAATATTGTGTAGTACACGCAAGAACAAAATATTTGTACTTGCAAATTATTATTTTTTCACTTCATCATCTGCTCATACAGTTTATTAATATAAATTTAATTTCAATAGTTCTTACTAATTTAACATTAAAATTTCTCTCAGAAATCATAATTTTGGTTTTGCAAAGAATTACATACACAATTTATTAATAAAAACTCAGTGCTTAATTATTAATGAAATTCTTAGTTTCTAGTATTAGTAAATAAATCTTATTTATAAGTACAATTTTACTATTGAAAATTAAATGAAAGTATTTAATTGATTATGAATTTAGTTAAAATCAAACTACTTCTCTTTCTTTTTCATATTGCTAAAAATGAATTTTGTGCTAAAGAAATTGTTCGTAATTAAAAATGTTGGGTCGAAATTAATGATATATACTTTTAGTTTATTCGACATATTTTGTAAAATGTTTTCAACTTGTCAAGAGAATTTCAATATGGGTGTGTGTGAATCATGTTCTAGAATTCTCTTACAAAACTTATACTTTATGAACGAAAGATATG
>BMAW01102711.1:36363-66136 GCA_019974015.1 Nephila pilipes
ATCATTATAAGCATATATAATCATTATAAGAAATATGATCATTATAAGCATATATAATCGTTATATAATCACTATAAGAAATAGAATATACCATTTGTTTTCAGAAGAATTAGAACTAAGAAAGTCAGTTTAAAATTATTTAAGTCTAAAGAATAATTTCTAAGTTTCTATTTATAAAGTATTCAACTTTTATAAGCCTATGGAATTATGGAACGCATTGAAGTTTTTGGGACATGAATAGAACCTTTCAGTAGTAAAAACATTTTAACATCTTAATAGACTAGTCCATTAGGGGACAAAACAACAGAAAAAAAAAGGCTTGACTTCTTTACGCAGTAAACTGCAATATACTCTTTTTTTCTTCCAAATAGAAATATCATTCATCTCGACTGAAGATATACTCCGTTTAAGCACTTCATTTTTATTGTGTGTTTATTTTTACGTAGGAAGAGCTTTCTCTAAAATTATTTGAAACGTTTCATTCAAGATTATATACATTTTGTAACCATTCTCAGAATTTAATGCTACAAAAGATTGGCAACTCGTCCAAGGAGAATAATCAATTTCAAAATATACGCTGTAAATAATTCTAGCTATGCATTTTTATTTGAAAAGGGTGAAAATATTTTATAATTAGATTTAAAATGTTTTAAAGGCTGAGGTGAGAATTAATAGAATTATTTTAGCTCTTAAAACTAAACATTTCATAGTAACAAAAAATGTATTTTTTTCTTTCTTGAAATAAAAAAATAGAAATGTCAGGGAAAATTTCAAATGAATGAGATGGAAATAATTTCTTGAAAGTTGGCTAAAATACCTCTAAACTTACTAAAAATCCTCAACAAATGGCGCATGTTCATTATTTAAATACTGTGCTATTATTTGTTTTGGAGTTGTTGGAAGTTCCGTGTTTAATTGGTATAAGGACTTAACACTTCCTTGTTTTATTAATGGAGCATGTTATTAACTTTTAATCTTTCAGAATGTTTTCAAATAAATTAATCGCAACGGTTTCATAACTTTGTTTCCAATTATTGGAGAAATGTTCTAATTGTTTTTCCACAGCAAAAATGATTTTTTTGTACGAATAAAATTTGTTGAATGACGTTACAGGCGTAGCGTACGCAAATTGAAAGCGAGAGCAGAAAAGGTGCCCCGAAACCTATCTGTACACATGTAAACATATTTTAGAAATATGCTTTACTGAATTCTGTTTGTGACATTTTAGCGTGCAAAGGTGTAGGAGTAGCTGTCACGTGTTTAAAAATTGAAACATCGAAATAATTTAAAGTTCTGTTTCAAGTTTAGTCAATCTGAGAAAGAAAGTCATGACATGATGAAACAAGTTCACGCCATGTCTTTAAAATGTATTTATGAGTGGCTTAAACTTCTTCACGATGGTCGAGATGCCACTGAAGATTCTACTTGAAGCAGTCGTCCTATAAATTTCTTATAATGACAAAAAATGATGGGAAGATAAAAATTGTTTAACTTCGTTATTACTACTATCCTGAAAGATTATAACATCTACAGGATATTCAAACAAAATTATAATAATCAGTATAATTAAATTCATAAAAAAGTAATAAAAAAGTTCTATGCAAAGTTTTGCAAAGAATAGAGTTATCCACCAAAGGTACGCTTTCTTATAATTATTATTAAATTACATAAATTATTACTAAATGATATTAGAATTAAAGTAAACGACGAAATATTGAGAAATGGACAATAGTAAACTTTTCCGATACTAAAATTAAAGGAAACGATGCATTATTAAATTAAATATATTTAAGCTAAAAGTAATTAAAATTTAAGCAAACGATAAATTATTAAATTGAATTTTATATCAGCTACATGTAACTAAAATTAAACCAAACGATGAATTATTAAAATGAATATATTTAAGCTAATTGTAATTAAAATTGAAACATTGTAGAAAAAATTTGAAAAGTGATCTGGTACGCCAAAACGCTTCAACTAAAACAATACCCTTTTAGGAGGTTAAAAAGGAATAAGGGAAGGGAATGTTGGATGTGGATTGTCCCTTTGTAATGGAAATGATAGTGAATTAAATTGGTATTAATGATTTTGGTAGTGTTTGTCTTATACTGACAAAGAATTTAAACACGTGGAAGATTTGCGACTGTTTCGTACACCATACTTTTAACAGAAGATCAGATGTAGTTTCTTCAAAACGCTTGTAACGACGATTCCCACGACGGATCATGAGAATTTTTCTCAACCACATCTTGACTGAGGACAAAAGTACGACCCTCAAATCAAAAGGCAAAGTATGGTTTTGCTTAGTATCAATGCAGGGGTAAGGGAAGGTTTACACTGAAAAATTAAGATTAAAACAATGCTTATTGTATGCTTCTTTAGAAGAGCCTGATTCATAAATAATATTTTCCGTAGAAAACAACAAAGAAGGGTAACGGTTACAAGAATGATGTGTTTATTACAAAGGATCCTTCGTGTACATCCAGAATACACCACTGAGGACTCTTGGTATTTTTTTCTATGATAAGGTATCACTACATTCAGCCTTCGTCGTTAAGCAGTACCTGACTAGTAGTGGAGTTGTATGCCTTTCTCATCCAACGTACTCTTTCTGGTCCTGAAAAAAAGTAGAATGAATTTCAAATATTTCAGACATTCAAAGCCATGTGACGAGGGTTTTGCATTCGATGCTAAAATGGGATTTTGCTCCAGGTTTACAGGAACATCATAATTGTTGTCAAAAGTGCTTAAAAATCAGTGTATATTATCTCGAGGGCCTGTCAGCCGTTTTTTCTGAGTTGAAGATGAATCTCTCGTTTATAAACATGTTTAATGAATTTATTGCCATACTTTATAGAATGGCTGTCATCAGGAAGGTAGGTCGGAATAAGTCAGGTATCAATGGCGAGTCTATGATTTTCGGAATTCTGTTTCATCTGACCGAGTGAATCGGTTTGCTCCTATAAAAACGGAATTATTTTTTTTTCTGTTAGTATTGCCTTTATGTAATGGTTAATTGTAGTGATGCGTTTACATATTAGAACCGAGGGATGAAAACAATGAACTAGTTCAATAGTTTAAAACAACGATGCTTCTTATTTCGAATATGTCGTTGTTTCTAACAATGAAAATAGAATGTTTTTGAATAAAAATTAAAGTTTTTAGGTCTTTGTATTAAAAAAAGGTATTTGAAACATTAAAATTGATTTTCTATTCAAGTCAATAAAACCTTTATTTTTCTAGATTCATTACTAATCTGTATTTAGACGAATTCAGTAATATATTTATTTTATTGCATTGATTGCATATTCAGCGCATTCATAATAATGAAAAATTAACAGATTTAGAATGCTTTAATATTTTCAATATCTGTTACTAAAAGTAATTTATTTCAAGGAAAAAATAGAAACTTTATGAATGTCTCGTTGAATATATATTGCACACTTATGAAAATTTTTGTATGTTGCTTCTAAGTGATTGTAAATGTTAAAAAAGATTGAATGGAAAGGAAACTTAGAATCCTTTTTTAAATTTGAAGAGCTTAATCTATAATTAAGGTTAAGCTCTTTATTCAATAGAATGATTAATATTTAGCAAATTAAATCCCATTTCAAAATTAATTATTTAATATAAAATATCTTTAAAATTATTTTTGAGAGGATCACCATTTTAAAGAATAAGCCTATTACTATTAAATTAAAAGATTAATCATAATGAATAAATTATTATTCACATCTATTCTCGAACTTATGTTTAATAAAACATCAGCATAAATCCATAATTTTTCAAATAAAGGTATATATTTACAGATTAGAGTTTTATAAAAATTGTAAAAGTATGTGACTAAAATTTTAAATTCAGTGGTTTTTAATTTGGGGTTATCTTTAGAACTTTTTTGATAACTATTTCATTTTCCCTTTGGTTTAAGTAGGATAAGTTCTTCATTCACTTATTTCATTTTAATTACTTAATGTTATAAATTAATATTAAATAATTTAAATGGAATAAATGAATGAAGAACTTATCTTTTCTATTTATTTTTCATTTCATTATCCATTCCATTTATTATCCATTCATTACATTTTAATTATTTAATGCAATAAATTAATATTAAATAGCTTAAATGTATTAATGAATGAAGAATTTATCCTGCTTAAACCAGAAAGAAATTAAAACAGAATTATCCGAAAACTCTTAAAGCTTAGAATCTCTTTCTAACTCAAACTTTTGGTTTTTAAACAATTCTCTTTTAAAACATAATCCTAAGCCATTTATATATTCAAAGTTAGCTACAATTTCGTCAAAAGTAATTCCGAATAAATGACAAAACTAACTTAAATCTTCTCATTACAAGCGTTTTCAGAAACTTGATCTTTTAAAGGACATAAGATTCAAAGAAACTATCATTAACTGCGATACTCGGCTGAATCTATCTAAAGTTTTTTTTAATACCAAAAGCGTGATTTAAAAAAATCGATTTGACTAAAAGCAACACCGGAATTAATTCAACAGAAATTTTTCTCATTAAATACTAATTAACTCCCAAAGCTCAGATCGTTTAGTAAAACTATTCCAACCAGCAATTCCTCACAACACATAAGGGAAATAGCATCTTGTGGTTTAATCAGATGAAATCTGACGCAACTCATTTTATTACTTCTCTTACCATTAACCTAGTACGATTAAAGTGAATGAAATGATCTTCTATTTGAAAAAGAGATTGATAAATATTAAAATCGTTAAGAGAGAGATTCAATTCCTATTATATATTCGAAGAAGTTATTTAAGTCAAGGAGACTGGGGCAAAAATTAATATTTCATTTGGAATTAGAAATTATTATCAACTCTTTTTATGTTCGAACTACTATTCTGTTATACACAGTTATCTCTAGAATAAAGACTAACTAATCCACTTATGGTTTTATAAGGCTGTTGATCATAGAATTTAGAATATTTACATTTTAAAACGTGCAAAGTTATTTAAAAATGTAGTTATAAAATTCATCAATTATTAATGTTTTTATTTCGTATTAGTCTTGAAATTAAATTTGTTGAATAAGCAGTTACATGTTCTTTTTTTTTAAGATCCAGGTTAATGATATTCTTAATGAGTAAGAGTAACAACTTATTTTAATAACTTTTAGGCTTTAAAATAATCAGTTTCTTCCTACACATACTTCTTAAAGAAATTATATCCTTAGAAATATGATGATTATTCTTTTATAAAAATGTTATCTTTCATTGATTAATTATTGTAAATCATTATTGTTTGTAATTGATTAAAAGAACATAAAATAAATGTTTATTTATTATTATAAGATATACAAATGAATGGACTGTAAGTATTATTTCTCATTTTCCTTTTATTAGACTTTTAAATAACTGAGATTATGGTTTCTTTGAAAGAACCACAATTTAGTAAAGAGATGAATCTTTGAAGTAAAATTAAATTTCTTTTGATATACACTCATTATACTATGAGATATGAGAAAAAGAAGCTGAATAAATGTAACATAGTATATGTAATTTCAGCATGATTGAAAAAGAATAAGCTAATATGTGTAAATCATAACATCATCATTAAGAAAAGTAAATTGATATATATATATATATGCAGCATTTCTAAGTAAAGAATAAACTAATGCGTATTGTGATATATTTCTATGAAAGATGAATAAGCCAATATATAGTTGGATGAATCTTTTTTTTAAATGACAACACTAATATGTAATTTGCGAATCTATTAAAAAAACTGATTTTTCGAGGTATTCTAGTGAACCAAAATTTTATGTTAGTAATAGAAGCAATTAAAAGCGCTATTGATGAAATCGTTGATTACAGTTACAGAAAAGGAACTGTTTTTGTTTGAAAATTAATTCTTAATGTAATTTTTAGTTGATAAAAAAAATAAATCTCGCTAAAAATAGAAATGATATCTAATAATCTTACATTTGTTAACATGTTAATAACATTCTACAATGTAAAATGAATGAAAATATGAGAAATCTTTTCAATTCAAAGAAACGTTAAAAAATTAAATGGAAGGCTTTCAAGATTTTAATGCTTTTATCAGCTTGACTTTTTTTAAATTCGTTTAAGAAATTTTAGACATTTATCTACGTAATTCTAATTTTATCTTCTATATAAGAATATGCTGTGAAAGAATACGGGAACACTGACATAAAGATATAGTCATTAAAATAAATAGTAGGATTTAAAAATATGGATTAGAAATTAAATGTAATAAAGTTACAATAGATATGCCCACTACAAAAATAAATTACTATAAAATGCACTCATTACCATACAATTTGCGCACCAAGAAAGCTGTCAGAATAAAACGAAATTTTACAAACCTAAGTACAACGTTGATGTAAGTAAGAAATAATAAAATCAAAGCAAAATGATCATTTATTGTGAGCAAAATTATTAATGAATGGAGGTCTTAAGACCCTGTTGGGCTACCTCTAGCATGATTGCATGATGTGATACAGTCAGTCATTGAGGCATACGAGTCCCGTATAATGTCCTGTCACATCTCGTTTCACAGTTGCTGTAAAAATTTGCGCGCCTTTAGTTCGATCAAACTCGTAGGCTGTCCAATTTGCCGTCCTAAATAATCCCAGATATGGTCGATCGGCGATAAATCTGGGCATCGAGCAGCTCAGGGAAGGGTGGGAATGTAGCAGAGTCAGTCCTGTGAAACACTTGCTGTGTGTGGGCGAGCATTGTCCTGTTGAAAAATGGCTCCAGGAAGTCCTGCCATGAGGTGGAAACACATGTGGCTGAAGAATGTCATGAGCGTAACTCTGGACTTTCATGGTGCCGTGGATCAATATTGGGGTGACTGTGTGTCAGATGCAATGATCACCCATACCATCACACCAGTTATGGGAGTGGTGTCCTGCTGTACAGCGAAGACAAGATTAGATGTTCACCATGTGGCCTCTACACATGTACACGATTGTCATCATTGTCCAAATTTAATCTGGATTCGTCACTTAAGACAATCTAATTCCATTCGGATGCAGTCCATTCTCTTCGACCGCTATACCACTCCTAACGATGGTGATGGTGAGCGGGTGTCAATCGAAGTACACGTAATGGGCACTACGATATCAACTGCCCTTCACCCAGACTCCTTGCCATGGCACGGACTGACACTGAATGAAGATGCAGCCTGTGTATAGATGGTGGACAATGACGCATTTGGTACTATGCATGCGTGTCGTATAATGTGATGGTCTTCTTGACTATTGGTATGTTGAGGATTTCCTGGGCCTAGTCTCTGTATGCGAGACCACGCACTGCCCCAACATCTCCTTTCAGTAAAATCAGAACGGTCTAGGTGACGAGCTACTCACCCAGATGACCACCCGGTTTCTATCACGCATAGAATTCTTCCTCTCTCGAACTCTGATAGCTGCTCATATGGTCTCCGATAGCGGCATAATGGCATCTCGAGTTAAAAAGCGTCCCTCTGTAACATATTAATTACAAACAAACAATCTAAACAATCTCTGCCTACCTGTTTTATAATCCAAGGAGAAAGAAGTTCAACATCCTCTGGTGGCATTACGCAATGCGCAATAATGCTGCATTTCTAATCATTTACATATCTGCTTTCATGAATAGTTTCTGAACAATCTCACTTTTACTTCATGGTGCTCAAATTTTTGTGGCAATAAGTGTACATTTAAGTTGACTTTTAATTTCAAATTTGAATAACTTAGTGCTCAAAAGTTTTAACTAAGTTTTTTCATTTTTAAGTGAGAAGTAAAATAGTTCTTGCCATAATTTTCAATTTTCAATCATTGTAAATTTTCATGAAATTGACACTCATTTAATTTGTTAAACTTTAAAAAATTATAAGGATCTCTACGTGAACTAAAAGTATAATATGAAACATTCTTTATTTGAATTAATTTATGTAATTCACTCACGCACGAAATCTCATGGAAATTTGTTATTTCTCAGGGAAAAAAGAGCTTTCTTTTAACAGAGTACGATAATTTATATTCCGGTAATCCACCATTTTTTCTACTTCCCCTAAACTAAAAATACAAAATCTTGATCTATTAAATAAATAAAATGTTTGTAACATCTTCATACCTTTTGATTTTTAAAGGGAGCTCATAATCAATATTTCAACAAATAATAAAAAAAAATTACTATTGCTAAAGCTGTCCTATAAGTAAGTAACTGAGCTTTTGACGCTTAAATGGATTTTTTTTATTCACCAAGATTGGCTAAACTGCGTTCAAGATCTAACTTTTGATAGTAAGATGCATGCTCGTTTGTCTTAGTGTGTTGAAAACTGTTGCATTAGTATCGTATTGAAATGAGTGTCTAGATTCCAATTCCCACCGGCTGCGTGTTGAGGAGCATAATCAAGCTTCTTTTCGCAAAGAAAAACGCACCTGTCCAGATTTTTAGCAAAGTAAAGACTGTCAATTTAAAAGATGTCATGAATCATACTGTGTACAAATTGCATTGGGATTTTCAAGTAGAATTCAACCCCTTTGTTTCGGCTAAACAATTAGGGCTTCTCTGTTTTGAGATCGAAAAGGGATGCTCCTCAATGAATTTTTTCTTCGGACGGAAGCAAATAATGCCGAGTGGTACCGAAGAATCCTAATAAATTACAGAGGACGTTATAGAACAGATGAAGGGGAATGTTAAGGAAGAGAGTGCGTTTGTTGCACGACAATTCACATCCCACCACAGCCAACTCATTAAGCAACTCTTGGAATCAATCAGTGGGGAGATCATGAAGCATATTCTAACAACCCTGATCTGACAACTTCACATTTTTATCTTTTCACTTCTCTGAAACCGGTTGTGGGTGAAAAAAAAAGATTTTCGATTACCAATAAGTTATGGAATCTCATCAAATAAGCCAAAATGTTACATTTTGACAAAGGCATATGAAAGCTCATTTGTCGGCTCAAAATGTTTATTGAGAATGAAGACACCTAAATTGAAAAATAAAGCTTTATATACGCATATGAGAATTATTAAATTTTTTAAAAAAATATATGACCAAATATATGATATTAAATACATATAATTTGTTAACAGCTCTAGTTAAGGGGTAGTATGTTAACATAACAAATTATGAGCATTTATAGCTTGAAGCTCCCACAATGTTCCTCCCGCATTCATTCTTTACAACAAAATTGGTATTTTTAGAATCTGTGTTTTGATCATTTTCATAGTTGATGTAAATGTAATGTGATGTATAACTTCCATACTTCAATATAATTTTAAGAAATCGGTTAATTCTTTTTAGATTTCTGCAGACAATCTTGATGCTTCAACCGTCTATATCTGATTAAAAAGTTTGCAAAGCAGTCTTTAGAGGTACATTTCTTTTGTGGATATGTTTTTTTTTCTTTAACTCTGTTATATTACAAAATGCCTCAATTCTCTTAATTTTTTTATCTAACTTAAAGCAGATGAAGACTCTGTCCAGTATGTACTGTGGACTTTAATTGATATAATTTCCTTCTTATTGTTGAAATAAGGCCACATGCTAATAAGTCTAGAGAAGGAATCATCATCTTTGCCAAAGAAGAGTATCTGCTTTTAGCTTGAATTATACATTTTGATACAATTCCGACCTCTCTAATAAAGTAAAAACTACAACATCATTATAAGCCGATTTACAAGCGTCACTGTGACCACGGAAGCCTAGTAGTCAAGGTTGCGGAATGGCTGCCGGCGGTTTTCATCGAGTCGTAGGTTCAAGCCTTGATGCCACTAAAGATCCGCCGTGTAGCAGATGCTGATGCACGTTAAATATGTCGAGGCTCAAAGTCTTCCCTTCCATAGGCGTGGTGGGGGAGTTAGGAGAGGAGTTGACAGCTCAGATGTTATTCTCGCCACATGATCGAGGTTTAGAATTACTAAGATCATCACCAATAGCCCTCGTGTTGCTTCTAATACGACGTTAATAAAACCAATCAATCAGAAAATATCACTAAAATGTGAAGAACTTGTTATTTCAGACTGTCATCACTTTGAATATATCTGACAACCTTGATTTCTGACAGCAACGATTAAGTATTCAAGGACCATTGAAACTTTTGATGAATATCTTTGGGATAAATTTCGTTCTAAGGTATTTTTTGAAGTACAACTCTCTTGTACTAAAATTTTACATCAAAGCATTAAAGGACACTAATAACCCTATTGGATCACAAACTATATGATCTGGAAAAAGGATGTTTCATTTCATGACGAATTATTGTTTGAGATTTACATTTTTCTGATTACAAAAGAAACTATCGTTATTTTTATTCCGTTATAATCTAAGAACAGTCAATGATTTTACTAACCTCAACTTTTCTTAAATTTGTATATTCCTGGTCTAACAAATCCGAATTTGCAGTAGCTAGAATATGTTTAATTTCAAGAAGAATTTGTGAAACTTCTTCATCACTAGGTACAGAAGTAACGCAATTATTCACATCTAAAGGTCCTTCCCAATCCTTTTACAGATTGTGGAAAACAACTTAGACATTTTTCTACATTGAAATTAAGAGAATAATTGCTGGTAGAAAAGAACTACATGTAAGTGCAAACATCTCTCTTTGATGAATTCAAGTTCTCCTTTTTCTGTAATATTTCCACCACAAAAATCTTGTGAAGTATTTGATTATAGAAATCGATAAGATTGTTTTTTTTTAATGTCAAACTGATCTCATAGGTATCGGTTCTTCTATGAGATTAGGTCTCTTCTCAAGGCAGCCATTGAGTAAGAGAGAGTATATAGCTCTACAAGAAGCATACAAAATGTGATGCTATTTCACTTAAAATATTAAATAAATTAAAAAAATGCTTGTTTTTCTCTCTCACACACACACTCATACAACACACACACAAACGTGCACTCACAGACTCACTCACTCACACACTTCTAAGTTATTGTTGCATAATATGAAAGAGAAATGAAACATATTAACTAGTCAAATAAAAGAATACTTAATTTTATACTCGCGATTCTGTTTAATTGAAGAAATTAATACTGACTTTGAATTTAAAGCTGTTAACAACTTTTATCTGTTGTTTTCAAAACCTTTTCTGTTTCAAAGATTTGCGTTCCTTTTATTATTCTTTATGTTATTTTCCTATTTTATCTTTTAAATCAAAGCTTGATCGAATTTCATAATTAATTGGAATCAAATTATCATAATACCTTTAGCTTTTATATAAGAGTATAAGCAGGCGAAGAGACAAAACAAAAGTGGGAAGAAATTAAAAAGAAAACTGTTATATTTAAATTTCATTCATTTTATGAGATAAAAATATTGTATAAAATGAATAAAAAAATGGAGGAAAATACAGAGAGAGACATAAGTAGAAAAATAAATTTTTACAGAACAGTTAAATATATTTATGTGAATGTATTTAAAGCATAAATTCCTTGTCTGAAAACAAAGACGAAAGCATATCGTTTATAAAAAAAATGCAGTTGTAAATGGTACTAAACTAATATTGAAAAAAGTTTATTTATTAAAGCAATACATTTCAAATAATGCTAGAGGAAATATTTGTTACTTTATAAATAACATTTATGTTAAGAAATAATTAAAAAAACCTGTCAAGTTCCAAAATAGAAATTGTATTTGATGTTATTTGATAAGTTGTGAATCACAGGATATCAAATTCACAAAAGATATTCTTTTTAAAATTGCATTTTCTGATTATTCAGTTCCTCTCATAGCGTTCTGTACACATAGAAGAATATACACAGCAAACAGAATTATTCTAAAATGAAATATTTAGAATCTAGTTTCGCAGACGTTGACTGATATAAAATTTAGAATTCGTGCGAAGCATTTGAAATTGATTCGTTTTATTATTTCTTCTTGCGAGGTTGAATTTTCAATTTGAGGGAGCATTTACCTAATTCGGAATGTTTGAAAAGTCGGTGACAGATAAACACATATGTCACAATTCTCTTCTATGTGAAAAGAAAATAAAATAGTATGAGAGGAAAAAAAAGAACAAAATATAAAATTCTCTCAATGTAACTTGAGTTATTGAAATTTTGTTCCTCTCTCTCGATTCAGCAACATATAAATCAATCAGATTTCTTGCATCAGAATTTCTTTCTTTTCTTTTTTTTATTTGATACCGATGTGACTTCATTTTCCAAAAAGCAAATAACATCATCTTTTCTTTTTATTAACATAAGCAAGATTTCTATTTCAAAGCTTGTTATTTTGAAGCTCGGAAACTATCTGTTACGTTTCCTAACGTTATATAAGAGAATCCAACCCCCCCAATCCCCCAAGAGTTTCACCCAACAATGCATTTATCATTCGAGCCTGCAGGTAAACTACACAAGATTTCCTAAACACAATTACAGCTCTTTTTTCTTAAAGATTCAGATTTCAGAAACCAGCCATTGTATTTTCCGATTGCAAAATGCTATATTTATAAATAATTTTTCTTTTAGCACAAAGAACTGCTGAACAGATTTATTTTTGTAAGATTACTGTTAGATACGTCATTTATGAGCTCAATTTCTATTGTTTTGTAAAATTTTTCCAGTTAAGGGAATTAATAATTCCAATTCAAATAAATTTTTAAAATTTCGAATACTCTTTTGAATCTAATGACTCCATCATATTCAAAAGATTCTAAATAGTTTTCTACTTATTAATTTTTAAAAATAACTTTGACAATTCTATCTTTATTTGGCTTAGATGCTTATAAATAAATAATGAATTGGAAATAAAAAAATATTCATATCACAATGATAAAACTGAAGTTCAAAATTCTTGTTCATAAGTCCATTATTATTGTGCGTATGTACGATTATTGTACTATATAATTTAAATGCAATAAATATTTTTCCTAAACATAGCACACCCACACCTAACCTTCCAAACCCATTCTCGCTACCTATGATATTGAAATTTTTACTGTAACAGAATATTACATCTGTATCACATGTTGCGAGTTATGTTATGTAATTTTTTTTATTTACAAGTTAATAATGATAATGATTAAAAATTTTGTAGGTTCTAATTAAAAAAAAAGAGAAGCTTAGTAATAGTTAAAATATTTCATTTGGGAATATAGTAAACTCTCTTTAATCCAAAACATTCGGGACCACGGTGGGGCCGAATTAGTAATTTTGCCGGATTATCGAGCACTCATACAGTCTAATGGGAATACCAAATTTGTAATTCTAGATAAAAATTTAAGCTATTAAAATATGAATATAATGTGTTTACCTTCATTCTTAAACTGTGTAGACGAAATAAATATCCCAAGAAATGTTTCATCTCATTCTGAAAATACAAAATTAAAAATTCAAACATACTTCTTTAATTTAATTGAATATTTTTGTATTGAAAAAAAAACACAGTAGAGACGAATAATTAATATAATACAAAGAAAGATAAAAACAAGTTGTTGCATGGAAAGTATTAGTTACTGTTTCTAAAATTATCTAATATCATGTTGATTATGTATTTAGGATCTTACCTTTAAAAAGATTCCGAATCATATACATATGTATAAGTTTTACAGAGTTGTATTTTTTTGTTAGAATTGGCAAATTTTATAAATACATCAGAAGACTAAGGCCACTAAACTTTATCTTTCATGGGTCCTTATTCTTCATCCAATTTTGTCTGAAACTGGGCTTGAGTGATTCCTCAAAAAGAGCTAAGCCCATATTCACACATAAGAATTCGAAAATGAACAGCTTGATTGGTGTCGGACTATCAAATGTGCCGAACCATCAAATACCGAATTAAAGCTCTATTACTATTATATAACAATAGAAAATTATAAGCCTTCCTTTTTCAGTTAACAAAATAAATTTTGTTACAATTTGAGTACAAAGTATTTTCTTCCAGAAACTACTTTCGTAAATGCAATTAATAAAAGGAAGTTACTTTAGAAAATGTCTTTTTAAAAAAATTATAAAAACAAGTAGAAAAATAGCAATGGCTCTTTTTAAAAAGTTTCTAAATGGTTAAGATGGGAAATGAAATTTTTCTGTAATTTGATGACAGAACGAAATAAACGATCGAATGTCATCTGAATGACCTGTTAAATGGTCCACAGTTTTTAATCAAAAGAACGCCCTTGTTTCAGACTGTTTCATTATTTCTGTCACCAAATTTTTAAAGAAATACGGTTATCCTTAATTATGTCACTTCTTAGAGATTTTTGATTAAATCTATCTAATTCATTTAAAAAAAGGGATTTTTCTTCATATCTATATCCAAATAAATTAACAAACGTGATGTCTTCTAAAATAATTTTTGAAATTGTTTTTTTTTAGGAAAAGAAACAAAGAACCTTAAATTTAGGTGCTTTTATGAATTCTGAAAAAACAATTAAGAACATGAATTGATCCTCTATTTTACTAGTTCTTAAAAAATTAACTTTTTCAAAACTTGATTCCCAATGTATATTTTATGGAGTAGGCGAAAAGGGGGTGAGAGGAGAAGAAAAATCGTTTGATATAGCATATATAAGAAATGGATAACTGACGGGGGAAATCTCTTCTATTTCTAATGGAATGGCCGTTACCCATAAAAAGTATTTGAGTATTTATACCAGCGAAGTTCAATATAGCGAAAATTGCAGTCAACGGTCAACTTTGAGTTTTTCTAGACATATTGTATTCCTCACACATTTTACCAGCTGCATCAACACAGCCTTTTGTTTGCTTATAAAAGGTAATAATATTTGGCTTGTGTTTTCACCTGTTTGTTCATTAATAAGTTTATCATAGTGCATGCTTGATACTACAGTTATGTTTTTTTCCTTTCTTAGGTATGTTGCTCTCAAGTTTTCCTTCTCGACGAAATCCAAATAAACTTGATGTTACTTCACGATGCTTAGTAGTTTTAAGCTCTGCAGGAACAAATACTTTATTTTTTTTCTTTTGTTTGATTAAAGGATTTGAATTGAGTCGTAACGCTTATTTGCCATTTTAATTCCTAAATGAAAAAAAATCATTGAGACATGATAGATTAATACTGAATTCACTTGTTACATAAATAGGTGCGTGTGTCTCACATATACAAATATCAATTTGTAATATATTTTTACAAATATGATGTTCAATACTTCAAATAAATTAAGAGAGTACGTTAATACTGATTACAACATATTAATTAAAAAATACAATATATTAATAACATATATTACAACATATTAATTAGAACGTATGTAGATGAGCGCAGCATTTCTCACAGATAAAGCCGTTAAAACAACATCACTTGATCAATCTGTCATACAAAGTAATACTACCAGCTGAAGTGTCCTGGAAAAAGTGAAGATACAAGTAGCCCGGTAGCGTCATCTATTTTTAAAGGAAAGAAACTAAAAAAATAAGGAAGCAGTGTAACTGTTAGATTCGTGCGTTCTCTTGAAGGTTAAAATATATTGAATAACTAATTAAATACATTTTAAATTCTGCGAAACTTATTAAATATTTGTTAGTGAGTAATACGTTAAATGATAATCTTTAAATTTTATAAAAACATTAACCGAAATTCAATTTTCATTCTTTTTACTGCAAGGTTTCACTTTCTTTTTTCAAATTAATAATTTTTTTAAGATTTAATCTTCTAATTCTGAATAATTTTAAAGAGTCGAAAGAAGTTTTTCAAAATTCAAGCTTTCTTTCAAAGAAAACATATACTTGTCTGTTAAAAAACTCAATGATTTAGCGAATATTACATTATGCAAATTAAAATCTGATTTAATAAATTCATTTTCATGTTCAATAAAAAATTGAAACTTTCATATTATTCTTGAATAAATTTTATACATAAGTAAGAAAGAGAGAAAAAATTTAGTTTTTTTTTTCAATAATTCATAAAATATAAGATAATAGAAAAATAGAAACTCTTAATCAAGCAAATTATATAAAAATATGCGATTTCTTTTTTACTTTGAAGAACTTATTCTTAATAGGTAAATTTATTAAGATGCACGGAAGATAAGATACACATGAAATAAATAAGAAATATGCTATAAAATTTTTGAACTTTTCATAGCTTTTGCTCACATTTATAAAGCTTAAGCTTTAATTTTTAAATTCCATTCAGATTTAAACTATTTTTATCTGACAATCTAGAGATACTTGTGCTTGAGGCATTTATTTATTTTACCATTTTTTTTATCATTTTCTAACAGTAAAAAATTAATTGCCTGTGACAAGAAGTCTTTTTTCTTTACTCCAGATTTTTACCAGTAATCAATGATGTCTTTTATAGGGATAAACAATTAAAAAAGCTTTATCTTTAAGAAAACCTTCTGTTATAATTCACCAAGGAGCAAAAAAAAAAAAAAAAAAAAAAAAAAAGGCTCATGCTAATTTAAAAACTTTATTTGTCCTTCAAACGATGCATTATTTAAATTTATATTCGATGAGATACCAAAATATTTAAAGATATCAGGATCAAACTTTGGTGTTATTTAAACGAGTGGATGACCAATATTTTTGTTTCTAGAATTTCTTCTTGATATTACACTGGTGATATCTTTTTGATACTGCAACGTTTAATATTACAAGGAGTTTAAGTATTACCTTACATATTTTTTTATTATTATTTTTCTCCAAATAATATGTCATTAAAGATAAATAGGAGGCATATTGAAAAGAAATGCCCTCATAGTTATAACTTTTTATTTTTTACCCAATTTTCCCAATTCGTATTGCATTTGAAAACTATATGTATCTTTCATGAAATACATTATTCGATTTTTGATGTATCTCCATCCCTTTCCTACATACTTGAGCCAAAATCCATTGGAGAAGAATACTGGTGATTATTGTGAATTTTATTATCAATTATTGTTGTCTACACAATCATACAATCCAGTCACTTCACACTTAGATAGCATTCTTGAAGTGTATTTAAATGACACATTTTTTTTTATTACGGTAACATTTTCGTCACAGTTTGTTTGATTGATTAGTTGATTTTATGGTTTACTAGAGCAACAACCCCCCTCATTATCTTAATTTTTTGATATTCAGTTACTCGTGATAGAGGCATATTTCGTGATATCTAGTATAGATGTTATATTTAGTTTTTTGAAGCCTTTGCAGAGCTATTATGGAAAATGTTTTAGAAACTATGATTCACTGTTTCATCAACACAATCTAAATACAACAGGAATCAGTAAATTTTTACTTTGAAAGTCAAACACACTGTTATATAATGCTCATGGAAAATCCGGGACATGCTCCAAACTGGGGATTGACTCAATTTTCCCTCCATAATGCTCAAATTTTGAAGAATCATCTCTCCGTCTTCCATTATTTGTAGATGCATCGACCCAGATGAATCAGAGGAAAGTTTCTGCTTGATATTTGAGTGATAAAAGTTATTAGTTCATCTACTTATTTTCTCTGAGAGAATCCGTGCAGCCAATTTTAAAAGCTCAATGTTAGGGATCCATTGCTGAAGATCCAACTTAATTTGAACAGCTTTGGTTTGTTTTGTATTGAAGGGTTTCTACTGGTTGTTCGGCCATTTATTTGTGATAAAAGTATACTAAAAAGTATTGCAAATTCAATTATTGATTAATTTGATGTGATCTTCAACTCTTGAACCATAATGTTTATATGCCATATCTTTATGGCTATTGATTTTTTCCAAAGCTTTATTTTTTATTTGATTTTTTATGGAGATGCTTTAGAGATTTGATTTCATTTGGGACGAGATGTTCTAAAATATTTAATGGAAGATTGCTATGGGAGGGGAAACCCGTCAACAGAAGATCAGAAAAATGTACGATTGCTTTCATATACGAAAATTTGTCAAGGCTTAAGGTAAGTTTCCCGCAGTCGCATCATTTTGTGATTCTTTCCAAAGTATTTTGCAATTTCTTTTTTTTTTTTGTCTAGTTAGTATTTATATAATCGAGGACTTAAGAGAACAATAAATAAAAGTGTCATCAGTACAAACTGAGAATAAGACTCCTGTTAATGAAGTTTCAAAGAAATCTTGTTACATATTATATATTATATGGAGAAGAGTCTTTACTTAAGAAGTCTGATATAACTTCTTTAGATCAACCTTCTTCAGTAAGAGAAAACTCTTTTATCTAATTTGCAGTGATATGCATGAGAGAAAATTACAATTTACCCCATGATACTCAGTTGAAGACATTTCTAAATAAGGCAATTTAAATACAGGGAATCGTAAGTATTTTTGCAGTCTAAAATAATTCCTGGGATAGTCTAAAATAATTCCAGCATTGATACGATAGCTTTGTGAAAATGAAATTTATTGATGTTCTGCTGTCTTTAAACGGAACGAATACACAGTGGAAAGGAAGAAGTTTTCGTTCTGCAGTCAGGAAGTAAGAAATGGGGATGGTTAAAATTCTTACAAAGGTTTCTGAAAAGGCTTAAGTCAAAGCTATTAGTCTATATGAGGAGAATTTAATTTTATATTTGAAGAGGTTTGGGATAGGAAGAATAATTGCTTCCTTCCACTACTAAGGAATTGTGCATACAGATTATCTTCTACCGTTAGATTTCAACACTTGTTTATGTTACTCCTTCAAAGTCGAAAGAGACAAACAGGTATAAAACGAATACAACGAATAAAAAATTATCTACTGACTAGAATTCTGAAAATTGAGAGTTTAAAATTCAAATTTTTGTTGAAAACTATGAAATTTCAAAGATATGTAGTAGTCTATTGACATGACCGATATTTCTGATTTTGACGAGTTAACTATTTTCGCCATTATCAATTAAAAATTTTACATAAACATTGAATATTAAATACAGTACATCAGTGTTAAGTCTAGTGAGCTTTCTGTTCCATAATTATGCAATAAAACAAAGTATGTGTATGCTGAAAAAACTGTGTCAAATTTATAAATTGTACGGGGGCGTTTTAACATTATATCCAATTTCAGTTACGCCATAAACAATAAAAATTACAATAAAGAAATAAATAAAGTTTTTTTTAAAATTATTGGAGATCTTACAGTTGGAATGTACTATTTTTGTACCAATTGTGCTTTAAAAATAAATATATTGATTTGTAAGATTTGAATGAAAAATTTATATAGAATGAGTTTTAACTGAAATTATATGCATTTTATACAAATAAATAATTGCTGAAATTGCTAAGAGTGTCAGATGTTTTGGAAAACTGGATATACGAAATAATGATGTCTATGATGTATCATTTAAAAATAGCCCTTTTTGAAAATCCGGACTTTGTTATTTATACTCAAACTACAGAAGGTTAGAAATAAAAATAAAATGAAAAAAAAAATATTCTGCTTATTCAACTTTGCTTTAAATTTTTTTTGGATCATGATAGATGATTTTAGATAAAACAAAGAAAATATTTAGAAAGAAAAGGAAAGTATGGAGAAGGCGAAATAACCCATAAAGAAAAAAAATTATGGGGTTCGGATTTTGATGACATGTTATTTTTTAATTGATCCTCGTGATTTAAGGAATGATGAACGGTTGATATAACTACATTAAATTCCGTAGGCTTAATAATTTAGGTTCTCCATTTCTCAATAAAACACATTTTAATTAATTGTAAAAGTAGTTTTAATGACACATCAGACACCTGCTCATGGTGCCTTCACACATGGGTTAATATTTCCCATCTCACTCACAAACTTTGAGGGAATAAACTGCTCTTCACAATGGTAACACTAGGAATGAACAGTTAAAGTCACACAGAATATATGGCATGATCACTCATGCAGATATTAACGAATGATAATAATTTAAAAATATAAAAATAAATATTGAATTTTTTTAAATGGATTTTTGTAATTTTTCTTGATGTTTAAGAACGAGCACTTTTTTAAAAATTAGAGCATTTTCTTGGTTATCATTTTAGATTTCTAAGATTTGTTTTGGATGTTTTTAGCAGTTTTTAGAAGTATTCAAAATAAAAAACGATGATTCTAATAAATTAATATTGAATAAGGCAATTATAAATTTAATTCTGTTTCTTTTGTGTCGTGTTTTGTGTCGAACAAAACTAAATTGCATATCATTTTCGTTAATCTTATGCGTCTGATCTATTGTAAGCCCGTAACTATAAATGTAACCAGTAATGATATTATTAACTTATAAATCCGCTTACTCAAAATGCTATTTTTAGGATACATCACTCATTGTTTCTTATTTAACAATAATTAATTTTAAGTAATATTATTTATATGATATAATGTCAAGTAGTTTTATATGGTTAAAGAAAAAGATAAAAAATAAATCTCACATCTCTAAAAATAATTTTATTTCTTCTGTAGTGCATATAATTAAAACAAAGTTTTGTCCATGCGAAAGAATTTTGGTTAATATAAATTAATAGTATTTTCATACAAAAATATCAAACTTATTCAAATATTAAAAAGTCAGAACAACTTTCAAAAACAGAACTCTCAAACATAAAAAATAACAATGTTTTTTTTTCCTTCAATTTTCAGAATCTTTATTTCACTTAAAGGAATTTATGTTTATACATAACTTCGCGCAAAGGAAAGAAGCAAATAATGAATTATTATTTTGTATGGGTATGTGTGCAAATGTTTTATTTATATCCTAACAAAAGAATGGAAAGCAAATTAAATGTTTGCTCTTCTGTTTTCCTCAGGCTGTGCTGAAACTTCAGCAGCTAATAATACGCAGGTCAAAGGCTCAGTTTCTTTAAGGAATTTTTAAAAATCAACTACATTTTTTTTTTTGAAGTTTTGTTCAGCACTTTTTCCATATCTAAGACTTTGTTTTGAAATGTCTGTGATCCAATACGAACTTTCTTGGGATAAAAAAAAGTAAAAAGACGCATGAATATTTACGACACAGACGGAGAATGAAAATGTACACTGACATCTTTGGAATAGAAAAACTTTTGTCCTCCAGCAATATGCGTTTCATAAGACAAGGCGAATACTTCTGAGTATTAATAATTTTTTGAAAAGGAAGTACTGCTTTCTTGAATAGCTTACGTAGGATCTGTGAGGATCGTGAAAAAAAATTTGCAATCAGTTCCTATTTCGATGAAAAATTGGATTTATATTGAAAGACGAATCTTAAGAGAGAAAGATATCAAAATTCGAGCAATGATTCGCTTCTTTATTGTTTGGCAGAAAAGTAGTTCCTTTCTTCCTAACATATTTATTTATTTATACATTCACTCAAAATTCATAAAATTTAATACCATTTCATTTTCAAAGTTCCCCTCCAAAATATTTTACAAGAAACATTTATTTCATATATTTGAATAGACCCTCGATATCATATACTTTTTTACTTTGTATATATATATATATATCTATATATACATTTATAATTTTGTAACAACTATTGCTTTATAATTTATATTGATCCAAATAATAATGCATGTTTTATAAAAATAAATTTAATTTTTTTTCGTTCCAAAATCCATTATAAATATTTCATTAGAAGGCGTAATTAACAATAAGTTATTTTAAATGACAAATTGAAGATATAATACATTAGGTTAAAGTGTTCGGTAAGTAATTCAGTTTAATCATATATATACGAGACGTATTCGGAAAGTAAGTACCGTTTTGAAAAAACAACTAGTAAACAAACTTTTTTAAGCCAATTTTATTTTGACATCAAAGAGCATGCCTTAAACTATATTTTTCTATACCTTCTTCATAATAACCACGACTCCACAACATTATTCACCTCATCGTTGGATCCAAAGCGCTTGCCGCCTAGCTTGCGCTTCATGTGCACGAACAAGTAGTAGCCGGACAGCGCTACGTCTAGGCTGTAGGTCGGATGATCGAACTGCTCCCATTGAAATTATCGAATCATCCTTCGAGTAATACCAGCCGTATGGGGCCCAGTATTTTCCGTTACTGAGCATTCTTCTCCGTTAGTTTTGAATTACATGCCGTTGTTTTTTAAAAACTCACAATATCGTGCCGCATTGACTGTTGCACACACCTCTTGGAAGAAATTCAGTAAGGAAACCCACTTTACTATCCCAGAGCCCAGTGTTCATGATTTTTTTTTGCTGACATTGTCGTTTTAGACTTTTGTCTTTTCGGAGATTGAGTGTGCCTCCATTCCATTAGCTGTTGTTTCGATTCTGGTGTGACATGACGAACCCACGTTTCATCACCTGTCACAAATTTAGTTAAAAATTCCTCTCCTTCTTCATTGCCAAGTCGTTTGGTTAAGTGAACACCAGTGAGTATTTTTGGAACCCATCGGAAACACACCTTGTGATAACATAAACGGACTGTAACAATTTCGTACCAACCTGTACATGAAATTTGAAGAAATTCGTCTGAAAGTGTCGTCATTGTGAAACGTCTACTCTCATGGATTTTTTCATCATTTTTCCTTACCAGATCATCGTTGACAACAGAAGAAAGACCACTCTGAACCTCATAGTGAACATTTGTTCGACCTTCATTAAACATTCTAACCCACTTTCTCACCATTCCATCACTCAACTTTATTTTTGTAAACATCTTTAACTTGACGATAAATTTCAGCCGGTTTCACATTCCTTGAGATTAAAAATCGAATCACAGCATGAATATCACTATCAGCGAAATCATTAATTATTTTAAACATTTTAAATGAGTACATCAAATTGAAAACACAATGTAGAGCAATCAAAATGGCGTCAGTTGAGAGTCAGTGAATGGGCGTCAGTTGAAATGGCGTCAGTTGAGAGCCGACCGCAGCGTTGCCACGGTGGTACAATGGAAAGGCATTTACTTTTTGAATAGCCTCGTATATATATATATATATATCTTTTGCAATGAATCAATTTGAGAAGTTTAATATTAAGGCACAAAATAAAATTTTTAATTCAAAAAATATTTATAACAGCACATAATTGCATCTGTTAAGGCCTACTAAGGTTTCTAGAAATTAAAGGAAATATTTTTTATTCTATCCCCCTGTAAAATTGTTAAAAGAATCAGCGAAACGTGTTCTTAAGAAAGATAATATATTATGTTAATTATTTTGGGTAAATGTTTTTATCTATAACTGGATGGGTTTGAAAAAATAATCGTTTTTATTATGAAAAGCAGTATTTTGCTTACAAAAGTGGTTTTTTTTAAAAAAAGTTGTAAATTTTAATCCAAAAATATTTCAATGTTTCAGTTTTCGATTCAGTTCAAATTTTCCTTCACAAATGGCAGGTTCAGGCAATCTTACGTGTTAAAACTACCTACGTAGCTCATTTTCTAGCATTTTTGTGCAAATAAACATAACATTAGTAACTTAAATTCTCTTAAGTTATTTTAAGGCAGTAAAAAGAATCTTGGCAAACTTGTTCTATAGATATTTTCACATTCAAGGCCTACATACAAAAGAAAAGAAGCGTTTCTCAATGTGATGGTCAAACTTTCTGTTGCATTGTGATTTAGGATATCTTTCTGCGACTGAAAAAATGCCTCGCCGCAGGATTCGATCTCATTACAAGCAACTGTCAGAGATTGAAATATTGTATTGAAAGATCATTGGTTGGTCAAATCGGAGAATCACTCGTCATATGGGTCGAAGCGATGCGACTATAAGAAGATGCTGGCAAGAAAGGGTGGACAATGGCAGATACATACATACGCATATATATATATATATATATATATATATTTATATATATGCGTATGGTTATATACTATATGGTATATATAATTATGGTTATATACATAAACTTTAAATATTTTTTTCCAGTATACATCTAGACATTGTTCACAGGAATAAAAGTTTCGAGATATAAGTCTTAATAATGTCATTGGTAATGTGAAATGTCTAAATTAAATGAGTTAAATGTTCAAGATTTAATTTTTAACTTAGAATAATTAGTAACATCGGCCAACCCATATATAAGACGTGGTTATTGTAGGACTCATGGTATAAAAATTGCGGTTTGATCGAATGTCTTAGAAAATGTGTCGACTATTGAATAATTGCGTAATCGACAGATATTAATTCAAGACTTTGAGGTGAGTTAGATTTATTTTTATTTGCCAATTTAAAGATGAAGATTGATGAATTTAATGTGATAAGCGATGCACTAAAGAATCTGAAGAAAGAAAAAAAATTAAACATTACATAAGTTTATTTTTGATACATTATGATGACGATGCTAAAAATATAGAAATAATTCGAAACTTCACTGGTTTCGAATTCACAGTAAATGATTCTAATTTTAAATTTAAATTAAAAGCTATTTATGATACCTTTTTTATTATACGAGTTGATTAATATTTGTGATATTCTGAACATTGTCTTGCAAGGAACAAAAACTGAAATATTCGAGAAAATATTATGTTGTTAAATGATATTATGCTGCTCTATCACTATAATAAAAATTCGAATCGATCTGTATTTGAAAGGAAAACAGAATTAGAGACGAAACAATGTTCGTCAGGGCAAAGCGAGAACATAAATGTGTCAACTAAGCATTCAGGAGAGTGGCGTTGTATTTCAAATCCAAACCAAAACACCTCTATCAGCTTTTCTGACGTCGAAAGCGTCTTTTCTGTTTTAATGGCGAGTTACATGAAAACATCTCCATTTGGTGTGATCAATTTGAATGCGCTGCTAAAATGTTCAATTTATTCGACCTTTAAAAATTAATTTTCGCTAAATGATTGCTTGGTGGTAATGCTTTATTATTTGTAAAAAGTGCATTCAATATTACATCATGGGAGAAACTAAAAGAAGTGTTGATAAACGAGTTTGAGGTTACTACTAATTCAGCTCAATTGCCTGAAATATTAAGTGAACATAAAATGAAAGAATCTGAGTCATACAGGAATATTATAAAAATGAAAGAGCTGGTTAATCGAGGAATAATTGAAGATGTCACATTAATGCAATATATTATAAGAAGTATCAAGGATAAACACGAGAATAAATTAATTTTGTACAGTTGCAAAACTTACGTGAATTTAGAGAAAAACTAAGGTTTATGAAGTCATCAAAAATGATTTTATGAAAAAGAAATATAATTTTAACAAAGTGAAAAAAAAAAACCTGATAATTTGGGAAATCCGAAACTGTAAAGTAATTGTGATCAGGATAATAAATTTTGTTTTAATTGTGGTGGTAAAGGATCTAAATTTTGTACACATTAGAATAAAGGTTAAAATGTTTTAGAAAAAAAAACTTTTAAAAAAAACTTTGAGCACAAGGCTTCTGAATGTTCGAAATTAAATATAGAAACCAAATGCAATGATAATATAACATCTCTCAATATTGTCAAACAAACGAATCTGTTCAAAATGGTTTTTTTCGGTAATTTAAATATTAACTCATTGATTGATACTGGAAGTCAAGTTACGTTAATTTCTAAAAATATATTTGAAAAGTTAAATATTTGTGAACTGAATCAGAGTAATTCAATTTTATCGGGATTTGGAGATTGTAAAATAAAGCCCATAGGTATATTTAGGGGGGGGATACATATAGATAACTTTAAGTGTACTACTGATATATGTGTCGTGGAAAATGGTACAATACCGCATAATGCTATAATGGGAATTGCTGTAATTTTGCAAGGTGAAGTTTTAATAAATAAAAATAGATTTACAATAAAAAATAAGTCTCTTTGTGATGAAAGCGATATTTTTATCAGTTTTGGCAGTTAATGTTAATTGTGATGAAATTGAAGAAAATATAGGTTATAAATATTTCAAAATGCAATAAAGATGAAGTGCATCACTCTATATTAAATTACCAACCGAAGAAGATTAAATCAACTAAAATAGAATTAAATATTTTAACTAAAAATAACGAGCCAATATTTCAAAGACCGCGACGTTTACCTTTTTCGGAAAATAAGATAGTTGATGCTGAAATAACTGAATGGTTAAAACAGGGTATTATAGAACCTTATTCTTCTGAGTATTCCAGTCCAGTTATTATTGTTAGGAAAAAAAACTGAACTCCACGAATACGTATAGATTATAGAAAGCTAAATAAAATTGTAGTTAAAGACAGATTTCCCTTACCACTGATTGAAGATGTCTTAGATTGATTACAAGAATCACGAGTTCTTAGTAATATTGATTTAAAAAATGAATTTTTCCCGTAAATGTAAAGGAACAGAGTAGAAATCCTTTTAGAATCCGTCCTTTGTCAATCATGAAGGACAATATTAATTTTTGAAAGTACTATTTAGACTATATAACTTCCCATCAGCTTTTCATAGACTTATCAATAGTATTTTTCGACCTTTAATCAATGATGATATTGTTTTACCCTATATAGATGATGTAATAATATTATTTGCTAATGAAAAGGAAGGAACTCTCTCTCTCTGAAAGACTATACTTAGTTCTCAATTTTGCTTGTGAAAATGATTTAGAAATCAATTTTAAGAAATACCAGTTTTTGAAGGAAATAATTGAATTTCTGGGATTTGTGATTGAAAAGGATTGTTTTTATCCGTCCACTTTAAAAACAAAAGCTGTTCTAAATTTTCCTGAACCTGCTAATTAGATACCAATCCAAAGATTTTTAGGCTTAACTGGATATTTTAGAAAATTTATTCCTAGCTATTCTCTTATTGCGAAACCTTCTACTGATCTTTTGAAAAATAATTATAAATTAAGCTTCAATGAGGAAGAGAAAAATTCTCTTAATAAGCTTAGAATGTTGCTCTCTCTGAAACCTGTTTTAATAATTTATAATCCAAATTAGGAAACGGAATTACATACGAATGCTAGCCTGGGTGGGTATGGTGCAATTTCATTGCAAAGGTCTTTAAATGACAATAGTTTTCATTCAACGAATTCTATGAGCAGGAAGACCCCAGACACTGTGAAAATAAGTTCTCCAATTAGGAGCTTGAGGTTCTTGCTGTTAAGGAAGCTATTAAAAAATTAGAATTTATTTGCTAGGTATACCCTTTAAAATAGTAACCGACTGCTTAGCATTTCAAAAAAAATTTTCTGAGTAAAAGAGACTTATCTACACGAGTCGCTCGATGGGTGTTATTACTGGAAGAATTTAATTTTGTAATAGAACACCGATCTAGTTGAAAAATGTCTCTTGTTGATGCTCTAAGTAGATCCCCTATTGATATGTTTTGTATTTTTATGGAAAATGTTTTACCTGAACTTAAATTAGCTCAGAACGAGGATAGAGAGATAAAAACTATTAAAGACTCTTTGAAAATAAATTTCCAATTATGAAGACTATTTTGAAAGTAACGGTATTCTCTGTAAGTGTTTTGTCGATAAAAGTAGTAGTTGTACATGAAAGTATATAAACTGAAATAATTAAAAATGCTCATGAAAAAGAGACATATGGGAGTTAAATATACAGTGAAACATTTAGAAGATCATTATTTCTAAATTGAAACAAAATATTGGAAGAATAATAGCTAATTGTGTGCATTGTATTCCAGTAAACAGTAAAAAAGGAAAGCAGGGAGGATTTCTTCTTCTAATTCATAAAGATGAGAGAGAGAACTTATCTTTACATACATATTACATAGATAACTTAGAACCTTTAGAAAGTACCTCTAAAAATTATAATCATATTTTGGAGATTATTGACGGCTTTATAAAATTAAACTGATTATATCCCTCGAAGACGACATCATCTGCTGAAGTTATATCTAAATTAGAAATTCAAAAAACTACATTTGGAAGTCCAATAAAAATAATTTCAGATCGTGGCACTGCCTTTATGTCAAAAGAATTTGAAGACTATCATTCCAAAGAAAATATATATTATCATCTAATTACAACAAGCCTTTTGCGTGCTAATGGACAAGTTGAACGGTTAAATTAGGTTATCATTCCCATTCTTCTAAAGTTGTCACTTGTATAAACATGTTAATGAACCGCAATAAATTATTAATTTATCCAACCAAATATGTTTTTATACCACATGTTTTGAACTGTTACTCCGTACTAAAATGAATACCTAGATTACTGATAAATTGAAACAAATTGGGGAAGCCGAATTTCACACTAATTTTGAAAAACAACTTAACGATCTACAAAAAGATACCAAAAAACAAATATTCAAGGTTCAAGAGCAACATAAGAAGATGTAGATCTTACGAAGGCGAACACCTCATTAATATAAATTAGGTGACTTATTTGCTATAAAACGCACTCAATTAGGACCACATCCTAATTTTGAATCAAAATATTTAGGGGCATACAAAATTGCTAAAATTAGAGACAATGACACATATGAAGTCTCAAAAGAAGAAGAGCATAAAGGACCTAAAAATACAAAAACTTGTACAGAATTTATGTAAAGAGGAATGTGTGTAGCATAAAATATCCCCTTATTTTATTTATTTGACTGTGTATTTACCGATTAAGATTATTTTTTCACAAACATGAGTGTTTATGTATGCTTTGAGGACTTCAGCAAAAAAGAAGAGAAAAGTGAAGCCGATGACAAAGCAAGACGACAACACTTCAGAGACGACAGTGATTTCCGAAGACGATGATACTCCAAGGACAATAAATGCTATTTAATTTATCTTCTCTGTAACTGCTTTCGAATTTTCTCTTCTCAGCCTTGTTTTCTAGGTTGAGACGATCTTTCTTTTTGTTGGAGTGAAGAAGATGAAGTCACCTTCTTCCAGGATGGCCGTATGGGGACATAATCCGAATATGGAATAAACCCCTGAGTATAGAGGACGCTGCTTTTGCTAATGAAGGAAACGAGTTCTCGAAAGGGAGATGACGTGAGTCATCAAAATCAGAACGGCGATCTTGTAGATATGAAGATGATTTATTAAATGTTTTGTCATTATTTTTAAATGCTATTGTGGAACGTCTCTATCGAATGTGTTAAATGTTAAAGATTTGATTTTTTAATTAGAATAATTACGAATTTCGGCCAACCCTCCCTCTCTCACACACACGCATATATATATATATATATATATATATATATATATGATGTTTTGAGTACCTTCTTTTAGGATGAGAGTTAGTTATGGTTATATATATAAACGTTTTAATATTTATTCTACTATACATATAGACATCGTTCACAGGAATAAAAGTTTCGAGATATATGTCTTAATCATTTTAAAGAAATTATTCTTTTTTAGGATAATGTTCTCCACCATTGGAGAGTAAATTTGTTTTAGACAAATTAATTTATTAATAGGTTACGCAACAAATAAATGTTTATTATCATGAGAATTTTTTTTTCTGGAGAAAAAATTCTGCTTCGTTGGGAAGGACTTTAAAGGTTATAATATATTTCCTTTTTTGTAAGCGAATAACTTCCTTGTATTTATGTGAAATGATTCATAAAAGATTGTTCTTGAAATTTTGGTAAACGGATCAAAATACGGATTAATTAAAATCAAGTATTTGCTATTACAAACACCTGCGTGTTTAAGCCTTAATGAATAATGTGAGGATTTTCACTTGAAAAAATTACATTTTTGTTTGATATGTAAGAGATCTACACCTTTTTGAGAAAAAGGTTTTTAAGAATTCTCTAAAAAGATTACCAAAAGTATTTTAAATTATAAGCTTTCGGCTGAACAAACGATTTATTTTCCCCATGACTTAAATATCTAAAATAAAAATGCTTCTGGTAGCTTAAAAAGAAGCAAAATATTTCAATTTCATCGGTATTCGGTAGAATCATCTAAAAGTCTTTCAAATCATTAAATTAAAAAAAAAGAAACTTAATTATTAAAATTAGTTTTTCGTTAATAGTTCTAACGACAATGAACTTTCTATCATTTCAGCTTGAGTAATCAAGGATAATTTCATACCCGTCCTAGACTTTAAG
>BMAW01102711.1:71136-94778 GCA_019974015.1 Nephila pilipes
CGCAAGAAATCTTTTTTGTTGCGAGTAAATAGCGATAAACAGCTTTCTGAATCATCGACTCGTTGCTGTTTTTGTTCCATCGAAAGCAATCGCGGCACCCACTTGGAAAAAACCTTTTTCACTTCACTTCAAAAAACCTTTTTCCTGGTCCGATCGACTTAAAGTTTTGACACGTTTCAAGCAAAGGTTAGTACTCTAGAAAGACCTGGTTACTGGTTTACTACGAGCGCCATCTCTGGGTTAGTCTCGGGAGTTATTGATCGATGTGTTATATATATAAATCTTGTTAAATATTTATACCTCGTTTTCCATAATGGCTACATTTCTATATTTTTGAAAGATGGTTAATTTTTATTTGATTGAAATGAATTGGCGAGAATGATATGTTTGAGACTAATCGAAAAAGTTGTTTTGTGACAATATATAGAATTTCCAGGAATAATTGTAAAATTTCGGAAAAATAGTTTGTATTTTCCCGAAAATGGATTACTTACATACTAACTGTTCTGTATGCTTTTTAAAAATAAGTATATAAAGCGTAATTTTTAAATATACAAAAACTGATGAAATGCAATAATTCATAGCTGTTATAAGTCAGAAAGAGAGTAGCTGTCGTTCTATAACTATAAATCAAATATATTTATTTTATGCAATTATTATTCATTTTATTATTAATGGATGACTAATATGAAAATACTTCAGACTCCATATGCCATTAAATGATTATTGAACATTTTATTTTTTCATATCTTTGTCATAACTTTAGTTATTGGTATATCCATCAAGTAATCCATTAAGACATGTTGCATTAAGAAATAATTTTTTTTGTCTCCTGACTTATCTATCATTCTTGTCATACATATATAACTATCTCCTTATCCTCATGTTCTGCAATCCATACCAAACAGTTTCTCAAAATGAATTAATAAGTAACTTTCTCCCAAAGTTCATGTAGTATTGTAACAAAGTTACCAAGTAACAAAAAATTACGGAGAAAAAAGAAAGTATGGAACTTATTAATATATCAGAAGGCATTACACAGAATCAGTGTGTATTAATTGTTAATTTTAATGTTAAAATGCATTTTAATGCTTATTCTTTCCCAGCGGTCACGGTTTGTGTGATTTCCGACCGTGAGTATAGCATAGAATTAATTTAATTAGGTTGCGTGATGTAAAAAAGAAATTGAGATTACACCTTGACCAGTTCCGGATCATTATGGAATTTTATTTGCCCGAGTTCAGATACAATGCAATTTGTTAGAAAGCTACTAGCAAAGTGGTTCAATCACCACGTTTTTATCCAAATCTCATTGTTCGCTTTACGGTTAAAAACATGATCAAAATTTAGCAAAAATATTAATAATCAAAAATACAGAAATAAAATTAACAACTGAAATATTGAATATTTAGGAATTAGCAATGATTATTTACGTTATTCTTGTGTATCCATTGTATTTATTCTTATACAATAACTAAATAATGTTAATTTTGAAATATTTTCGATCACTTTCTTAACTGTCTACAACCAAGTATAATGAGATTTGTGCAGCCATTAGTGCAGTGAGGACAACATTAGTGAGGCAAAACTCAACTAATGTTGTCCTCACATGCTCTTAATTAATTAATTTGAAAAATTTCATTCGAGTAACATGTAATGTATTAGAGCTGGTTGGTTGGTTTTATTAACGTAGCAATAGAAGCGACACGAGGGCTATTGGAGACGGACCTCGTAATTTTGAACCTCCAAAGAGTGGCACACACACACACACACACACACACACACACACACACACACACATTAAAATTTACTTTATCATGTGTTGATATCGAAAGTAATACATATTGAATACTTTTGATTCCAATACATCGCGCAACTAAGCACATATATTTAGTTTTCATTATCTCTTAAAAGTAAAACTTTACTAATCACTGAAAATATTACTGTTCCTTCTACGCTTAGAAATACATAATTACAAGCTTAATTTTAATTAATTACTATAAACGTTCAATTTATTCGTCTAGTGAATACTGAATCAAGGTAATATGCTATGAAATAGCTTAAATGATAAATGTCTTGGGTATTAGTTCGTAGTTTTGGTTTGGAATTCGAAGTCCAAAGTAATTTGGAAGTCGAAGTCTTTGTTTTTCGTTTTTGAAATTATTAATAGTAGGATATAATATGTTTATATTGAAGTAGAAAATATATAGAAAATTACTGTTTTTAATTTGATAATTTTTCTGTATAGTAGAAAATGTTTCTATTCCAATGATGCAAATATTTTTAAGAAACAATTTTTAATTAATAATGCAAAAGTATTGAATCAAATTTGTAAGTTTAAGCGGGAAAAAAAGAACGCAAAAAGAAGAAAAAAAATTTAAATATTTTCAAAATTTTCAGAAAAATTGCAAAAATATATCTATAATTTGCTGACAAAATATATTTAATAGAGCTCATTTAAAATGTTGATTAAATTATTTTTAATTTCATGGATAAAAATAACTCTTGGAAGTAAACGCAATGAGAGCCATTACACAGTTACGAAAAGCTGGTTTATTTACAATATATATATATATATATATATATATATTCTGATGAGAATCTCACTACCCTTTACACGCATGCACAGCTAGAGCTTACACGGCCACGGCGCAATCTATTTTATGTTGGGGGAAGGGAAAGCAAATATGCATTGATATATAACAATTTTCCCACTCAATGCTTATTTCAAATACAAACATAATTATGCAATTTTCTAATGAATATTATAATGCCTTAAAATATAATACAAGCATTTGTAAATATATATAGATATGATAAGATTAATTACAGATACATGTTAATCTAAAAGTTTTAGAGATGATAGATTGTCAGTAAACACCATAATTTTCAATGTATCAGTTTCCTGTTGTGAAAGTTCATTGAGAAATTTTTGTAGAAAAAGAATCTCTTTTGTAGCTTCTGCGAGAGCTATATATTCTGCCTCTGTGGTTGATAATGCAAACATTTCTTTGTTTTCTTGATTCCCAAGAAATCGTTCCTTCAGCATACTTGATGACATCCTGTGCAATATCTCCTGTCGTTCATATCTGAAGTCCAGTCAGAATCGACATATCCTATTAATAGTTTTGCAGATTGTTTGTAAATTAACTCTTCATTTTTAGTTCCTTTTAAGTATCTTAGAATTCTTTTTGCTCCCATCCAATGTGTTTTCCTTGGATTGTTGTTCAACGGACTAAGAAAATTGACAGCGTAAGTAATGTCTGGTCTTGTGGCGACAAACAGATACAATAGAGATCCAATTAAAGATCGGAATGTTACATTTTGCATTTCTGATTTTTCTTCTTTCTGAGGAGACATCTCTGTGGTTAATTTAATGCTTCCATCCATGGGAGTTGCAGCAGTTCTTGCACCTTGCATTTTTGTGCAAGTTATCATCAATGTAACAAGTCAATTCAACAGTCCCCGTCCTGACACATAGATGGTGCTACTAGAATTAAATCCATATGTTTTTTAGTTACCCCTAACTCTCAAAAGATGCGTGTATAAATTTGACAGCTGTCGGATCATTAGTTTGTGAATTATAGCATTTTGAGGGAAGCAACTTTTGTTATTGTGAAAAAAATGGATAAAAAGGAATTTCGCGTGTTGATAAAATATTGCTTTTTGAAGGGAAAAAATACAGTTGAAGCAAAAACTTGGCTTGATGCCGAGTTTCCGGACACTGCCCCAGGAAAATCAACCATAAAGGATTGGTATGCTAAGTTTAGACGTGGTAAAATGAGTACCGAAGACGGTGAACGCAGTGGACGCCCAAAAGAGGTTGTTACCGACGAAAACATTAAAAAAATCCCCAAAATGATTTTGAATGAAAGTAAATTGAAATTGAATGAAATAGCAGACACTCTAAAGATATCAACTGAACGTGTACATCATATCATTCACGAATATTTGGGTATGAGAAAGCTCTGTGCAAAGTGGGTGCCGCGCAAACTCACTTTTGACCAAAACCAACGACGAGTTGATGATTCGGAGGAGTGTTTGAAGAGGATCAAGCGCAATAAACCCGAGTTTTTGCGTCGATATGTGACAATGGATGAAACATGGCTCCATCATTTCACTCCGAAGTCCAATCGACAGTCATCCGAGTGGACAGCACACGATGAACCCGCTCCAAAGCGTGGGAAAACGCAACAGTCGGCTGGCAAGGAGCATATATGAGAGGTAGCTCCATTATCTAAACACCAGGAGATTGACCTACTCTCATTATGACGTTTTTTGAAGCACATAGCCGACGATGCACATTCATCAGATTTCACTAACATGGACGAGTTGTGAATTGGTGAATTATGTATCCTATCGAATATTTTCTAGTAACATTCGGATGCTTTCTGTCCAAACTTTGAGCAATAATTGCACTTCAGATTTCTAAAGGACTTCTGATTCGCTGCTTTGTTTTGATTTGCATTCCAATTCTCAGAGTTCGTTTTTGAATACTACTTATCATTTCTTATTGAAGGGTATAGAGTACACTGTGATGCAGGATTCATCTTTCCTTTTCTTGCTTCAAATTTTTACAGTAATTTTACTTTGAGAATTTCAGGATTCGCAGTTCGTCTCTGGATTAAATGGCACATCGGAAATTTTGGAAATAGTTTGGAATGCTGCATTGAAGTAAAATGGATAAGATATCATCAGCAATATACAGCTGCATTTTTTTCACTTTATCTACATAGTCAAAAAAAACTCTTTAGGATGATACGACATTGTTTCTTTGTCGGTCATTTTCTGGAACAATAGTTGTTTTAGTAGCGAAGCCTTTTTGGGAGGTCCTTTAGAATCGAATACATCTTCTAGCTTTTTTCCAAACATCATTGGAAGTTATGCAATGTCTTACATGATAAAGTTCACTTGGGCTGATGGACAAAATGATGTCCACACGAGCTTTTTGATTGATTTCAGTCCCATCTCCGTAGCTTGTCAATGGCTTTGTGCGTAGTACCTTTGTTTGGCTTAGCTTTGTTTCCGTCGGCGCAGTCCCAGTGGTTTTTTTCCCATCAAGATCGTTTCTATTTGCAGTTTCCATATATTGTAGTTTTGCTTGTTCAGCTTCTTCAAAGCGTTCATTTGCGCCATAATCAATTTCAGCTTTTCTTTTAGTTCAGGAATGCTTAGTCTTTTGATTCAAATGCCATTTCAGGTAGATGCTTTCGCAATCTACACTGCTAATAGTTCATCGTTTCAATTCTTAGGCCCATAATGTTGGAAGTAGTCGCAGTGAGAAGCATGACACAATTACGAAAAGCGGGTTTATTTACTAAAAGACATATAAAAGACAGCACGGCCACGTAAGCTTCGTGCTTGCAGAGTCAACAGCAGCAGCATTAAAAGTGACGTATTAATTCTAAGGAGAGCTTCGCCATCATTTGTGCGCAAGCGCAGCCAGAGCTAACATGGCGCGGCACAATCTGTTTTATGTTGGGGAAAGGGAAAACGAATATGCATTGATATCCAACAATAACTTTTACTTTAGAGAGAGTCTACAACATATTATCTGTTATCAATTACATAATAACCTATTATTGTACCAAACGATTTTGCATTATGGAACAGTCAGATTAATTCTGAATGTTCATTTGTAACCAATTCTTTATTTTCGATATTCGAGTACCCTAACAACGATCTTATCTGAAATCATTTTTGAATAGCTTCTTTTGAAAAAGTAAAGAGAAAATCTTAATTCATAAACACATTTAAAAGTTTGTGTAAGAACAAGATTAATGTATTTCAAAAGAGGAATTAATCTCCTTACTTTTCAAATAATATCAAATAATTAAGATTTTTTTAAAGATAAATTTTCAATTTATATTCCGTTAAAGGAAAAATTGTAATAATTCTTACATTATAGGAATATAATCCTCAAAGCACTTCTCCAAAATATTGTTTTTGCGACTATATAAGGAACATTAAAGAATAATAGATTAAAAATTTTATGGGATTTAAAAATAATTAAATAACCGAAGAAAAGTAGCATTAATTATGCATAAATCATTACAGGTAAAGGAATTTATTTTCAAACTTTAGTAGTTTCTTTGTCCAACTAAATTATTATAAATTGCGTCTTTAATTCTTCTATAAAATCCTAATTTATTTTAAGACCCTTTAGATTATGGAATTTAGTTCTGTTACCCCAAGCCCCTTAAATTATTTTTCAAAACTTTATCTGAATTTTCTCCCTCATCATTTAAAAGAACTTTGTAAGTTAATAATGAAATCAAACTCCTTAAAGCTCATATTCTTAAGATATTCGTATGATATGTATTATAATATTATACTCAAAAACCTTAAATTTAATTATGTATCGTAATAAACATGCAGATTGTAAAATTTCTTATAACATATCCTTTAATCTAGTTTCAATTATAAAAATATTTACATATTTCTGATATCAATTACTAAGTAAGAATAAAAACAATTATGACATTTTACTCCTTCTAATCAGGCATTTTCAAATTCCCTTTAAAGTAATAATTCATTTTATTTTTGTCATGATATTTTTCTATTAAGAAGATAAAAAGTTGAAAATTTAAATTAAAAATTCATTCTTTTGAAAAAAGAGAAGTATAACTTTTGGCCATTTACGTATAGAGAATTTTCGCATTGCAGTTATAATGAATGCAGCGATTTTATTACCGAACGACCTATTACTTTTAAGAGATATAGAGAGTACCATCAACTTGAACTCAAATAATAACCAAATAAATTGCCCAAACTTATCAAATGAATGTGACTATATCAGTTACAAGATAATGGATTCAGTATTATCAGTACAAATACTTTATGATGTTATAGTAATAACTAATCGTAAATATTCTTCAATATTTAGCAATATAACGAGCATGTATGACTCTGTAACAAATGCAGTGCCTTCATGTGGAGAATTGAAAAACATCTCAGGCTTCGGTTAAAGATGACAAATTTAGAGGTGACGATGTGAGATGAAGGAATCAATGTCCGAATTTCCCATCCCGAGATCTTGTCCTTTATATTGTTACTTGGTTGATTAGCTTTAAACTGTAGGAAGGTTGCGAAATTAATAAGTTGGTTATTTTAAAGTAAATCTAAATTTTATTCTGAGACTCTAACCAATACAATGTATTTCCTTTTAATATGAACAACTATATTTACATGATTAAAAAATTCGAAATTAGCACAATCATCGAATAAAGAAATTCAAAGTACGTATAATCATATTATCACACAAGAAACGTATTCTAATTACTACATGGACAGTCGTTCACATTTATGTATTTTCCAAATTCATTCTAGGAAGTTCCCGATTTATCATAGGGCACCTAATTTAGTAACCAAATTTGGCTAGCACATATTCTCCATGTCTGTTGCAAAAGTGAATTCTACCAATACAATATTAGTGCTTAGCGTATTCCCTCCTTACCTGTAAGACCATCTTTTCGGCCATAAAAACCTTTTTGTAGCGGGGAGAACAAAATCAAAACATTCCCCATAGAATATTTTGCATTATTTTTTAATCCCTCTTACACGTAACAATAAACACGAATTAATTATATACTATGCCACTCATGACCTCTTATAAGAATGTGTATAGTCCATTTATAATTATAAAAGTTAAAAAGGAAATAGAACAGAAGTATATTGATTTTAAGTAAAAATCTCTTTCTAACGCTTATTTTATTATTAACCTCAAATAATTTTAATTATTCTCATGATAATTTTAATATTTAATTTTCTTCTTTGTAGATTTTCATTTGATATTATGATATGTAAAATATTTCACAAACAGTCCGACCTAAAAAGGATCATTGTTAGTATATACATACGAAATTTTCACATTTTTAACAATTAACTTATGATCTGTGAAGCAATAAGTAATTTCAAATAATACTGAAAAAAGCTGAAAAACCTGTTATCCGTAAATTTTTAAAATGTTTAATAAATCAACATAACTAATTATCAAAAGTTTTATATACATTGATTAAAATAAATGAGATTTTTATCTTAAACAGAGACAGTTTGGAGTTTTATTTGATTCACTACATTTTACAGATATTTTTTCGCGATAATTTATGTAAAATGATTTTTTACTTTTACAAAAAAGGTAGAGATTATCTAATTATTATATAGAATGACCATGCTACAGGTGAACGATGTAAATCGTCTAAAAGTATTTAGTTATAATTTGTTCGTGCAATAATGTAAGGTATATATTTAAGACATGAATATTCAATAAACAACAACCTTGCATCTTAAAATAGAAACCTGCTTTATACTGGAAAAAAAAAAAAACAGGTTTTGTTTTTATTCATTCCGGTATACAGTAATTTCTGTTTCCAATCAATGATAAAATATGGCTTCGTATAAGTTTAGTAATGTAGTAAGTATTTAAAATTTGGCTTAGTTCGGTGATTCTTCAAAAGAAATTATTTTACATTTGTGTAACACAGAAAGAATTGGAGGAAAAAAAAAACAATCACAACCATTCCAGCAATGGTATAACAGTTTCTGAATATTTCACCAATGAGAAAATTTTGAATTATTCTAATTAAAAAATGAATTAGTTTCTTTGAAATGTTAAGAAGCTCTGTTAAAAGGTCTAAGTCTACTAAATACTGATAAGGTATTTTTCTATACACATTTAATGTCGCATTTAATTCAGAGGTGTACTGGGACTTACTAATTTGGTAAAAATATTCAATAATAACGTTACATGTGATATGTGTGAAAGAATAGTAAAACTATTCTAATGTAACAATATATGTATAGGATGTTTATGAAAGAATAAATAAATAATTGATATGAATTTTTGAATATGAATAATTTATATTATATTTATAACTGAATGTCTTCTTTGGCTAAAATATGTCTCCAAATTCTTACTAAACATATTTAATTTCTTTGACTAGTAAACATATAATTTACTTTGTATACATATAATCTAATGATAAATGTGATTTAATTGGAAGAATATTTCCGGAATAAAATATATTATATGTCTCTGAAAATTCATGAAAATGAATAAATAAAATGAGAAATGACTTCTAAGTAACGAAACTTTTTTGCAGATGGAATAAATCGGTTTTTCATTTAGTACACATATATTATTTTTTAAACAGCTCAGTATAGACTACAAAATTTTACATGAGTTGTTCACTAAAATAATTATCGTAAAAGATAAAAACTTGAATCTAATTGCTTGCAAAACTCAGAATATTTGATTTTTTGCTTCCCAAACTCAATCAATGGAAAGCAGTATCTAACAAGTGAGCTTTTTACCTGAAGGTAGAATCATTCAATGTTCAAAATATCATCACAACTCTTCCTCCTCTTCGAAATTGATTATCAGGAAGTAAACAATAACTACCAAGCTTCTAAACGGAATGCTAGTCGGAACTCTTCTAATCTCAATCTCTTTAATCTCTTACATGGAAAGTTTTCTCTAGTTAAACATTAATGTAGTGATCTCATATTCGGCACGTATGACCCATGAAATATATTGTCGTAGACATACTCTCATGGGCATAATGTTCCGTTAAATGGTATCAATGGGCATATGTATTAGGTTCCATTATAAGCAATGGCCACCCCTGACTTAAAATGATAAGAATTACTGTTGTATCACTGCAGTTTTAGACAATTTGTTAATATTTAAAATATTATCCCCTTTATATCATGAACTGTAAATAAAGTTTAACTTAGTCAATATCATTTAGTTTTTAATATTCCTTTAAGTCACTGCTACAAATTGCTTGGATTTATTATTGAATCTATTAGAAACATTCATAGTGGTCTTTGTAATCTGAAGCATTCATTCGGTGACGCGAGAGTCACTTGAATTTGTTCTAGTCTCTCAGAACTTTTATTTATTCCATACCACACATCTTAAAAGGGCTTTGAGATTTAATTTGGTTTAATATGTAGCATCTCTATCATTACAAACTACGAGCTTTGATGCTATTTGGCTGAGGATGAATCCGTTAAATTAAAGAATAATTAGTATTGTTCATAAAAAAAGTAACTTGATAAATATTTCTAATGTATTCCTTTTTTCATAATACTTCAATATTGCTTTTTAAAATTATTGTTAAAGAATTAATGCATAAAAATAAAATCTCATAATAAAATATTTATCGATACATATATAAAAAGCTAAGAAAATAGTATATTTGAAGTTTATTCTGATCTTGGGAACTTTTTTTAAAGGACGATGTAACAAACATTTTTAATATGTTTGTAAAATAAATTTTATTTAGAACAGATATTCTTGAAACGTTTTAAAAATACTTGATCAGATCATGGTAACAAATTTGCTTATGAAGTGCATATTAGAGGAAATGGTAAAGAATTTGTAAAAATAGTATAAAGTAATATAACAATAAGCAAAGTACCATAAAAATGCAACTATAAATTAAGTGAACTAAATCTTTTAAATCAATCATAACAAGAAAATTTAGTTCAAATAATATTTATGTATGTAAATAGAAATGAAATTTTAATTTAATAATTGTAAGAAAATCAAATTTTTAAAAATGGAATTCGATGGAAAAAATTGCACAGTATGTTTCCATCTTGAATAGCTAAAGACATCTGAATACCACTTTCTTGATTTAAGTTAAGAGGTATCAAATACAAAAAAAGTTCCAAATCTTATTCCGTACAAACATAATTTTACAAATAAAATTTTGCAAATTCTTCCTTCTATATCGGATAATCCCTTTGTATAGGTTTAATAACTTTGTTTCAAGTTAAGAAAAAAAAAAAAGCAACGATAAATCAAATATTTTTATTTCTATTCTAAGAGTAGAACTTTTATAAAAGTCTAAAAGAAATATCTTAATATCCTTTCAAGTATTGCGTGGAAAAGAGAAAAATAATTATTTGAAAATATTTTGCAGCAGAGGAATTGGTTGTTACTCACACACACAGTAAGAATATAAATAATAATATTCAATAGAATACATAGGTAACAACAATAATATATATATATATATATATATATATATAAACTATTTTTAATTTTTAGAATCAGAAATTGAGTCTCAATATCAATGCATTTCATTTTCAATACAAATAAACTGAACGGTTTTGCCATTTTCATATTTCATAATTTCTCCGCACATTCCTTCATCGTCAAACGTTAAATCCTACGTCTTAGTGTTAGGGTACTCGCTTAAGAACGAGGGGTTTATACTGAAGTCATGACGAGCAAATGAGATGAATCACTTACTGTTCGGCATTTCAAAATGAAGGTTCTGAGGATAAATTACCTACCAACAGCATTCGAAAAGTTGTTAAGGCTTTGCTCATTTGGTCTTCATTACTTGTTCATCAACGTAAGTTGGCTTAAAGAAAACATTAATCCAATGAATAGTTATGTGTAATTCTTCTTTTTGCTTGCTTATTATACCCATATAATATTCTCTTTTGCACGATCGAGCCAGAATTACCATAAATTAAAGATTCAAATTACCTTAATTTTCTGAAATCCTCTATACTATAGCTACTAAAATATTCGTAATAGGACTCGGTTGTTTCAATTAAGACTCAGTAGCAAATCATAAATTACTGTACAGATATAATGTAAATTCTTATAACAAAATATATGCATTCTTGATGAATCTTATATGGTGAAAACGGTAAGCAATGCATATAAAATAAAGAAAATACATGTATTACAAACAAGGAAACTTTTAGTATCAGTATTAGGTAACTTTCTTACTTCCCGGTTGTATTTCCTTTCACTAATTACTGTCTCATCAGTGAAATGTTAATCTCTAATTAAATCGGCAAACGCACAGAAAGTCAGACAGACAAGGAAATCAAATTATTTTATTCACATTTTCGAATATTTAAAATTCAGTAGCTAAATTATAAAATCTATGGAACAGGTTTTTACTCGTGTCTGAACCTAAAGGCTCCTTTTATTAATTCTTTTTTGTTTGTCCCGGCTTATCCAGATCAGGGTCAATCAAAATCTTTAATTTTGATCTCATTAGGCATCCATTTACAAGGGTTCTCATTTTGAATTGATAATTCTCCTCATGATTTTAAAATTCATCCTTTATGTTACGTTTTTAAGGAGGAGATATCAGCAATTCATAAGAAGTTGGACAATGTGTCCTGTCGACATACAAACAATTTTATTTTATTCATAGATATCTTGAGTATATTGGAATCCCTAAGTCATCTTCATCATTCATTTCTCTAACTGATTATTGAAACCTTAAAACAATTAATAAATTAAGATCTCAAAACACCCAACTGTTATTAAGTCTGATACCATTCCAAGTGGGTATCAAAGTCAATGAGACAGACGATCGTATAGCTAAATTAGAATCCAGTAATATATTTCCCACTATTCCATATTGTGATATATTAAAATGGTTATATTTATGCCTACTGTCAGGATCAAAGAAATCTAGAAATTTATAGCAAATTACTCCATGTTAAACACATTATTTTTCATCGGCACTCATTTTTTACTTAGAAGACTAGACGTTATTTTGAAACGACTACGTATTAGTCACAACAGATTGACCTATAGACACCTTTTAATGGGAGAGGACCACCTTACATATAACCACTGTGTTTGTATTCTTACTGGGAGACACATTTAAACTGAGTGATCTGCTTTTAATTGATCGTTTCAAACATTTTAAATCTTAAACACTATTTTTAATTGATTCAATTGAGAAAATCGCCAATCAAATTTATTTCACTCTTCACATAACGTAGGTATTAACCCAATCACATATATAATCTCATTAATATACATTTTATTATCTACAATGAGTTTGTGAATTTTAAATTTTTAAAATTATTATAAAGATTAAATCTTCACCTAGAATGTGACACAATATGTTTCATGAGAATTCAGTACCAAAACTTTCATACAACCAACCATATTTTTCATTTTTTATTAAATTTAATGATGAAAAAGCTAGTTTATTGCAGTATATAATTCTACAGATGTTACCATATGTGTTGGAACCCAACCACGAAAGCACGACCTCTTTAATTAGAATATAAATAAGAAGATCAACATTTATTAAATAAATCGCCTACAACCCCAATAAGAATCCTAGGTATAGTCTAAATAATGATAGATGGCAAATTCATTTTGAATACCGTAGGTATTCCAAAAACATAATAATAATCGTCAATCCAATAATAAGTATCGATATTTGGAATCAAGCAATAAGTTCAAAAGAAACCATCAATTTAATCAAAATCTTCTAGTAGTCCTCAATTCATTAAAACTGAAGCAAATGGAAGAAATTGAAGATTTATAAGTAAAATATGAAGCCATGGTCAAAACTCTAAAGTGTCAATTACAGGTGGAAAGTAATAAGTCGGGAAATTTGTTAGAACCGCACGAGTTTTTCTGAATAACCAAAATTGGCCAGTTTATAAAGTTGCTCAATCTTTCTCTAGTTTTATGAAGTTAACAAAAAGTGCGAGAAACTCTAAGGAAGATCATAAGAAAAGGTTTGATTGTCCCTGATTGCCAATCATTCCATCACAACAATAATATAAAAGCACCGAGAAATAATTCCCATCCATCACCAAATCACTAACGAAAATAGCTTCAAAAAAAGATCGGTGTGTGACGATCTCTAGAAAGGTGTGTGACTATCTCCAGATCTCAACAAGTGAGTTGCAGATCCTACTCAATCCTGTACCCTCTCGGAAGCAAACCCCAACGTTGTCCCTAAGTTACACCTACAAGTAACCAGTCTATCGTCCTACCGCCAACTAAAAAGAGACCCTACGTTTTTCGGAGCTGTAAACCGTGAAGAACTATAGGATCGAAAGAACAAAAATCCAACTTCTCCGGAGGAAAGGCATTTCTTGAAGCAAGGTTGGGATTCGAGATTACTACCTTTCCAGTTATCCTGGATAGTGTTCCTTGACCGTGAGAGATGTACGCAATTCCGAATGCAGAATGCTCAAGTTACCTAGGATTGTCTTTGCGTATTTTTTATTTTGTTTTTCCACTTTAATTTAAAGGCAAATGTTTTTGTTTAGAATTTCATATACTGTATGTGGTGATTTTTTAAGTGGAAATTAGTGATTTTGTAAAAATCTTATTATGAAAAATTTAAAATTTTACCATCCAAAATTTAAAATTTTTACTAATGAATAACAATTTTTTATAGCTGACTTATTACACATACTTAAATGTCTTGTTGTGATTAGTTAGCAAACATTCTATTTGTTATGAATAGATGTAAATGTACATTCTATTTGAGAAAAAAATTATGCAATGTAATAAGGGAATATGATTAACCTTAACTATTAGCGTTTTGTTCACGATTGTATTTAATGGAGTTGGTATGACCATATCGTGTGTTTAATTAAGAGAGTCTGTTACTGCCTTTGATGTCAAAATGTAATGTTGTAATTAATGCCAATGATTATGAACACTTTATTTTGCATGATATGTTACATTTCAGAAGTACAGATCTGACCCACCAAGGAATGAAGTTCATGACGTTTTACCGGAAAAATTCGGTAGGAAGTTATGATGTTATTAATGAGGATAGAATACTAGCAGCCAAAAGGTTACTTGCATCACTCTCAAGTTAAGAAAATGGTTTAATAAATTTTGCGCTAATTCACTTTTTTTGATTCTTAATGTGCCCCCCCCCCCAAGTCCGACGTTCAAATGTGGTATATATATCAATATTCTTATAATATTTTGTCTGAGAAGCAAATTAGTAAATTAAATAAGAATTTTTAGAAATGAGGATAGATTGAGAAATTAGATATAGTTATGAAGGAATATTTAAATATAAATATAAATTAAATACAATAACATGATTAGATTAAGAATTAAAGAACGAATGATGATAATTATGTGTAAATTTTAAGCAATTCAGTTAATGCCTAAGGATTCAATTTGGATCAATTAAATATTTCGACTCTTCCCTGGATGTAGAAAATTTAATATCATTTAGCAATGGGTTGGTCAATAAATCACGTTTCATTTACAAGAAGGGAGGGGTGTAATGGGTTTCTGTCTCGTAATTCCCTTCAACTGACCTTTTGAGACTGTATGACGTTATTTAATTTGAGAATCTCTGCTTTTGAACCTACCGTGGCTTATGCAAACTAGTATTCCCATATATTAAATATAAGTGAATAAGAGTGATTAGATAGCGAAATCGAAAATGTTCATACTCAGTTCAGGAAGGTAGAGTAATTTGTGCACTCGGGATTTAGTGTCAGGATATTATATGATAAACGGTTTGCATAGATGGGTTTGGAATTCGTTCCTGATTTGGAGTTGTCATTAAAATTGGTCAGATAAGTAGAATTTTCTGATACTCTTCAGCTGAGAATGCGTGCAGTTTTGAAAAGGATGCTTTGAATATTTCTAATGTTTATTATCCTAAAATAATTACAACAATAATTAAAACAAATATTTAATATGATCATATCAATTGAGTTTAAGGGAGAAACAATCATTTTAAAAATGAATCAAAGCGACTTACTCCAAAATTCCTCTAAATTGTTCCTATTAATTTCTTTTTGTTTTCAGTTTAAGTGCTCACTTTGAATCAATTTATCTCCAAAATATATTGCATTAAATGTCTTTTGCTAAATGATAAACCTTTTTCCTTTATCCTTTTCCAATTTTTTCAACCTGTTATTCTTCCAGATTTGTGTAAAATGTTGGAAATGAGAAAGTAAATACATCTATTTACAGAATCGAATAAATATAGGAAATCCGGAAAGTGACTTTTTGTTGCCGCTAATGGGGATAATCTGTCATTTCTTGTCTCTCACTCTATTTTTCTTTTTCGTTTCTGCTAATGATTTTGATTTTTTAGAAGTTTAAACTCATGTCCTCTTTGCTTTTATCATAATTAAAACTCGGGAAAAGAATGATAAAAACCTTGCAGTCAGAAAAATGTTTCAGAGACTCTTTCTCCATAATTGGAAATTACCTAACTCACTTCCTTTGTTGTTTGCTCCGAAATCGTTCTGCTGGAATATTCGAAAATGAAATTGGATAAATAGACAATCTATGAAAGAAAGGGATTAAAAGCTATGATCACTTTTTATAAAATGTATTTTGATATGCTTTACTTACACTTATATTTACGCACGCACGCACACACACACGCGCGCGCGAGAAAGAGAGAGAGAGAGAGAGTAGGATTTTTGCTTAAGACATTAAAAGCTCTATTCACGTTTTGTAAAATGTATCTGGTTATGCTTTACTCACACTTGCATTTAATCACACACATTAATTTCAGGCATAAAATTTATGAATTTACATTGAATGTTGAAATTAGACCATGTCATTATTTTCAAAAAAGGTTAATAATTTTTATAACTCTTATACGATTAACAGCTAGCTAGAGTTTGTCTGTAAAATCAGAATTATATTTTTAAATTTCTGAATTATGCTTTACAAGAAAAAAATTAAGTATGAAAAATTAAATAAAATGGGCGATGGATAAAATAAACGCTGATTTTTACATTTGTTTAAAGATATGTTACTATCCTTAATGTACAAATTTGCAGACTAGTGCATTATGGAATTGTATATCATATTGAATATATAGTCATTGCAAAAATACCATAACGCCTTCTTAGAGTTTTAGAATATAGATGTTTTAACTCATATATATATATATATATATATATATATATATATATATATATATATAATTTTTGACGAAATGCCGGGTGTCCATAATTAAACGACCCTACTTCAAAATTGTGTACAGACGAAACTATTGTTCAGAAAGTTGTAAAATTCTGTGTACGACATAAGGAAGGGATGGGAATTTGTTTGAGCGAATAAAAAAAATTAGTTCAAAATTTCGCCACTAGAGGGCACTTTTGAATGAAGGCCACATTTATTACCGGTTTTCTATTTGTATTTTATCGCTTTTTTATCCACAGAACACGGTAACACAATAACTGATACTCATTAAAAAACACAATCTCTAAAATGAACTGCAAACTTTAATTAAACTTCTTCGATGACTAATTTTCAACGGATTTATACGAAGGAAGACGAAAATATGCAAATTTTTTCGACGTCACACAGCAACTGTTATAAAAGCAATAAACTTTCACCGGAGATTTGTTTATTTTCAGAGTGCTCGGTATTGCTAATCAGAATGTCATTACGTTTACCAGATCGAGCTTTGTTAGTAAAGTTATTCTATCAAAACGATAATTCCGCAATAGTTGCTCTACGGAAATTTCGGACATTAAAGGGGATTGCGAAAAGGTCCATTGACTGCTACAAATCTTCGATTAATGGTAACCAAATTTGAAGAAACAGGATCGTTGAATGTTCGTTCTGGAAGAGGAAGAAAAAATGTTTCTGCGGAAGCAATAGAGAAAGTTGCACTTCAGGTGGAAGAGGATAAAGCATCCTATGTGCAGGCTAGTACAAGTGTTCGCCGTGTGGCAGAAGCATTGGATCTACCTCGTTCAACTGCTCAGAAGATCATGCGAAACATTCTTCGATACTATCCATAGAAGCTTCAACTTGTACAGGAATTGCTTCCACATGATTTCGAGACTCGACATCTGTTCTCACTGCAGTTTATTGCTCATTTGGAAGTTGATCCAGAAGGGTCTTGGAATATCCTCTGGACAGACGAAGCACTTTCATTTGGTCGGTTCTGTGAATACTCACAACTGCCGAATTTGGGAAACAGACAATCCGCATTCCACCTTACAAGTTCCGCTACACTAGCAAAAGTAACGGTGTGGTGTGGGTTTTCCGCGTCTTTTATTCTTGGTCCGTATTTTTTCGAGGAATTAGGTGCTGGAGGTCCAGTAACATGTTCTATCACTAGACAGCGATATGCATCGTTATTACAGAATAAAATTATTCCGGATCTGCAAGCACGCCAGTGCCTTTCACGCATAATTTTTTATGCAAGATGGAGCTCCTCCACACATTACAAGTTGTGTTAAGGAAGTTCTCAAACATCACTTCACAGAAAAACGTGTGATCAGCCGCCAATTTCGTCATCTGTGGCCTCCCCAATCGCCTGATATTCAATCCATGTGGTTTTTGGCTTTGAGGCCATTTAAAACAGCTGGCAAGTTGTGATCAATCAAGAACTTAACCTGATCTCAAAGACAGTATTTCACGACATGTTCTTAACATTTTCCAGAATTCACTGCGGTCAACGATGGAACATGCTATCTTACGATTTCATATAGTAGCTGAAAATGATGGTCATCATGTTGAGTATTTATTGTTGTAACAAAATTTGTAAACTGTTATGAATGTATGCTAAATATGATCTCCATTAAAAACGCCCTCTAGTGGAGAAATTTGAACTAATTTTTTTATTCGCTCAAACAAATTTCCATCCCTTTTTTATGGCGTACACAGAATTTTACAACTTTCTGAACAATAGTTTTGTCTGTAGACAATTTTGAAGTAGGGTCGTTTAATTATGGGCACCCGGTATATGGTGTTTTATATATAATACGACAGAAAAAATATTTTGTTTAAAATAATTTCATAAGCACTGTTTGATTATATTTTTACTCTTAATAAGAGTCATAATTTTAATTTTTTAATAAGAAATTATGGTTGATTGAATGTTTATTAACATTGCATTTACAAGCAACTTCTTAGCACCTGAGCTGGCATCTTCCTTCCTCCAAATTTCTACACCACGATAATGAGAGAACTTAAAGCATCGAAAGATTTAACTTGCATCATTCCTGCTACACGACGAGTCCTTAGTGGCATCAAGACTCTAATCCATGATTCGATAAAAATAATGCCAACGTCGAATTCGCGACAATGACTATTAGTCTATGCGATTACGTAGCTGACGTAACTTATTGCTCATGGTCGCAGCCAGCTCTCTTTCCTTGAATCACGGGTTCGAATTCTGACGTCACTAGAGACCCACGTGTAGTGGGATAGATGCATGTGAAATCTGTTGATGTTCCAAGTCCTCTTGTAGGTGTGGTGTAGAAGTTTCGAGACGAAGATGTCGGCTCAGATTTTGTCCTCATCCCTTGACCAAGGTTCAAAACTCCGATTTCGTGACCAATATAATTCACAGTGTTTCCAAGTCCAATGTTAATAAACAAATATAATCACAATAACGCTTTATCACCAATCCCCCTCCCCCCAAAAATAAAGGTTTGGGAAGCAATCTGTAATGGTTTAAAATATGCATGCTATTTCAGAAAAATTGGATTATTTTTTTTTGATCTTGCAGGAACTCATGACAAACGTTTTTAGGATTCATTGACGAGGAACATTCCCTTCAGAATTTCATTAGTCATCGACGAGCAGCAAGTACTACGGGTGCCATCCTGCAGACTAATAACACGTCTCATCGATGTCTTGGAGTACAATTCCGAAAGTGGCAGTCTACGGGTAATTTATTTCAATTGCTTCATTTTCATCAAACGGATAATCAGTATATGTAAGCAAGAATAATCATATATATAAACGAAAGTAACTATAATTCATGATGGGAACCGCATACTCTCATTATGTTATGTAGCTCAAAGAGCTTGTAAATTAAAGAAGAGAGGCCATAACTGCAAGCGCTTGTTTTGATATTCGAGAAGGACGAAGGTCCCGTAATTTTGTTAAATTGTAGGAGTTCGCGATACTACAGCAACTTATGAGATTCTGCGAAACGGGGGCTTAATTACTAGAGCGAAAGTGTTAGTTTGATTTGTGATAAATTGTTTGGGACAATCTATGTTTGGGGGTTAAAAATAGAAAGTTTAAAAGAAGAAAAGAAGGTGATATTGTGGGTTCATTACACACATACTCTCACAAACAACTTATAAATTTAAGCTTCTCTCTCCGTTTAAAAATATGAAATTAATATTAAATATTTGGATTATATAAGTATTTTATTTAGCGAATTATAAGATTGACGTGACATTTTACAGAAAATACATGTAGAGTTTATTATTTTCTTTAAAAAGAGAGAGAGAGAGTATTAGAAAGAATATATTAAAAACGGATTTTTTTAAAATCTGTTATGGTGTGCAAAAATTAAATGAGAAGTCGAAAAATTAGCATATAAGCTGAACAAAAGGCATAGCAAACTAAAAGACCAATTAATAGATTAACAAGGGTGAGGTATGGTAACACATGCGCAGATATGTAGCTAAAAGAATGCGGGAGAGGAGTAAAGCACGCCAGAAGTGTAAGCTCAGTATTTCTGGGAAAGTGATTGCACGGAGTACATCAATCTAAACGGCGTCGAGTTGCTGCCTCAGAGTGAAATGTCGAACAATCAGTCTGTCAGACGACATCTGGATGATTTTCCCCGCGGTCAAATTATTGGAAAAGTAGAGGATGATCAAGTGTGACAAGTGTAGCTGAGGATTTCAGGATTGCTCACAGCATCGTTTCACGACCTTAGAGAGAATTTCAAACTACAGGAACAGCTGCCCAACGGTTCAGCAGTGGTCGTTCACGGTCAATGGGGTCGAATACTCTTTACGGATGAGACAGGTTTAGTCTGAGTAGTGGTTCTGGGTGCATGCACATCTGAAGAGAGCGGGGGAACCCGAAATAATCCCTCCAACATCATCGAAAGAGGCAAGTTTGGAGGACGTGGTGTTCTCGTTTGAGGAGGCATCATGCTTGATTGCCGAACCGTCCTTCTCAGTGATTCACAAAGGATGTTGAATCACTGAGGTCCGCTGTTGTAGTGAGATTTTCCTTCCATATGTATATATTTTTAGAGGCGCTATGGGTACGCAGTTCTTTTTTATGGATGACAATGCTCCAACTTATCGCACAATAGCTGTAGGAGAGTTGTTGGAGAGTGAAGATACTGAAAGCATGGATAGGGCGGCAGGATCTCTGGATCTAAATTCTATTGAGTATATATGACACTTTCTAGGGAGACGTTTCGCAGCATGTAACGTACCGCCAGTAACGATTCCGGAGCTCCGATTGGTGCTGCAATACCTTAACAATTAATTGAAAACCTCATACACAGCATAGTCATACGATCTGAAACCTGCATAGCAGTCAGGGGAGATCATATCCTCTACTAAAGGCTAGATGCTTCTGATGGACACCTGTCACATGGATGTTTCGGCCTTCAGTCGTATTATGCTCTATGCTACTTTTTAAATAAAGTTCCTTTTGTCATATTAATTTCTTTTTTTGGTAAGTTTGGCTTACATTAATCACACTTTTACATCTCGGAAATCTTATAGTATTATTTGTGTTGATTTGGAAAACTTTTGAACGATGTTATATTGAAAAAAAACCCATCCCGCCCTTAATTTGTGCACACCAGTGAATAAGGAGAAATATACATTAAAATTTGAAATTTTTTAATTTAACAGTTACTTTAAGACATGTAAAATGTATTTTAAATTACTAAGATATATTTATCTCTCTTCGTAAAAAATGGAGAAGAAAGAATAAACTATCAAAACAGTTTTCTTAATGGATCGTTAATGAATTTAGTCTATAAGGTAACTAATTTATTATCAATTCAAATATTTAGCAATTCTGTTGACATGTTATTCAAGAATTCTAACTACGTCGTGAGTTTTATCAACATTTCAAAACGATCTTCTATGACACTGGTCAATTAAAATTAATTTATTTTACATGTAATCAATTAGTATTTATGAATACTTTTCGTTTAAACTTAAGTTGCTCAATTTTATGCATAAAATATTTTAGCTATCAGAAGACCTCAATTATAATTTAAATTAATGAATTCAAAACATGAAAGACAATGATTTGCGAAAAATAGATTTATTGAAAATTAATGATTCTCGATGTACAAAAGGGACTAAATTTATCCTTTTTTTAAACTAGGATTTTCAGCACTTTTTATATAGGTTTCATATCAGATTATAATTAATTTTATTGTAATACAAAAAAATTATCTTCGTTTTTTAATACTGAGGCAAAGTATTGGAATGCTTGGGATTCCTTTGGATAAGACAAAGCGTTTGAAAACTATTTGGTTGTTTTGGAAAACGTGATTAAATATAAAAAACAACTTTTCTTTTCATGTACAATAAAGAAATGTAGCTGTTCTCTTGACCAAGTAGCAAATGTCATGAATCACAATGTATTTGGAATGAAAACGTGTTTTAATAATGTATGTATCTGGAAACGTATTTTCAATAAACAATTTTCGTTGAATAATATTTAACAGTCTATTTTTATCTTTACTTTTTTCTTACTCTTTGAGGATGTTTATGCTTATATTCTAACGGATACTAATAACGAGTGAACAGTTGCGGATGAAATCTTAGTATATCGAGCAAAAATACTTTTTTCTCGTTGAAAAGGAATTTAAGGTTAGCTTCTTAGAAAAAGTTAAACAAAACAGGTATTGACGATGTAGAAATAAAGCATGTTTATATATTAACCCTAAGTTATAAGAAAAACCATAGCAAAAATAAATTAACCAGATTTAAAAGGAAAGATTAAAACTAATAGAAGTCCTATTATTACCAAATATTTACATATAATTCAATAAAAGCACAATAATAAAGCTAAAATAAATAGATTTATTCTATCAAAATAAATAAATTGAAATCGCAATTTAGATTAAGCAGTAAATTAAAGAAGAGAAAAGTTTAAAAAGGAAATAAAGTTCTTAAATTGCTGAAAATAGAAAATCAAACCTAACTATCCGAAAGAATGCATGACAAATAAGTATATAGTTTTATAATAAACTACTCAATTCTACCGCAATATAAAATTTAACTATATTTTATTCGTTATAATAAAACCAGTAATTTAAAAAACTATAATTACTGCAATAATCTATATAGACAAAAACACCATCTAAAAACTACAGGGCAAAAATTAAGAAAAAATTAATTAAAGATAGTTATGTCAAAAATGGTGTTGAAGCAATTCACAAAATATTGCCTTTGGCTTGCGACTCAAAACACATGTTTGTTCTAGTAATATGGATCATATCTTCTACACTCAGCAAAATTACTTTATAACAAAATGGTAAAAAACCAAATGCTAAAAAGTAATGATTCAAAAAAGTATTAAACCAAAAAAATAAAAGAAAGAATAAACAAAATATTCAAAACAAATTTCAGCCAAATTAAAATAGCTTACTAAAAATAAAATATACATATTTATACACTTTCTAAAATTATGGTATTCGAAAAGAATTATACAAAACTTTTTTTCCTCAAACACATGTGTTCTTTTTCTCGGACTCGTGGCCAGCGGTTTTCATCGAATCTGGGGCTCGAGGCTTGATGCTATTAAAGACCCGCCATGTTGTAGGACTGTCGCACGTTTAATCTGTCGAGGTCCAAAGTACACTCGTTGGAGTGGTGTGGAAGTTAGAAAAGGAAGGAGCCTGCTCAGGTATCATCATTGTCACTTGACTGAGGTTCAGATTAAGAGGTCTGTCGCCATTAGCCCTCATGTTGCTTCTTAGTACGACCTTAATAAACAATTACAATCCCATATCACATGTGATCAACTTAACTTTAATTAGTTATATACATTAACGATTAATTTAACAAATTAAATATGGCAATTCTGCTTGTTACCTTTATAGTACGTGATTGGTTGATTAGTTTTCTGAAAAGAGGGTAAAAATTTATGAATTTCACACTTT
>BMAW01102714.1:1546-22035 GCA_019974015.1 Nephila pilipes
ATATATATATATATATATATATATATATATATATATATATACATACACTTTTCATTTACTTTTTTTTACAAGATTTTATTTGGATTACTCTCATTTCGAAAACAAAAGTTTTAAGATCATTACCTTAACTCAATTTTTGTTTTTAGTGAAACAATTTTGTATAGCAGGAGTATTCAGCCTTTTAGTTACCCTTGGGAACCCTTTGAGCCTACCGTTTTCTTGAAGGAACCTCTTGATCAAAGTGCAGAAAAATTAGGATAACAAAGATTTATCCTACTCAAATTAACAAAACTATTACTGTATCTTTTTTTCCATCAGAACACAAACTTCTTAATAAGATAATGAAGGGAAAGATAGCTAATGGAGTTTTTTTTTTTTTTTCTTTTTGTTTTTGTTTTTCTAAAATGTATTCTATGAATAAATAATTTTAACAATATTTTAAATTAAAACAAATTCATAAAAAAGAATATTTTTAATGGCTGTGATTGTTTTTTATTTCAAAGTACTTTAACGTCTGGAATAATTGATGAAATCTGCAACCTAATGTCCTGTTCAGCAACCAATCTGTTTCTGCATTTTGTTTTTGTCGCAGCGTACAGAGAGAAAACGTTTCCGCATACATAGGTCGAAATAAATGACATTAATGTTTCACAAATCTTTTGGCAATTTCAGAATATTCATCTTTAACATATATACCAAAATGCATAGTATGAACTTGACTTAATTTTAATTTCAATGGAGTGTCGGTCAATATTATATCCATTTGAGAAATATGAACTGAGTCAAGGAATGGAGATTAATATGTGACCTAATGTGTCTCGATTAATGTATTTGAAGCACGTGACTTTTATGAAATTTAAGAGTTTGCTTTATTCAAAAAATATTTATTTATACTTATTTTTTTATAAGCAAACTGCATTTAAGAATTCAAACTTGCATAAAATTTAAGATTTCACTAGTTTGGGCGCTTTAATTAAGAAAATAGTGATCACTTACGGAACCCCTGCCAAAGTTCAAAGGGGCCCTACGTTCCACGAAATCCTGGTTGAAGACCTCTGATCTCTAACAAAGGCTTACAAAAATTTAAGGTAATGAAAATTTTAGTTTGTACGGGTAATCACATTACAGTATCATTAACATCACATGTAATGTATCAAACTCTTTCCATAAAAGTTTATAAAACACAGAATGTACCAACAAAAGAAAAAGTAGAATGCATGTCAAATATTTGTATTAAAAGATACAAAATTTATGTTTTATTCCCAGGTCAAAGGCAAAGAAACTATAGAAGAGGGACAATGAACGTACAGTTTCAGGTGTCGTTACCTTTATCAAACCTTGGTTAATTTTTCTGAAGTCAGTCGCTAAAAAGTACTCAAGTACGTCATTTATTCAAACAAAATAATTCGAATTAAAAACCAACGTTTTTAAAAACAACGTTTTTATATGGCGGCAAAGTTTATTAAAAAAATTATTGAAATATTAGTTAAAACTGGATGCAAATATCTAAATATTGCATTGTTAGGCAAGTAAGAACAGTTCCCAAAATTTCAGAGCTCTAGCTTGCTGGGAAGTTGGTTAAATTAACGATAGAAAACTTGATGACACAGTGATACACACACAGACAGATACACACCAAGTGAAATACATAAAAACGTTAAAACTAACTAAAATTAATTAATTCATCCGGTAAATTAAATGAATGGAATGCATTTTTACCCAACCACCCTTGGAGACAAGAATTACTTAGCGATATTTTGCTAAATGTGGCTACCCTGTTCCGTTTTACGGACTTAAGTTAAACAAAAAATAAAATAATAATAATAATAAATAAAAACCAGCCAAGTTTGGAGCAAATTTTTGAAATCGCGCCAAGTGATTGGGCTAAACTGCATTATTAAAGAAAATATTAATTAAAACTTATCGCAAACGTCTAAATATTGCATTGTTAGGCGAGTACGAACGATTCCCAAAATTTCAAAGCTCTAGCTTGATGGGAAGTTGGTTAAATTAACGATCGAAAATTTGATGACACACACACACACTCACACACACACACACACACCAAGTGAAATTCAGAAAAACGTTGTAAAAATAATAAAATCTAAGCTTTAATAAATCATATTTTTATAAAAATATAATGCTATTTGATACAAAAATAATTCGAGATAAAAACCAACATTTTTATATGGTGGCAAAGTAAAAAAAATATATTGAAATATTATTTAAAACTTGTCGAAATGTCTAAATATTGCATTATTAGGCGAATAAGAACGATTCCCAAATTTCAGAGGTCTAGTTGCATGGGAAGTTGGTTAAATTAACGATCGAAAATTTAATGACACACACACCAAGTGAAATACAGAAAAACGTTTTAAAAATAAGACATAAAATATGGTAACTAATTTTACGAACTTTATAGGAAAACTGTATTCTAAGATACTTCATATAATCTTAATCTATATTTATATTCAAAAAATAATTAAATTAACCTTGAATTATAAATTTATCTCAATCAAGAGACCATGCTCCCCCCCACAAAGGCTGTGAGGTAGCTTTTTATTTTCTTCTGAATAATGTTATTTATTTTCAGTCATACTTTAATTCCAATTTAACATATGATTTTTAAGTTAATACATAAATGGATAAGTAAATAAAATACTTAATTTTTATATTTGTTTCCCATCAATCCAGTAAAAGAAAATTGGGCGAAATTTATGACGATATATTATTTTTGAAAATTATGTTCATTAGTGGTGAAAGCAGGTATCAAATATATATTGCACATATTTTACTTCAATCCAATAAAAAATTCAGGAGAAATTTATTACAACACATTTCTGAAAATTAAGTTCGTTACTGGCGAAAGCAGACATAAAATACGTAATCAAAAACAAGTTAATTTTTTAAAAGTGGTCAGGTACGACATTTATAGGGTATAGAAAACAATAGCTCTTTGTGTGGATAATATTTATTAGTACAGCTTTATTCATGTAATGTCTATTTAATAATTTTCATTCTGTATTAGTTTAAAGAGAGGGAAGGGTGGGGGGCAAGCTAATTCGAGGTCGAATTCTGAAAACAAAATTTGGAAGGATTGACTATTTATTAACGTGGCAGTTGGAAGAAACATGAGAGCTATTTGTTGTTTTTAAATTTGAGACATGTTGGCGGTTCTAGGAAAATAGGACTCGAACACTCGGCTCTTCTTAAACATCGCTAGTCACGAAATAGCGAGCATAACCATTCGGCTACTCCATACACTGTTTCAAAGCAGTAAAATAATGTTTCCGTTCTTGTAAAATATATTATTCATGTGAAATTGTTCACATACCTGAGAATCAGAATAATTTTTTACTCTATATCCTTCATTTAATCATAAAAATTCGATATATTTTAATCTGATTCCAACCAGGAAGTTTTGAAAAAGTAGTAATAAATGGTCACGCAATCTTTATACTTAAATATAGGTATAATGTTTTGTGGGTAATCTCTTGAATAAGTATAGACAGTTGTGTCAATTGAAATAAAATAACTACTTTCGGGTTTTAAATATGATGTAAATAGTGATGCACAATAATAATAAAAATACACAGGCAAAACAAGCACATTAAAATAACATTTTCCCATAGCGATATGATTATAAAATTCCAACACATGTAAATGATAATAAAAATAATAATAGTTTGTTATTACTTCAAAATCCTCGTTTATGCTTTCTACTTACAATATAATATCACAGGTTACTTGAATATCAAGAAAAACTTAACAGTATTACTAATATAATTTCAGGGATACAAAATGACTAAAAATTTACATTTACGTAATTTTTTTTTTTTTTTCTCTTTTCCTCTGCTTCTAGAATCGAAGCTGGGTTACGCATGGGCATCGTGGATCAACAAGTTCGGGTGATAGACAGTTGAAATAAAAGAATTCCAATTTTATTTTGTCATATTATCCCCAAAAATCATTTTCCTTAAATATTTTTTCTATTTTATGACCTTTTTTTTGTCCACCTTACAAAAAGCAAATTTTTTTTCTGCAATTTTAAGTTGCTCCTGAATTCGGTTGAAATAATGGTGATTTTTATTTTTAATCATGTTTCCGAATCTATCGAATTTCCAGAAGAGAATTTTTTTTGTGGTTATTGCTTCTTCGGGAGTTACGTTTTGGCAAGAGGCCGGGCATTTTACCTCAACAATTCCACATCATTAACTAAGCCATCAAGAGTGGCTGCTAAGTACTTTAGTTTTGGATGTATCAACAGTCCACAAGGGAGAACTATTAAACCCTTGAATTTTCTAAAGCCTTTCCTTTTATGATTTATTCTTTATTATTTATTGTCCTTTATTCTTTCTTTGGTATGCTGAAGAATATAATCTTGTCTTGCTGCTTTGATGACTATTCATATTATTTAATAATTGTAATCAATTTCTGCAACACATGATTTCTAGTAGAGATGTTCTAATGCACAAATGACTAAATACTGGGAGAAAAACACGTGAATTTCGATTCTGGAGGTACAAACAAAGAATGTTGCACAACAGATTTACGATATCTCCACTGGTATATTCAAAACGCATCTAAAATATCTATTGTTCATTTTAATAATTAATAAAGTAATTTGGATAGTGTATTTTTTTTTTTAAATACTCAGTAAAAATAGCATAAAAAACGAAGGGTTACTTCTTTTTTTTAAGAAATCGAGTATGAAGCTTACTTTTTAAACACTGTGAAATACCCCATAGATATCTGTATAGCAAGCTAAACAAGATTTCAACGAATAATGCGCAACTGCAAATAAAGCTTCAAAGGAGGAATTCTCATATCACCAACTACAAAATTCCTAGAAATTGGCCAACTTGATCCCAAAGGATCATAAATCTCCTTTTGTCAACGTGTCTTACCATGTATCCTTGCGCACTAAGGCGGGACTTTTAACTTTGCTTTCTCTTCTTTCCTTGTTTACTTTGCTTACTCAACAAATTATAAGCAGCGAAGTAAATTAAATTTTATGAAAAAACATGCATTTGAAAGATCATGAGAAAAAAGAAGGATTCTGCATAGTTACTTTTTTGTCCAGTTATTCAAAGAATTTTTATGATCAATTTAGAGCGCCGGATGCAAGTTTTCAGATCTTTAATAAAAATTTAAAAATACTTTCAAAAATGGGGGGAGGGAAAGCTCCACAGAAGCTTTCACTTTTTAATGCTCTTTAAAATGCACTTTATTCCGTGCAGTTAAAATAAATATTCTAGATGTGAGACTTTAAATACGTAACTCCATAGGATTAACATTAGGTACGGAAATTCGAGGTGGCGTGTCGTCGGGAGCCATAAAATCTCCCTGTTTATAAATAGTATTGCCTACTTTCTCCTTATGATCCCCGGCACTGTTTACTGTCTAAAGAATTATAGCTCCCCCCCCCCCTTTTTAATACTTAATCTCCGCCACTGTAAACATGGAGAATATAATTTTCTTAAATATATCATGTGCTGAGTATTTTTTTTTTTATTTTTTGAACGCATGATAAGAGAAAGAAACACAGATTTGGGTACAACTTATTATTATTATTTTTTATTTTTTTTTATCTTTCCCCTAACTTGGCATTAAAGTTATAATAGTTTATATTAAGTCAAATTAGTAATATTATTTATTTCCGAGAAGCGTACCAGGATAGTCACATTTGGCAAACTAACGCCAAATAATTTAATAAAAAGTAACTAAAATAAAAAAATATCTTTGTTCACCTAAGTAGGAATTGGCTTATTTTTTTTTTATAGTACTTGCTTAAAGCGTGCATGCTTCATAATTCAAGTAAACTTATATCAATCATTTCTAAGCCACACCCCGTTGCTATAGTAACGTGTGAATACCAACTACAAACAACAATCGCGCGTGACGAAACCGAGTTGCAATCACCATCATCTATTGGGAAAAAACAATTTATTATTTATTAGACGTTACTCTTACAGCATTTACAAACTGACGAAAGAAAAAAAAGTACTATTTAAATATGATTGCAGTTACTAATGGAAATTCTTTTGAAACTTTTTTTTTTTTTTTTTGAAGGAGAGACTTCAACGGGAATCTCTTTACGACGTGAATAAAATTATTCTCGATCGCGGTGTAAAAAATCCCAGCTGTCGTGCTCTTCATCTCCACTTTGAAAATGTCAGATCCTTTTTAACAAAAGACGAGGGGGTTGTTCCCTAAAATCTGTTTTTTCACAAAAAAGTTAAAGCCGCTCTTCCTCACATCTCATTATTGGCTTTTATTGAACTGAAGAGGAAACCACCAACATTTCATACTTAGCTTCAGTGAAAACGAAACCACCAAATGGGTTTTAATCTTTTTTTTCGAGACTCGAAGATTAATATTTGCTATGCGTTTCAGTTAACACAGCTCATTTGGGCTTTGATACGAGCCTTTGAAATCGGTAGATTTCCAAATGATGTATTCGATATGCGATAACGTTTCAGGCCGAAAGTAAAGAGATTGCACCAGTAGAAATACTTATAAAAGTGATATTAAAAAAAAAATTCATAAGAAAATTACAAACAAAAAATTACTGGCATTAAAATTTGTACAAAATTTTCCCCTTCAACTTATTATTGTTAATTATAACACGCATTTAAGTGCTCTGAATTGTTAAAATTATTAAAATAAAACAGAATGTTATTTAAATTTTTTTAATATATTCATCTTTTTATGAAATCATTTAAGAATTTATATTTTATAAATGTTTTTCCTTTTGATGTTAGAAGATCACGTTAATTAATCAGTATTTAAGGAATTATTTAAATTATATATATATATATATATCTTGAAAACGGTTTTCGTGATGAAATGTATTGTTCGCTCCCTGGGCTTATAAATTATATTCTTTCCAGAACAAATTCATGTTGTAAAAGCTGTCTAATTTTAAGAGGAAGATATACTCTCTATCATCTAAACTTTGATGCTTTGATGAGCCGTACTGACTATCATTCATAATAATCCGTAACCACTGCATGATATATTTTTGCAATTTATCAATTTACATACGCATAACTTATTTCATTAAAACCTGTCAATACTTATGAAGATAATGAAACAAAATTAAAAATAATTCTTAATTTTCAATACCAATGAATATTCGGTTTTTTTCGAGAAGCCGAAAGCCAAGTACGATAATTGGCAATTTGCACTGATACCTGTGAGAATTTTTCGTTATGCCTGTGCCCTGATAACTGTAAGAAGAGAGAAAAGTTTCTAATTTTGTGAAAAGCAATTCTTTACACATTCCTTTAGGTTTCAAGCCATATCTAGATATATTGTGTAATGAGTTCCTATTTTTACTACTTTTAAAGACGTTTTCTTTCGTTTATTTTGATCCAGAGCCACCTCGGCCTGAGAGTGAGAAATTCTATTCCTTTGAATGAACGGATCTTGGTAGTATTGAAAGAGCGGTTCTTTAACTTGCTTTTTGAGACATTTGTTTAGATTCCATGAATAAAGCCTCAAAAGTTTTCGAATGAACAAACTACTATACATAATAACTTCGCATATATTTACATTTGATTTCTTTACGCATTCGCAAAAACCAGTTCAGATGAAGGCTTAAATTCGTGTTTTGTATAAAATTAATATTAAATCGAACCTTAGTTTCTAATTTTATCAGGAAATAGTTAAAATAAAGTATCTTTAACAATTTCTCATTATTAGCATTTTGTATATATTTACATAAATCAAAATAAATAAATTGAAGTAAATATTAGTAAAAAAGAATTTGAAAAAGTTTTTATATCAAAGATATATCGTGAATTTTAGTCAGAACTGTTTAATATTTGTATTAAAAATATTAATTTAAAACATGTGATCGAATGTTTTAATATGCAATGCATTAGGTATTATACTCTTGCTTATAAAATACACAAAAAAATTATAACTAAGTCTTATTTTAGTTTACAAAGTATCTTCAAACATAAAAATATTATGTACAACACTTGTTTAAATATTTCTTATGTTTTTAGCGTGAGGAATAAATTAATATTGACACACGTGACATACATTAAACATTTAATTTCTTATTCTACTCTTATTTGCATTCCTAATACACAATAATAGTTATAAAGAGAATTTTCATAAAAAAATTCATCTTAAATCATTCTTAGATTCGATCAGTTAGCAGTGTTCAAGTATTGCATGAATATAAGTATATATATATATATATATATATATATATATATATATATATATATATATAGATGTGCTGTAGCAAAACATCTTCGAGTAGTTAGCCTTACATTATAAGCTCTAATTTACCTTTTGAAAATCAAAAGTATTCTTTGGAGGAATTACAAACGCATAAGAAAATGTTTGTACATCATTATTATTCGAAAAATATGTAAATGATTTCTTTTATTTTGCTTTCTCATTAATACTTAATAAATTGTATATACCTTTATTATATTACATTAATAACAAGAATTTCAAAGTTTATTTATAAATTTAAAATTGAAATATAAAGTTGATTGAAAATAGAAAAAAATGCTGTCAATTTGAAAAAAAAAATCCAGTTTTGAATCCATTTGGATTTAGAAATCGATTACAAAACGGATTTGAATAGTTGAAAAAGAACCACACACACACAAAGAGCTGCTCATCATTCAAATATAGATTGATTCATCAAAATGAATCAATCTATATTTGAAACGTTTTTTCAAAATTAGGTTTTATTTCGAATCGGCCCTTTTCGAAGTTTTTTCCACCATTCGTGACTTCCGCTTGGAACTTAATTCGCCCGGAATTGTTCTTATTTCAGGGCCGACCAATTTCGAACTGTTTCCCTTGGAGTATTTCTTATTTGAAGAGCTCCCCTCCCCCCTGGCATTGTCCGGGAGCTCGCTGGTTGAAGACTCAATACTTGGAATTGCATTGAATATCAGGCATGCGTTCAAGGACGAGTGAAGCAGCAAACGATATTTGCTTGCTCTCAGTACGAAAGCAAGTTCAGAGTCGGACTAATGTGCCGATTGTTCTTCCGGCGTCTTTCCCGGTACATAGCTTTTCTTTAACACCTATTGAGCTAGAGATGGGGGAACGACTACAAATAGCTCGGTATAGCAAAGACCAAGTTTCCGGTAGACCACAGAATTCTCACTTTTTAGATGAAGTGATTGTTCCTTCATCTCCAACGTTGCCCTTCCTCCAGTAAATTTAAAACCAAAATTGTTAACCAATTAATTTATCATATGATCAGAACACCGAAAATGCCATTTGGCATGCAAATTCAAATCGCGAGATTTATCGGTAGTTTCTGAAGATACAATATATTATAAAAATTTCGAGTTTAGACCGATGATCTCGATTTCTCAGCACTAGTACTGCGCGTGTGTTGTCCAATGCTTTTGTTTTCATGTTTGTCTTGTCTCCGTACGTGTGCTCATGTATAATAGTTTGTGTATATATATATATATATATATATATATATATATATATATATATATATATATACATACATGTATATACAAGGTATACAATTATGATTACACGATGAGAAAAATTGAAATGCTAAGAAATGTAATAAAAAAATTGAAACAATTAAGAAATTTGTTGGATATTTTTGCTATCCTTAAGAATACAGGATTTAAGCTTGAAATGCAAGTAAAAGGATTTTCACAATAAGATAATTTAGATGAATATCCCTGATAAAAGGGCAAAAGAAAACGTTATGGTCAACATCTCCACTAGAGCTGCCATAGGAACATAAATTTGTATTTTTTAAAATTAAAACAATTTTTATAACAAACAAAGGGACCATGACCAGCTAAGAAGTGAGAAATAAAATCAGAATTGGTATTAAAACTTAGATTTGGTCTCAGAATGTAGGACTGAATCCTATTACCAGTATTACAAGTTGACCATCAAATTTCTATAACAGAATGAAGCTTATTTCTTAAAATATTTACTCTCTGAGGGATATTGGCGACGGACCTCGTAGTTCTGAACCTCAGTTAAGAGACGAGAATGGCATCTAATATATTTCACTCCTTCTTCTAACTTCCACGCCAATAGGAGGACTGTGGGCCTCGACATATTTAATGCTACTTGAAGAGTCTTTAGAGGCATCAAGGCTCGAACTTACGACTCGACGAAAACCACCTGCCGAGAGTCCGCGATCATTAGTGTGCTCAAGAAAGGACATAGTAATCACTTTCCTCCTGCGTAAAACTGTTAGTGTTAATTGTGGCTTTAACGAGATGAAATTATTATGATGATGAATGAATAATTACAAAAATAAAAATATTTATTAACTTTTAGGCAGAATTTTCTAACTAGCGATACCACTTTTTTTTTTTTTGCACTTGATTTTTTTTGTCATGAAATAAGTTTCCGTTTCAAATTTTATATGTAATGTTCCAGTTATACATCTTGATATTTTTTGATTTCTCTCATATTAATTGAGATTATTAAATTTTGATGGAAAAATGTTTCTACTCTCATTTTTCAAATTTTTTTTTTAACACCAAATAGATAGAAAATTATTTTTGAATTCTATGAATATAAGAAACCAGGGGGAAAAAATATTGTGAAAAATTAAGTATAGTTGCTTAAAAAGTAAATATAATACTTTTCAATTTTTAGATACTTGAATTCTTAATATTTAGTACAGAAATCAAAAAATTTATAAATTTTCTCCATTAATCCGTGAAATATTAAAGATCACGCTAACGATCGTAATATAGCAGAGTTTATAGGAACATGCACTGGTTTTAATTACTAATATACTTGTCTTGCAGTTCTAAAAAATAAGAAAATTTACTAAGAGTGTGTACAAAGTAATTTAGTGAGGTTTTATCCAAATATCTCTGGAACTAACTGTCCGATTCAAATGAAATTTAGAATATTGGCTGTTTGCAATATTCTCTTCCTATATCTGTAAGAAATTGATTACATTATCATAATATACATTTAACAAGTCTTCTAAATACATTTATTAAGTATGTTAATTAATCCATTAACTTCTCGAATGAATTTCTTTGAGGTAGTGATATTGAAACCATTTTATCCGCTTCCGATGAGAATTGCAAAAGTTGTTAAGGGTGTCCCATTTTTGATGCCTGCGCAGCATCAAAAAACGATAGAAAAAAGTGTGGTAATAAAACATGTTTATTTCTCAATTACATATAAGCTACTATCGTTTAATTTAAGCATCAAAACAAGGAAATCAATATCTGGAAATTATTTTTGAGTAAATTTTCATAAATTAAAGCTGATAATTTTCATAGTCTGGTACTTCATAAAGCATATTGCTCTGAAAAATAATGTGGTTACATTTATTTATGTATATTGCATTTATATTTATAATAAATGAAATCTAAGTTCTATCAAAAGATTCACTTAATTTTTATGTTTCAAATTATATTCGCCTGGAATATGCTCATGTAATATTAATACTGGATTATAAAATATCAATGAAAATTCTAACAAAATTTCACATGTATAAATTGCGTAATTTTATTTTATCATTACAAGGTATATTTTTATTCTTCAAAACTGTGAACATTACAGAAATTAAATTTTAATCTTGGTTAAGCTTTAATGCAAGTCTAAATTCATGCAGCAGTACATAAAAAATTTTCTCATTCGTTAATAAATTTTATTTTCTACTCCAGATTTCTATTTTTATTGCTATAATCAAACTGCTGATTACAAAATTTAATTTCTGAGTCTGTTCCATGACTCCAGAATATGATGTCAAAGTTTGAAAAATATAAAAACTCTCATAAGCAAAGTCTAAATCAGGTTTTGGTCAAAATTTTTCTCAGTAAAAAACCTAAGGCTTCAACTAAATCAAGAACAGAATCATAATTCATCGTATTTTTAAATAATATCTAAAATTGTGGAAAATTTAATACGCTGTTTTAAAGATTTTTATTTTTGGTATTCATTTGTATCATTTTGCATACGACTTCATGTTCGTAATTGCTTATTATTAAGGATTAATTTCTACTATAAATGTGATCATTATATATATGAAAGGAAATTTTTTAAGCGGGTTTCTTAAAATTGAAGTAGATTTCGAATAATTACTGAATGTTTTAATGATTTAATAATTTTAAATAAGTATATATATATATATATATATATATATATATATATATATATATATAGAGAGAGAGAGAGAGAGAGAGAGAGAGAGAGAGAGGGAATATATTTATGCGTAATGATTTAGAATTAAATAAACCAAGTTGAGACGAAGTTCAAGTTTAACTCTGTTTTTTTTTTATTCCATGATCGTTGAGAAAGAGATATCATAGCCAAACGACTGTAGATACAGCTTCGCCGTTTCAAGAGTGCAGAAGAGAGCGGTTTTTACAATCATTTTTGAATGGATCAACAGCACAGCGTCGGCCTGCACGACCAAAACGAAAAGTGAGAGAATCTAACCTTGCGTTTCATTATAAACAAGGGATTTTTCGTTTCGTTTACATGGTCTAGGTGTGGGCCTTTTCAGGGACTTTAGCTACAGACAGAAAGTCCAGTTGAGATTATCTCTACAGGTCTGAAAACGGGGGAACAGCTGATATTACAGATTTTAAGTGCGCGTGATTGCATAAATTAAAGTTGAAAAGGAATGGTATCAGGAAATAAGTATGAACGCCTTACTTTTAAATGAGGGAATGAGAAAAATTAGGAAATTGAATTATGATTCAGAGAAACTATGATAAATTAAAGTTAAATCGTTACAAATTTTCTCCCCTCCGCAAGACGTGGATATGCGTTGGACCCTAACACATAACCTTATCTTACAAAAACATCTAAGTAAAGTATAAAATTTTAGATTTCAGACTGGAGGGTTTTTTTTTTGAACATGTTATGTCTAAGAAATTCAAAATTAATACCCAAAAATGTTTGTGCCTAAAAATTAAATAAATAAATGTTTGTAAATAAAAACAATTTTAATAAAATATCAAAATATTAAAGGTAAAAAAAAGGTTGTGTGATGTGAATGGCATTGCGCTAAAGCCTAATACCAATTAGATCAATAGTAAGCTTGCTAAAATGAAGTCTTGAACCTGTAAAAAATATATATAAATAACAGAAATGTGTGGGTGGTATTTGATGAATCCAAATATTACAATATTCAAACAAATATAAAATTTCAAGAAATATTAATTTGACATTTTTCTAAAGTAATTGCATATTGATTATAGAACACTTGAACACAATAAGAAATGCAAAGCTACGTGAACCAAACCCATAAATTTTGAATTGCAGTGGTGCTTGAACCATGCAAAATGGAAGAATGGTTGGGTGTAACCTCATATAAAAGAGAATAGAGGTGCGTGAACCTCTTCCCATTGAGTGTGGCGCGTGAGTCAAAAAAATTTTCAGTTGATAGAAGACACACACTGATGACAATACTCTGACACAGTATCCGAAACATTATTTACGTATTTTTTACATGCATCTTTGGATTGTGAAATGAATATTTACAAATTGAAGGTCGTTCATCCACATACTACAAAACTGTCAATAAACATAGAAATGCCAGTTTAAAAATTTGTTTCCAAATATAATCAATAAAATTTAAAATATACCTACCAAAAATATTTGTATTATTATTTTTTTAACTGTCTTAGTCTACTACAGTTTCTTGTCCAAATCCTTTTACCATATTAGCTGAAGAAGTGTGGTTTGTTGATAAAATTAGGCCACAGTTGTTCGCATATCAAACTAGATAGTTATCCTTATTTTATTTATTTATTACTATTATTATTTATCATTTGAATCAATTATCCACCTTCCTTTTAAAATTAGACATTTATGCATAGAAATCATCTAAACTAGACATACATTCCTTTAAATACAAAACATATGTTTCAAATTTAATTTTATTATTGACCAATAAACATTTCCCTTTTCTTTCATTACACAAAACACATTGTTGAGTTTCATTTTAAAACTAAACATTCCTTTCCAAAAAGTATATAGTATCTCTCATTTTAATAATTTCTGAGCTATATAGAAACTAAACGACTATACTACCTCTTCATGACACTCGAAACTGTACATTTAAAGCTGAAAGAGAACTCTACAATGTTAGGAACTGTAGAGCTCATTTCCGATGCCTGAAATGTATCATAGATTTGAGCAATATTCAACGAAAGAAAAAACTGATAACCTCTGTTGCAAATAAAATGGTATTTTTATGTCTTAAGAGGGCTTCTGAAGCTTTCCCTGGTCTATTAAGGGGAAATCTACATTAAAAACAGATAGCAGAAACAAGATACTACCATAATCTCAGGTTAGGAAACTGCGGCTTAAAAAGTTAAAATTTAACGCCAGCGTTATTATGGCGTATCTGAAGGAAATTAATTTTTCTCCAATTTTCAGAACTTCTCTAGTTTAGATCGTAATTTATACGGTTCATGCAGAATTCGTTGCGACATTTTAACCTGAATGCTCAAGTTCGTTAAGGAAGTTCAACAAGTTCGAATTTGTGTGCAACCCTTTTAAATAAGGTGGAGTGGGCTACTTGTAAAGACACTGTAATGCAAGTAATTTTTGCTCACTTGCTTGGATTTGGCTGTGTTTTCCAATGACAATCTTCTTTTTTAACATCCACAGGAACTTTTATTCCGTAAAGTCCTGTATTCATTCTTACACGTGTCTCACTCTTTGTGACTTGCTTATTGCTTACTTCTTGCAGTGCAAATCGTTTAACTATGGCAGAGTTGAATTATTATTATTATTATTACGACACCTACTCGAAGAAAAAGTTGTACAACTGCTTTTAAGCTTTCAGCAGTGAAGAAAGCGATGTAAATTGGAAATCAGGCTACAGCTAGATAATTTCAAGTTGACAAGAAAGGCATCAGGATGAAGAACCAAACAAGAAGAATTAGAGAAAATGCCTAAGAATAAAAAATATCGTCAGACTAGTGTCATAGCCTAACCTGTTTTGGAAGACAATGTAGAAAAAGGACAATACAGCAGAGAGGAAAGGGATGGTCAGCATCAGCAATTTAAAATTAGCCTTCAACCAGAATTATTCTATTAATGGGCATCAAAAACTTTCTAGGAGGATCGAATTAATGTGTTTAAATTTCCTGAAACAAAAGAAATTATCCATTTGGACCAAAACAACAATTGAACAAAAACTTCCATTAAACTGGCTTGAAAAAAGACAACTGTTTGAATACATCTAAAAAAAAAAATTAAAGAACCAAGTTTGAATATAGAGCAAATAATTTATGTTTATGAAATGCCCTTACTTTTGACTGTCTTCCGAGCAAAACTGTTTATTCAATAGGTGAAAAAAACTGTTTCTGTGTTAACAACCGGGAATGAAAAGACTTCTTTTGCTTGTGAATGGGTTGTACCACCCATGGAGAGAAATTCCCCCCCCCCCTATAATTTTCAAAAGAAAAACAGAGTTCCGAATGAAAACTTCTCTTAAAGGGCCATTATTTGTCCCAACTAAAAAGAATGAATGTGCGAAGAAGTGATGTTACTTTGGCTGAGGAAAATTTATCGAAAAAGGTAAGGTGCTTTTTCTAACCACAGAAACTTTTTGCTCTGGATTAAATGCGATCCTATATAGTGGATACGGTAAAATCCGAAACATAAAAACTTAGCATTTGATTTCAGGTTGGCTTACAGACTTTTTACGCCCCCCCCCCCCACCAGAATTTTCAAGCACGAACTATAAAAAAAGTGAAGGAATGGATGCGAAGTGGACTCTATTCCATCACACATTCAGGACGGACGAGAAAAGCTTGTAGGAATTTTAGTCTTGTAGATCAATAATAATTCAATATAAAAAACAACGTTTTTATATGGTGGCAAAGTTTATTAAAGAAAATTATTGAAATATTAGTTAAAACTGTTGGTTATTTTTAACTTTAAAATTTACTAAAAAAGAGATATTTGTGAGCGTATTAAAAAATTCATAATGCATAAAATTCAAAACATGCATTTGAAAATTTGTAAGTCATTCTATTAAAAAAAAAATGGGAACCAGAATTCAGAAAAAATTATTGTGATAAGACATGGTGCCAAATATTGGAAACTTTCTTTCTTGCGAATGATTACTGACTAAAAGTCAGCAACCCTTACTATCTCGGAGATAGTAAAGGGGAGAAAGTATCTCCCCTTTGTGAGTACAATAGTTTTACGAGGCCTCATGCGGTGTGGGGAGTGCCATGCGATCCCAAAGGGGGAAGGAAATTTTTTCCTCAATCCTAAAAGCGCCGAGAGGAAAGAATATTTTGACTTATTAAAATTATTGAAATATTAGTTAAAACTTCTCGCAAACGTCTAAATATTGCATTGTTAGGCCAGTACGAACGATTCCCAGAATTTCAAAGCTCTAGCTTGATGGGAAGTTGGTTAAATTAACGATCGAAAATTTGATGACACACACACACACCAAGTGAAATTCAGAAAAACGTTGTAAAATATGGTTATCAGTTCGTATCATCAAAAAAAAAAAAAAAATGGAAATGAAGATAAAGATCTTGAAAGAAGTGATTTAGAACAGAGTGATGAAAGTGACATTGAGGGTCAGTTTATTGAAATTTGATATAAATGAGTTGCGTTTTGAAGGTTTTATGTAATTAAATGTAGATTAAATGTATTGTAAAATTCTGCTTGATTATTAAATTTAATGCGTATTCTTTTCCTAGTAATAAACAAAACTTTCAAATATGTGGTTATAAACAAACTTTACCAAACCCATAAAAAATAACATTTACTGGAAATCTATAGAGTTTGGTTTGGGCAATTCGAAGATATGTTTGTTTATTTATTTATTACTGTTTTTAGGTATGTAGTAAGTGTTGTCAATGATGATCACATTCGTATGGCTGCTACGTTGTCCTTTCCATTAGATGCGGGAATTTTCAAATGTTGAATCAATCCATATATTACTGAACAGTTTTTTGACACACACTGGGCAGATGAAAGAATATGTAGAATCACAATTTTCCTACTCCAAATGGGGCATCCTGTGTAATGCCCTTGAGTAAGTAGTGGTAGCTGTCTGATCAAATAGCTGTCCGTAAGCTTTTAAATGATGTCCCCTTAAGTTGCCCATTCTTTTAAAATTGCTATTGCAAACTGGGTAGATGTCACTGAATGTGATATTTTAGTCTGGAGAGTCAAGTTTCTTTTTATAGGAAAAAAAAGCTTTTTTTCTGTCAGGACATTCAAAGTCATTTTCACTAATTGTACCGAATGGCTCATTCTATTGAGAAAGGTAGCTATCACCAAAATCCATTTAAGCTAAAGCATTTCATCAACAGGAACATCAACCTTGTTAAATATTTGTTCTAATTAACCCATCGTTTATATATTTGTTATGTTATTTAAATCCTTTAAACTCAGAATAATTTGCTACTTAACTTAAATTTATAAAAGTAGGAAGCAATTTCTTTCTACAGAATGTACGAAATTCAAACAGGAGGTACAAATCAACTAAAGCAAGTGAGTCAAATCTCAAGTATTTGGTATTTATGCATCATTACCAAAACCAGAAGGGAATGTTATCTTGGACATGTTATCTATTATTTACCAAAAAGGGAATTATTTCTCTCTGAATTTATTTCCACATTAAATTGAATTACTTAAAAAAAATGTACTTCGTCTGCATTCTTAGAAAAATATAAAAATATTCAGTAGAGTAAATGTTTTTAAAAAATGTGGATTCCTGCAAAAGTGGCCTATTGTTATCTCAGTGATCGACCCCAATCCAGAAAAAATTCCAGGGTAACGAAAACGATTCGTTTATTGGTAAAACATACATTCCCATAACCCTTTTCATATCGGTACGAAAGTGCGGTATTAATAAGCAAACAATGAGAAGGTAAGAGAAGATCTACAAATTAATAAAAAAGGGAGTTTAATTTTTCACTTCTTTTCTCTTATGCTCCACACTGCTCCTCTAGTCCGTATTTTAACTATTTAATTTACGTATTTTAACTATTTAATTTTATTAGTAAAGAAAACTTGAACTATCCTCTTATCTTATTCTTGTAATTTAACTTCAAAACTGCCCATGAGATCAGTACTCGAGCAGTTACAATCATCTGGCCTAATTTCTAACAGGCTATTAAAGAAAATGTGAGCTTCAGTAAATATCATAAAATAAATGCCCCTGGAAGACTCGAGATAACAATAATAAAACTATTAATGCTGCTTTCATTGATGCCTCCACTCCTGCTAATAATAATAAAAAAAATTGTAGATGCATGCCTCCTGATGTAAAAATCACGTAAAAAATTACGATAGAAAAAAATTTATTGGATACCTTAGCCCAGGAATCAAAACTGAAATGAATAGAATGCAAAACCAAATTAAAAAAATAAATTTAAAAAATTCCATTGATGATAGTTGGAACCAAATGCTGAGATCCGTTAACACTGAAGATAACTTCCCTTGACGCAACTAAATTCTTTAAGAAAAAGATGTATGATATTCAATCATCAGTGGCATCTCAGGTTCAGCTAACATTGACATTCTAAAAGAGGAATTGCCGTCCATTACTCTCTAACAAGGAAAGCACTCAGCCAGACAAATCAAGCTCGAACAATGACACACTAAGTAGCAACACTATTTAAAATTTCTTAATTAATACACAAACAAACCGCTCCATCGAACTAGTATGGACGGATGAAATTATTAATTACATTATAAAGGTAAAAATTAAAAAGCTCCCTGGCAAAGTTCCTGGATAGTTTCTTTAATTATATTTCGTATAAATACATTTAATTCTATAACATATATTTTCTCTTAATTTATTGAAAACTGTTCGTGATTCCTCTAATTGGGCACGGGAGGATAAGTCACTTCCACCGTCTGAGAATTGAAAGTAGTAACAGCTTTGAACGTAAAAACTTCAATTGGCGTTAAAAGAGCTAAATTTAAAAAAGAGAAAAAATCGAATTCACACACACATATATAATGCGACCCACCGGTATAAAATGAGTATTAAAAGTGGTCCGCATAGTCTTTTGGGTTGGACAGACCTACTATAGAGCTATCTCTCTATTCTATTCCCTCGACAAACTCACTAATTTGTCATTTCTTAAAGATTAAAAAATCACGTCTTCAAAATACACTTTTTACACCTAATCAAAATGGTTTTATTAGGAATCTCTCTATCAATCAACGACTCCTCAAACGAACCGAACATTTCACTTCAGACTTCGAGCAAAACAGAATAGCAGATGTAACCTTTCTAGATATTTAAAGGACATTTGACAGGGTCTGGTAAGAGAGCTTCCCTTACAAATAAAAAACTCGGTTCCCGCTCCGCTCATCCACTTGAAACACTTCTACCTCATGAGGAGAGGTGTAAGTGTACTAAAACCGCATTGTGTTTTTTAATGCCCTCTCCCCCCCCCCCCCACACACACACCTCCGTAATATTTCAGCATAATCCCACGAGTATCTTTCCTCTTTCCTGCATTGGGTTTTGAAAATGACATCGTACAATACACACTCATGACAATAAATATGAAAGTAAGCGGCACATCTGTGGTCATAGGTTTCGAAATCCATGCTATCACTTTAACACATGCACATACTCTGTGTACTACGGCATGTATAATTTAAGGCATAGTTTATAACACAAAAGCATATAGAATGGTGAAACGTATTGGAAAAAAAGTACACAGCAACTTAATTGGTAATGGTCTTGAAAAAGAAGTGAGATAAGTGGGAAAGCGCGTAATCATACACACACAGAATAATTCGCGCGTGGAAAAAAATAGTCCTCTCGGTCTAAACCAATATACCTCTTCCTGCGAGTGATAAGTTTTTCATACACTTTTAATAATAAACAACAAAAATTTAACAGTAACACAATGACACAAAATTAAGTTTTAATGAAATATATTGCATGGAATATCTTAACTTGTCTTCGTTCAATGCTTTTGTAAGGAAAAAATGTAATAAACAGTTCTGCTTCTATGTGGGAACGTATGTTAATTTAATTATTTATTATTTTTCAACAAATATTTCCCAAAATGGAAACGTGTCTTGATTTGTTTCAAAAACAGGTGTTTTTAATTCACTGAATTACTGATCAACCAACCGATTTGAAAGTTTCACACACACACACAGTATCATTTATAAATCTTTTATATTTCTGCTCAGATAACTAATTTATAGTCCAAATAATATCTTTACATATTTTTTTTTAAAAAAAAAAAAAAAGCCTGTTTCACATTTTCAACGAGTGCTTGTACTTATCATATTTATCTGTTAATAATATTCCCGTAAAATTGATGAAATGCCTAATAAAATTACACCACCAGAAAATAATTATTTCCTGCATTTCTCCAATTAGCGTCAGAAGTAGCATTAAAAGTACTAAATTTCCTGCCTTAAAATAATTTTTTTTATCTATAGAAACCTTTATCTATAGAAATTAAAATATATCATCTTTTTTTTTTATCTATAGAAACCTTTATCTATAGAAATTAAAATATATC
>BMAW01102715.1:0-11954 GCA_019974015.1 Nephila pilipes
TATCAATAATTCTAATTCCCTTGTATTTCTTTTAATTTCTAATGACTAGTAAAATAACTTTAATTAATTACTGGATGCAAATTAATACAATGTATTTATACTTTTTGTTAAATTGTAATTGGGATTATAACCACGTTTGCTTCTTTTCTAAATAAGAATTATTCTATTCATTTATATTTGTACGCTTTCATTTATTATTTTAACTCATCTGCTTTCTCGATATAAAACTAATTTAATTAGAAATTCACATACAATCAAACAAACTCTTCTGATATTAAAGTTTATAAAAACTAAAGTAATTATTCCTTGTTAAACTCTAAATTAGTTTTTTCTCCATGATTCCTACGGATTTAATTAGAAATAAAAAAAAAAGCTATCAAATATAAAGACACTTCTGAGAAATCCAGTCAACCAAATTGTTGTGATTGTCGTATCCATACTTCAAAAACCAATCTGTTACATTTCGTTTTCTTTTCAAATGAAATGTTCTTTCTCCAAAGTGATTTACAATCGAGGGGACTGGATAGAAATTCAAACAAAAGAAGGGGGAAAACAGTTCAAAGGAATATTTCCTTAAGCTGAAAAATGAAAAGTATTTGTATGATTTTAATCAACAAACCTAAATATCAAATATCTTCCTCATATATTCAAGATGCAAAGATGGTGATTTAATAATCATATTCTACGTAACAAGAATTGCCCCAATTGTTTGTGAAATATACTGAAGATATTTTATGTATTTTTTTCTTGTTACACTATAAGTGTTACATGCAATAAAAGAAATTACTTATATTAAATGTAAAAGTAAGCGACAAAATGTCAAATAATATTTAATGGAAAATATATATTGATAATGAATTTCATATTGGTGTTGTTTTATTCCTCATAGTTATTTTAAAACTAAGACGGTTATTCTTAACAACAGTCAACTTAAAAAGTATTCATCATAATGAAGTAACTATTTTACTTGTTTGCTGGTTTGCATATTAACATATGAGTAGAAAATAAGTGTGTAGAGTTATGAGATGTATTTCCCATTAAATGTCGTTATGGACTTTTCCCAGATGCTACTTGATTTCCCTTTAACTATCGTTATAGACATTTCCTAGATGTTACTTGATTCAGGCAACTCAACTTCGTAACCAATAGAAGATAGACCTCTAGCGGCTATGGACAAAAACAGGCAGTCGTCAGAGATGTAACATTAATGTAATTTTCTCTTGTTAATTCTTTTATGTGTTAATTGTTTTGTTCCTAAATGTTTGTTTCGTGACTCTGTAGATCTTTCTTTTAAATATAAATTTATTTGAGCTAGCCCGACTTTTTCATTATTGAATCTCTTTGCCAAAACTTCCAATTATGCTAGGCAAAGTTCATATATAATTTGGAGTTTAGTAGGAAATATTATGAGACTAAGGAGACGGAAATATAGACCAATAGAACGAATTAAAATTACGGTAATAAGAAGAATTTTGTTGTGAAATTCACGGAAGTATTCTGGCCTTTATTGACGATTTGGTGAGATGAGAACTCAAAGCTGTCGAAGCAATTGCCGGAGGTACTCAAACATTTCTTCAGTAAAAGCGTTTTTTGATAGATTATAGAAGAGGATAAGATATTAAATCTGGAGATTTTCCCCTTATTTGAGAAAGATCTAAATATATTTTGGAAAATCTTCACTATTTCAATTAATTGGTCTGTGTTTGAACTGAATTTGAAATTTAGATCGTGTGAATAAATGTTAAGATGACAGACGAGATGGTTATTAGTACATCATCACAATGAATTAATATCCTTTCCACAAGTACTAATAACTTCTAAAACCTATCAAATAATGTTCTTACTGGGATAACGTTAGAGCTCCTTCTGGAATTGCTCCAGAAGGAATCCAGTTCTAATCTCACCAAATCGTCTATAAAGGCAGAATATTTTAGTGCACATCCCACTAACACTCTACTTATTAGTGAAACTTTAATTCATTCTCACGTCCTAGCTTTTGGTCTCTCTTCTGTTATAATCTTTTTAACTATTCTTCAAGTTATATATGAGCATTGCTTTGCGTGTTCATGACAGTTAGTGGGAAGCATATGCTTTGCATTTTGACGACAGTTAGTGGGAAGCACGCTTCGTAACGCTACACTTGGAAATGTTTTGTCAATGCGTTACAAATTAATTAACTGTTATCGGTATAGAGTAAAATAATTGGTGTCGTATAAGAATTACGTACAAAATATTTTATACTCATTTTCATATTCCCCCTCTTTTAAATAACGATTTCATCAAATCATCGAGCCTCTCTTTGAAAAAATGCATTTTCACAATTAAAGTAAAAGGGGAGATTTATCTTAATGCGATAACACAGAAAACAAATATATTAATATAAAAGAGGTTTCTATTTTGAGCTGCAAGCATTCACTATATTTCATTTAATTTTCCCTCGTTCAAGTATAGAATATTCTGAAATTATAAACTAATTTTTATATTTTAATTAGTTTTGAAACATTAACTATTATTATAAAAAATATGTAAAGTATTATATTAAGGATATATAATACCCCAAAAATGACAAAAATATCAATATTTATTACTTCATTTTAATTATATTTTCTTAAAGATTTATATAAATTTTCATAGATATCACTAAATTATTTAGCAAAGTTACTTAGTTTTTCTTTAACAGTGTTTAGAATCTTCTCATTGACCCTCAAACTTTTAAACTGCTTTTCACAGCTTTTTATTTTTCCTAATAGTCACATTCTTAAAATGTTAAGAGGCTATTTGTAATCAATAAAAAAATTTTAAAATATTTTTTTCTGTTTGTTTTTTAAAATGCGTCGGATTAATATGCGCAGGGAATAAGAATTTAGAGATAGTTAAATAGTTTAGATAATAGTTTGTTTTTAAATCCACAAATTTAATATAGCCGATTTTTTAATTGCTTTTCGTAGAGTCTGATGGCGAAAATAACTAAAAAAGTTTAAAAAAAGCACGAGTAAAAGTAAGCACAGAAATGGGAGAAACACTTTTAAAAATTCAGAAAAGAAGTGCGTATGAAATGTTGGAACTTATAAAAAAAGAAATTTTAAGTAATGAAATATTTTGAAACAAATTTATATATCCTTTTCTTATAATTTTTTTTCCAAAATTAAGTTTATTTCCTAAAACACCTTGCTTCTGTGTGCTCAATTGTAGTGAATGTATTCATTTTATGATAAGTATCTAAGTTTTAAAAAAAAATTATTACATGGTAGGTTATCCTCTTTAAACATCACTTATAAATACTAATACACTAATATCATCCATATTAATAACTCCCAGCAATAAAATGCAGTATCATGTAATCATAAAAGAAAGAGTGATACAATTTTTGTGCAAATCATGAACTGTTAAAAAATTTATTTTACAAGATATGTAAGTTACACAGGTCTTGTAAAATACATTTTTTAAAATAAAATTTATTACACATTTATCAATAAATTTTATCAGATATTTTTCCTTCATGGAAGCTAAGAAAACTGGAGTTTGTTTCATATTGATTAATAATAATGCGAGTGAAAATTTGTGTTCTTATAAAGATATTACCCTTTCTTGGTTTAAGAAAACTACTCAAAGAAAACTACTAAGAAAACTACTTAAGAAAATTACTAAGTCTTATTAAGGTAATCAAAGGAAGAAAAAGGCGTCTAGAATTGTCTAAATATACTGGAATTTATATTGTAAAAAATAACAATGTGTATGTTTTCTTGTCTGAAATTTGATGCTGAGTTTTATAAAATGTTTATATTTTAGATCTGATCTGATTTAGATTTTAGATCTGATAATCTGAGACCTTGAAGTGTAATTCCGTTTGTATAATTTAACTTAAAATAGTTATATATTATGAATAGATTCTGACAAATGTATACGTATACAGTCTTTTTATAGATTCTTCTTTTATGACAACTAATCTTATTTATGTCGCTGTCAAAAGGGAAAAAAATGATTTCTTTATTAATAAGGTTTAAACAATTTAACTTCACTTTACAATCGAAGCATCGTAGGGGATAAAGGCGTCGGATTTCGTAATTTTGACCAATCTCAAGTGATAAATCCCTGGTTATGTGACTTCAAGTAGCTTTCAAATCTCTATATCCTTGCCACGTCAACTAGCAGATTTAAGCCTCGATAGATGTAACATTTGTTATCAGACGGTGTTTAGAAATGCAAGCTTTGATTGCACGTGTCATCAGTTATGAGTCCATAACTCTCCTAATCAGGCTACTGAGGCTCAGTGATTGGAATCTCAAAACACAGTTAAAAAACAAAATGTTAAACTTAAACTTAATAATAAATTTGAGTTTTATATATTTTTCAGTTTTTTGAGATATTCTTTAAAAAACTCAAATACTGTACGACAATAAAAGAAAATAAGTTGACAAAGAATGTTTAGAAAAATCAAACAAAAATATTCGTTGTTCATTACAAAATTTTATTCTTACCCTTTTTAGGTATTAAAAATATGTTGTTTTTTTCATTTCTAATAGTAAAGTTAAATTACTGCTTATCAGAAACAAGTTAATGCTCTAAGATGAAAACGTTTCTTGGTACTAAAAATTTCAGTACTCACACTTTCCAATATAAATTTGTTCAACAACTTAATCAAAAAAAGTAATTTAAATGAAGTTAGGTTCCCCTTAGCTGATTTAAAAAAATTAAACCTCAAATAAATATGAAAATCAGCATTCATAAAAGCAAAAAACTAAATATTTGACACATGTTTTTTTCTCAAAATTCCTAAAAATATGTTTAAAAAGTAATGTGAAGGCCTCGCAGATCCCAATAGGAGCCATTTCTTAAAAACTGTCTTTAAGCCTCAACAATTCGAAAAAGTGTTTATTCAGCAAACCGAGTTGAGTTATATTGGTTTCCGATTTGCTCATTTTAGCAGGAGTGTTGAGGATTTTAATAATTCATGTCTTAAGAAACGTCCAAAAAGTGTCGCATATACCACAAAAGTTCTATCCTTAAAGGGTTTTTAATATTGCTTGAATCACTTTAAATAAATGTTAGGGGAAACTTCCTTAAAAAAATAGAACTTTTATACAGGAAACATAATGAGATAAGACTACAATAATAAAAGGCATATCTTTATAATCCGACTCTCTGTCATCTTAAAATTGAGTCAAATTTCAAATCTAAAATTCAAGATAATTAAAAGCACCGCTAAAGTAATTAAAATAATCACACACAAAAAAATTCAGAAATCTAGTCAATTACTTTTCAAAATTTTATTTATTATTTATCTAACAAGGGAAATGTTTTCTACTACTTCACTGTTCAACCCCATGGATACTGATGACTTTTATAAAATATCAAAGATTTTTGTTACCGGAATACGATGTGAGTAAATCCTCAACCAGAATATTCTGTGAGACTGTGTTGGATCCTAGTTTCCATATAACATACAAACCCGCGAATAACTCCCACAGACCATTCAAAATCTCCAATCGAGCAATCATATTACTCGTATTACCTTAATCTTTCCTTATTTTTTCAAAGTCAATTCCTTACAATTTTGATGCGACTTGATTATATCTATTCCCATCATTTCTAAAGTTAACCTTATTAGAGTTAACACTGTTCATTTGGTTGGAAAAAAGCAGGAAATTTAAATATAAATTCTGAAAAAAAAATCCCACATTTTAGTTAAGTAAAGTAGCCCATTTTTCAAAACTTTCATTGGTTCAAGTTACGAAACTTCCATTTTTTAATTCAAACATTAATCAAGCTTTTCGAATTTTTTTTTAAAAAAGAAATTAATCAATTAAACTGTTATAAAGGAACTGTTTCGAAAATGGGAAGTGCGAAATGTATAGAGAAATATTTTTGTTTATTTCTCAGGTGCTCATTAAAAATTAAAATATGTCTTTATATATTAAAATACATTTAAGAATGAAATATTTATTCAGCAGACATATTTTACACGAGTGAAAATCCTTTCCCTTACGAAATTTTTATAACTTTGTAGCTATACACACTCATTAAGAAATTAAATAAAATTTAGTTTAGGAACTAATTTATCTACATGAAATTCTGAAAAGTAAGAAATTTTTAAATTATTAATTTTAATGCAGAAGAATTATTTCTCTCACTGAGTCTCAATTCAATTTTTTAAACATTTTTAGAATATACCGTGAATTATATTTTATACAACGCGAAAAATATATAAATAATTTTATAGCAATTAAAATAATTAAAAAGAATCTATTATTTGTTCTTATTGTTTGCTATTCTATCGAGTACACCAATTGTATTGTCAAAAGTATGTCACGTTTGTGCATATTGTTTTGAATGTAGCATTTCTTGTTATAGTCTTGATTTTTGCACATGTATTGGCTCGGGTAAAATGCGTTAAGGAACTATAGTTATTTACATTTACAGTGTTTCAAATTTTAATGTTTAATTCTTAATAGTTAGTTAAAAATCTTTTTTTTTTTCGTTAGAATTTTTCCAAGTAGTCCTCCATTTTCAGGCTAAAATTTATGTTTAGTAAAAATTCATTAATCTTTCACACTTAGTAATAAAAATGAATAGTAGAGACCAAATAATAAAAAGAAGTTTGATAAAAATAAATTATAACTCTTTAAATTCATGCATTGATTCAGGATATTAGTTCATTAATTAACAGTTAATTATCTCAGATGATTAATTAATGAAAATTTTCCAAATTTAATAAATAAAAGAGAGTCGAATTGTTTCCATACTGATTCCAAAAATCATTAGCCTATTTCTGGGGATAACAAATAGATGATCTTCAAATTTGTAATAAAAACTTTTTGCAGGCAAATATTTATTTCTGATATTAAAGCCATCTTGACTTTTAAAAATGTATTCATGAAAGTCAATCGATCACAGTGAAATTTCATTATAGCTAAGATATATAACCAATATTTCTTCAAAACATAGCGAGATGAATCACAAATATAGTACTTCAAACATAATGTTCTTTTGTTCTCCACTTCATGATGAATCTTGACGAAAATTTTGAAATTGAAAGCGTTCGGAATCTGTTACTATCTACATTCTTCGTGGAAGAAAAGTATTGAATATTCAAATGAATTGTGTATTCTGTCTTCAATCACTATTTTTATGCGCCTTTTGGATAAGACCAATAATATCCTTGCATTTTTCAGTTTCCTATTCTCTGAATAAAAGTTGTTGTTGGATGGAAATTTTTAATCAGTGAAGAACTGTTTAAAACGAAGCAAAACTTATTTCTTTAAATGAAAATATTGCGAACTTCGCTTCTGCTATTTTCAGTTGTTTCTATCTACAGTAATTTTATTTAAGAAGTTTACAACAATGTAAGATTCCTTTATTACTGTTTTGCTTATAACTATTGCTCTATTGGTCAATGAATGAAAGTTGTAGAAAACTCTTCATGTTTAATGGTAAGAATAAGAGGTTTTTTTTCTTTCATTATATTCAAAGATTATATCAAGATGAAGATAATAAATATTTTATCTTTTTTTTACATTTATTATTCTTTTAAACATTCCGTTTATGTCTCGTTTAATTGATTAATAAAATATTACATTTAAAACATAGTAAAAATTTTTAGTTATAAAAATTTTGAAGAAGTTAATTATTTTCAACAAAATTACAGTTGATTTTTTGAGTATTAAATAGTGATACGAAATAAAAAAAAATATGCGTTATATCTTCAGTAAAAGCTTTAAAGATCACGGTTTTAAAATGCGCAGAATGACTAACTTCTACACTAAATAAATTATAAATATTCCGTTAAGTGCCATTAGAAGTCTTAATATTGTTTTTATTAGAATGTTCACATAATAAAAACTCAGACTATTATACAATTTATCATCTTTATTAATTATTCTATTGATTTTGAATTTTTGAACATCAATAAAAGCAACTGAGTCATGATTATGCTCCATATTTCATCAGAATTAATGTGTTTCTTTATCAGAGATGTTTCGTTCCCCAAGTTCTGGTTATTCGTTGGTAGCGAGGAAAATGCGATTCTTCTATGTTAAAAATTCGTTAGTGGAAGAAAAAAACCTTAAAATTAGCACTTAAAAACATCAATATCAATTGGCCTTCTAATTTTCACCAGCTTGTATCCAAAAGAAATGCTTTTGGCTATTTTTGTAAATCCATTGTAAATTCTTTGCAAATAATCGTAATCTTTTTTCTCTTTAATTTTCCCCTTTGTTTTTTTCCTTTTGTAATACTTTCATACTTACTCCTGTAAGCCCCTTGCAATACTTTCTTATCCAAGGAGGTTTATTCTCAATATAAAACATTCTAGTTATTAGTGATATTCAAATATTTTTCTCGTAATATACTATATATTTTCATATTTGTTATATTTTATAAATTTCACAGTGAATTATAAGTCATATGTATGTGCTCTGCCACGTACTTTGGTTTTACATGGATACGCGATTATTTCCATTATAAAAGTAACAACTATTCAGAGTACTGTATTTTATCACTTTTTTTTCAGTGGAACTAAATACACTACGGGGATCTACACCTATAATGAGATCATTAACTTTCTTTGTTACTTACATACATTGCAGGTGGCGTTGTTTGAGTTTCAAAAAAAAAGGGCCACTTTAACATAACGTTTTTTAAATTTAATTCTTACACATACATATACAAAAATTACAACAAGAAATTAATTGAAGTCTATCATAATCAACTGAAGAAAATCAAAAATTCAAATGAATAAATCTAACATGAATTTGAAATTATAATTGAATTTCGAGAAAAGAATTTGTGATCAAAACAGGTGTAAAGAATACTTGGTTTAATTATGAATATCTACTTAAAGACAAAATACTGGATTGAAATAGAAGTGTAAAAAATAATATTTGTATCAAAACTGAAATATTTGTATCAAAACTGATATATTAAGCCTTGATATAATACTTTAACAAACTTTCTTATAAAAAATACTAAAAAAGTTTAAAAGGTTCAATAGTCACTGACTCGTAAGACAATCTGCGAAATTGTCTCTAATAAATTTCAGTATCTCAATCCTTGGATTAAAAAAAACGTAATAGGGAAGGTCTCCTCATTTCGTTATCTATTTGTTATCTTCTTGCTATACCTCGTTGAATCGGTAGGAGGAGGGTCTTATCGGTCTTCATCAGAACTGGAATCATTCATCAATAGCCTTTGAGATGTGGTGTCGAATTTTTCTTTTATTTCTGTTCTCTTCGCTGTATCACATTGTAGGTGTCATTTCACATGAACACTGATCATTGTGTTGGTTGACCTCTAGCTTTTGATGAGTGCTCATGTAAACAATAACTCCTCCAAAGAAAGTCCTTTATGTTTTCCATGTAGATTTTTGTTCCGATTAGATTTATATGGCAGCATAAAATTAATTTGCTTACCCTTTTGCTATTGTGAATCTAAAACTGCATCGGTAGCACAGAACTGTAATAACCCATAAGATCGGAAGAAACATATTTATTAAATTTAATCTTTTTCAACAGTTGTTTTATACATCTGAAGGAAGAAAAAAAAGCCACTCTATTCATGCTGGCAAAACCTCCTCGAAGTGCAATCTATGGAGAAGAATTAGAACTGATTGATTATGTTTAATTTTATTATTTGCAAAATTTTATTGATTCGTTCTTTACAATTTATTTCTTGCAACAAAATGTCCCCTTTTTCTTTGAACTTTTCTTCTCCTTCTGTTTAAATATATCTATCTGTATATTAGAATATTTTCATCGACTACATTTTTTAACTGTAATTACTCTGCATGTCCTTTGTCATTTTTGCTAGGAGTTTCTTTCAAATCACTTACTTTAATTTGTGTTTTCTCTTCGTATTTTGTTTTTTCTTCCGATTTTCTTACTTATTTCTATCTTCCAAATTCTTTTATTTATTTTACGCTCCTTTTCTTCTCCATTCTGTCTTTAACGATTCAATTTTCCATGACCTAGGTTGTTTTTACCTTATATTTTAAACAGTCTTATTTTTTCTTCCATTTATTTATATTTTCTGTATTTCTTCGATGTATCTTAAATATAAATACTAGGACATAAGTTTTTTTTCTTGCTTAAAATTTCCAGGAATTACAAAAGTCACTTTCCTAAACTGATAAATTTATCAAACGCAGTCGCTGTAGAATATCCTAAAATTTCTTTTTTAGGTTTAATTGAGAGCTTAAATGAATATCTTCCTTGGCAATTAAAAATATCATTTCCTGTGAAATATGCCTCGCGAAGTTTTTCTCCCTCATTTAAAATTTGGGTTGAAGGAGTTTGTTACCAAAATGAATTAATAACTTATCCGTATTTGTTTTAAAACTATTTTCTGACTTAATTTCTAATTCAGAAGGTATATAGGCTATTTTCCTGCAATTATTTAATCAAATTTAGAAGTATGTAAAAGGAATACTTTCTCCATGATTAATAATTTCTTAATTTGACAGTTTAAATCATGCATTAACTCTTATCAAAATAACATCTACTCTCGACGTATAAGAATACAGATAAGCTAAAATTAATAGGGATATTCATTGCTCATAATAGCGCTTGGGTAATTTGGGACAAATTATTTCTTTTACAATAGCTGAAGTTGAGAATTTCAACACATCCTTAAAATAAAGAGAAATATAAGAGTTAAATTTCTCCACTACTCACTGTTATAAAAGTACTTAAACAAGAAATAGATAAGCAAGCTTATTTAATCTTCAATCCTAATATATTACTACACGCATTTGAGATGATTGATTTCTCTGAAACCGAATCCGATAAACAGCGGTATTTTACTCTGATTCGTTGTCCCAAGTTTCTAACTTGGATACAGCTGTACAAAGCAAAATTGTAAAATATTCTTCCTCACTTCCCACTCTGAAAAACTAGCACGTGTCCTTGATACTTGTCGTGCAAGTGGAGATTCTTTTTCAAAGCTGCACGAATCATTTTAAGGAATAATCTCCTATGCAGGTGAAGAGAAAAAAAAGTTTTTTCTTAACTAAATTTTTTAAAACATAAACTAATTAAATGTTTCTTGAAGAAATGTTTTTCTAAATGTACGTATTTTTACGTGTAAGTGTTTTCAATAGAGGGCATATTCGACAAACATTTAAAACATGTATGATTATGTTTGACAAAATTTTCGCTTTCTTTCACTGATAATTAACAAATTCAGTATATTTTGGTAAATAATGATCGGATTTACAATACAAATACACAGAAATATAAATAACAGAATTATAAACACGAATGATTAACAACACGCAGAAACAGAAGTTTTACCTTATTTTATACAGAATTTTAAATGTTATTTGAGATTTTTACTGCTTCACATTTACAATATGACCACAAGGAAACCGAAAAAGTGAATTTATCTTATTATACATAGGTTTTTGAATATTGTTTGAAATCTCATTATTCTCCAATATCCTAGTATGGGTTTTTAATAATTCAAGCAACCCATTAAAAGTAGAGATATCAGTAGATTTCAATTAGCATTCCCACTACAACTGTGAAAAAATATCTCATTTTTCAATACTAAATAAATCATTAAAGTATCACTGAACACATCTCAACTTCTTGTTCTAAAATTTCTAATTAATATTTAATTTCAATTACATTGCACGAAATTAAAAATGGAACACATTTCAAATTCAAAAAACGTGTAATATGAAAAAAAAATCTGTTCTCTGATATTTGAGTATCTTTCCTCATTAAGGAGTTCTGTGTAGCCTCAAAATTTGTATTAAATTGCTATAGATTAAAGAAATGTGAAATGCATCACCTTTAAAAGATGACTTTAAATGTTAGACAAACTTTGGTTATTATAAATACTACGAACACTACTATTAATATATATATATATATATATATATATATATATACACGCATTCAATAATTTTTCCTCTAAATACGGGTAATGATTAATTGATTAGCTTAGGCATTTTTTAT
>BMAW01102730.1:0-22490 GCA_019974015.1 Nephila pilipes
CAATCTATGAAATTTGTAAATTTGCTGCCTTTATTATTTTTTTTTTTGTTATATTATCAGTATAACACTGTTTCCTTATAATACCAACATTTAATTTCTAGGAGGAAAAAATTATTTTTATTTGTAAAAATTATCTTAAGAACCTAGACTAATTTTGAAAATCGAAAGAAGGTAATTTTTTTGTGCGCCATTACAAATGTAATAACTGATACGCACAAAAACTATTCAGAAATGTGAAAATTTTAGGCAAATTACAAATAAACCTGGAAGAAGGAAGAACTGAATCCGAACACACAGTTCAACGACCAAGAGGAACATCATTCTAGAATTATGAATAATTCTTTGGTGAGCGCTGTAAAAATTGCCTCGTCTACTTCTATTTCAATAAGATGTATTTCTGAAGAAGCAATTCGAAGAATACTTTGATAAACAAATATTAGAATAGTCGAGTTTCTAGAAGAAAGGAACCTTCAGTTCCAAAGGAAAAAATATTCCATATCCTTGAAACCATATTTCAAAGCCTCAATATTTCTGAAATAATCTAATATTCAAAGATGAAAGCTAATACAATGTTTTTGGAAGTGATGGTATGCTGGGCGAAGGCCTGGTTCTGGGGCTACTTCCCCCATATACCATCCTCACTGTCAAGTACAGGAGTGTTTTGGCTCTTGTATGGTTTTGTTTGTCTTCGAAAGGCGTTTGAAAATAAGTTTTTGTTGACAGGGTAATGGATAAAATAAAATATTTGGACACACTGAAAATCAGATTAAGTGCTCTGCAATTATAGGTTTAGGGTGGCATTTTTGTTTCAATACGTAATAATTTTAGCCGTATATTTTGGAATCGTTGAGTTATGAATATCGTAATGTAATTGTAAAATATTCTTGCACACACCACATCAATCTCTTTATCACATTAAGATAAAAAATTTATATTCTCGGTAAAATCCCTTTAAAAGTATAAAATTAGGAGCAAAGAAAATTTTTATTACAAAAAAGGGGGTAAAAACCTTTTTTGTAATAACACAAAATTTTTCAAATCAATACACAATGTTTGGAAGGTGTTTTGAATGCAAAAGTGTATGTAACAAATGTGAGTGAGTTATGGTGAAATTTAATGGTGAGCTTGAGTCAGATATGGCTATGCTACGCCAAACAAGGTGTAACTGTTCTAGACATTTGAAAAAAAAATGAGAAAAAAAGGAATACATTATATGACAAGAAGAATAATCGAAAATAGAGAAAGATCATTAGGGTATACCGGGGGCGTGTCACCTGTGTTTAGCAAAGATAATAAACTTTATGGGAAAGGAAATAGTTCACTGGGTTTCCTCAGGTGAGTGATGTCCGTACTTACCTGAAGAAAGAATACCCCTGAGGGCGTGTATGTAACGAACTACTAATCTATGTTTTTTGAAAGAAAAAAAATAATCTAATAAATTAATAATTCTATTTTGTGACTTAAAAATCTATAACTTAAGCCTAAAAATTATTGTAATTAAAATAATATCGATTAATTATTTTTGTTTCTTATTCTAATACATTTTGTTATGAGCCTTTTATTGTTTTTTTTTTATATAAATACTAAGCTTAAATGGGTATTTTAATAACATTGTTTTATGTCTTTAAGATGTCTACATTTAACATCAAAGAATCAGATCAAAACTTGAACACATTTCCATTATTTTAATTGAAGTTTTTAACTTTGTAATACTTACAACCTTTTATGAATCAGTACGCTTAAAATATAGTAACACTCTAAAATGGCGCCATTTTTCACTTGAATATGAGCAGTTGAAAAACTATTCATTATTATAGTACAGGAGAAGAAATATGGAGCACATTTTACAACAGATATGAATTGGTCCAGGTATAAAAAAAGTGATAGCAAAGCCAGAATATAAAATTAATGTTCGAGTGTATTATTATCAGGAAAAGTGTTCCATTTTCAATTCTTATACTTTAACAATACGCGAAAACAGGGTTAAGGCTTCCGTCTTCCAGCCATTTTGATTTCGTAAACGTAATGTTAATCCTTTGGAATATCCTCTACCGTCTTCGAATCTTTCATCAAGTCAGGATTTGATAGAATTTAATTGAGAGTGGTGTTTTTAAACATGAAATAGCCATTCAATCATGTCTAGCACCTTGGCCTTATCAATAAACTAATTAAATGCGACACCCCCTAAAATGATAACTCTAATTAACTCATATCTTAAAAATCATTGTTTTTCTGTCTCCTAAAATAAAAATATATTTACGGGGCTACCACTAGGAAGTTTAGCTCTCTAACTTTATTCAGCTTATTCGTAAATGACAACCCGAAGAAGCACTCCATCATCAGCACTACGTGTGCTGAAGCAGTATCATCAGCACACATAATGCTGATGATACTGCAATTCTTGTACACCACGGAAATCCCATTGCATTCGTCCATGCATTTAACAGCCACACCAACTCTCAGCACTTACCGGTTTATTGAAAGGAAAGTAGCCCTTAACCTTAGTAAAACTGAAACAGTATTTTCGCGACCAAAAGAAAAAGCATAAAACAGGACATCTACCTAAATGGCACTAAAATCTCCTGGTCCAAACAAATAAAATATCTCTGGGTGACATAACTTTCAGACAGCATTTAACACAATTCAAAGAAAATTTCTGAGGAGTAGTTGGTAAACTCTTCCCCCTAACTTCTTGGAAACCCAAATTAAATCGCACGAAAAAATGCTTATAATATAACCTGATTCTCAGACTTTTCATTACCTATTCTTGTTCTGCATGGAAATTTGTTGCAAAAACAAATATTAATATTATCAAAAAGGTTCAAAATTCCATCATTAGATATACTACCATCGCGAGCTGGTATGTGAGAAATATGAGGGTGCAAGCTACCCTAAATTCTCCTTTAGTAAAACAATTCATTGTCAAAATATCAAGAAAGTTCTTCAAGAATAAAGACAATTCTGACAATAAATCCATCAAGAAAATTGAAAAATACAACCCAAATTATTCAACCAAAAGACCAAGAAATTCCTGGAATAACCTTCACTCAATTCACTTGACAGCTAATCACATCATCGACGAGTCAACTGTTTGACTCACCAGCAAAACTTTTATCTCCTCACAATGCAGCTCCCAAGCAGGCAGGCTTGGCTTAATTCCTTTAATATATTTCGCAATGCTCACTTTTGGAAGTTACTGTAAACTAAAAGATTTGAAAAGTCTGAAATCTCTATATTTGGATATTTTGTGAACCTATTTATTTTTAATATTATTAAAGATTAATTCCTAATATCGGAAATAATACTTATTGAAAAAATGGCTTGGGTATTGGAGATATTACAGATGAAAGAGGATTAAGTATTGGAGATACGAAACTCAAATCTCCTTCTGTATTTGTATTTTGCAAATTTGTGCTAGAATCAAAATATCCACTCTTAAATGAAGCTGCTTGCTATCTAATTTAAAATTTTAGTACAACATTAAAGATTAAATTTTTGTATATTACAATGAAGTTCGTTAAGTGAAAATGTTGTTCACAGTTGACCTAATAGCTTACAAAATTTCAATCGAATATTTATAAAGATTTGATAAAAAATAAAAAAGTACTTTTTTTTGTTAAATCTATATTTTTCTGTCAATATATTTTTATTATATTTTATCTATTATTGCCTTTTTATTTTTATTATACAATTTATTAGCCATAATAATGAATGAAAATTCCTGATATGTACTAGAAAAGTTCATAGTCTTTATAAGAAATACGAACAAAGAAACTATTAAAATAAAACTGGTGTTTTATTTACATGAGTTATAGTATCAGTATCAAGAACGAAATTCAAAAAGAAAGCGCTTACATTACGAAGCAAATTTACGTAATAATTTACATAATATTGATAGTTTGTCAGCTAATAGAACCATTAACACATCATTTGCTCATGTTATTTTAAATACATTTTACATGGAATAAATTCTTGCAATTTTAATGCAAATAATATACCACGTCATTACATTTATTTGAATTGAAGAGAAATAATACTCACGATTTGCTTACATTTTGATATGCGGGGTATTTTCACACAAATTTTGAGGTAATAAAAACATGTGACAGATAAGCACAAATACGGTTTGAACGTTTACATTTAATGTTGTATAACTTTGGCGTGACTCATTGAAATATATGAATCGGAGTGTGGCTTTTATTGGCTTTCTGCATGCCCACCCCTCGTTCAGTAAGCTCTATTTAATCTGGCACGTTCGGGACCATGGCCATGCTGGATAGGTGTTTTCGTTGGATTATCGAACGTCCATACAGTTTTAACAGGGATAACAAAGATAAATCGCTCTATGTAAAAATTTAAGCGATTGAAACATGTGCTTACGAACATTCTGAACCTGTGTAGATGATAGGAATATCCGATAAAATATTTCCTCATTCTAGCTAATGCAAAATTAAATTGAATTTAATTTTGAACATTAATTTATTTGAATATTCTTGTATTCATAAAAAAATTCAGCACAAAAGAAAAATTATATAGTACAATGATAGTTAAAACAATTTACCACGTGCTACTTTAGTCACATACATACGCTTATTTGTATCATTAGATTTGATTGAATGTTTATTGACGTCGCACTTGAAACTAACATGAGAGATATTGGCGAATGACCTCGAAATTTCGAAAATCGTCAGGTGACAAGGACGACACTTGAGCTGGCGTTTCTCTCTCCAAACTTCCACACCATGCCTTTGGAGGACTTCGGACCTCGACCAGATTTAATGTGCATCAGCCGCACTACGTGAGGAGTCTTTTGTGGCACCAGAGCTCGAGCTTACGACTCGACGGAAGCAACGGCGGCCGCGAGCTCATGACCAAGACCACAAGGTTACCCTTACACTTTTTTTTTATCAAAACTAAAAGAACAAGTGCTAGATTTCGAGAACATTTTACTGTATAGTACACTTCATGTATACTGCTGCAATATTGTGCGAACGTGATACATAACTCGTCTGAAAACAAGAAACCTGCACCTGAAACGAAATCTGACAATTATAATAAACATTGGGCGAAAATGCGAGTAGCCGCGACTCGGCGATAAAAATCAACAAACACCCAAATCCACATGGAAAATTCTTTAAGCGAATGATTCGATCTGTGTTGGATTATAAATTGTGTCGAAACAATGAAATGCGTGATTCAGGTTAGTTTTCCATATCAGCTATTTCGTGTAAAAATGAGATCAAGAATACATCTGTAACCTTATTGATATTTGGCTACTGAATACTTCTTACTTCAATAGTAAATAAATTTACCCCTTTGTCGTAGGGTAATAATATCTCATAGCAAATATATAGGATTTGTAAGCGCTAGATCACCTGGTGACTTAACGAAATTCTTAACCAACGATTTGAAGTTCCTATCTCGTAATTCTGAAGACCTTAGTGTTAGGAGAGGGGGTGCCAGCTCAGGTGTCGTCCTCTTCACTTGACTGTGGTTCAAAATTATGAGGTCCGTCACCAATAGCCCTCGTGTTGCTTCTAGTGCGACGTTTATAAAAACTTAACTAAACTGAAGACCTTAGTGTAGGAGACTGATGCAGTTAAATCTGTCAGAACTCGAAGTCGTGACGTAGTTGACGAGACGTGGATGTGGTAAGCAGAGTGCCTCCTGTAATATCGACCTCGTCATCAGACTATGATTGAAAACTACGAGATCTATTGGCTGCAGATATCCGAGTTGGAAGAAATAAGAAGCCGAAAACTTTCACAATAAACAAAGTTAAAATGTAATTATAAAATTTAATAATCAAACTGAATAATTTTAGGGAACAAAATTATTAATTGCAATGTTGTTGGCTTATACAATCTAGGAAGAATCACCATACGCCATGAATTACTATTTTCCCTTACATAATGCATTAATAATTGTTGTAAAAGTGTAATATAAATTCAAAAGTAAAGTTAATGACACTTGACTGTAAAAAGTTATGTTCAAAGAGATTTTCAATTTAACTTATAGACTCAAGCAGAAATAATTGTTAATCCCCGTCATTTTAAGTATTCCGATGAGTCAATTCCTCACTGAAGTGACCCTCAAATCAATCCTGGCTGGACTCTTTTCTACCCAATCAATGTATGTTTACCCTTTTAGTCACCGAATTCTAAATCGGGGGGTCCCCTTCAAGAGGATATTCCCGCATTAATATTAATCTCTTCCAAAAAACGCTCGTCATTTAAATTTTTTCCACTTCTCGACATATCCAGATGCATGGGCTCTCTAAAAGCAAGTCACGCGGGTCCACTTTGTATCTCTAATCTGATTAACCACTTGTCGGGCTCGGCCGGAGGGTCTCTCCCACACTACTTAACACTCTCTTTGTCTCGTTTCTTCCTCTTCTTCATCCTACTTTTCAAGGCAGGGGGACTTTCGGAGGGGTGGAACGGACTCATTTCAATTTCGATTCGGAGAGTCAGTTGGATCCGGGCCCGGAAATCCGTACCGGGTGCATCACGTGACGGTCCCGCAGCAAGATGACACGTGACCATCCCCCTCCAGGGACTTTTGTGCGAGTCCCTGAGCCGTTTGGGCCTCCGGCCGTGAGAGGATATTGAGTAGGTCGATTTCGAGTTTAATAATGGGGGATTACCGCAAAGCCTACATTACAGGGTTGGTGCCCCGAGAAATGTTGGGGGCGGATCAATATACCCGATGCGCCCGAATGGGACAGTTGCTAGCTTAATTTGTGTGTGCCGGTTCCGGTAGATGATTTCATTTGAAGATAATAAATTTCATTAATAAAGTTTATTTTCTTCAGTTTTAGACCTTACAGCTGAAAAGGAGTTTTCGTTAGCCGAGGGGAAAAGATGAAACTAAAATATATATAATGCAATATTTATACAGTAAACAAAAATATAAAATACAAAAACGGAAATACAAGCTTATAATACAAAAGTAAAAAAGGAATATTAGTTACGGAAGTATAATATATTATTTAAAGGTATAGTTATATTTTCGCATGATTTCATGATCCATTCTCTATTTAGCATAACTAAGTATGAAATTTCTAATGTATAACACTGTAATGCATACATTTATTAGCCACTTAAGAGGCTATTGTTTTGGGTGGGGCGTTTTGACATACCAAATCACTTTTCAATTTTTTTATCGTTTGTTTCAATTTTAACTACATTTAGCTTAAATATATTCAATTTAATCATATATATATATATATATAGTTTGCTTTAATTTTAATTACATGTAGCTTATATAATATACATTTTAATAATTTATCGTTTGCTTTAATTTTAATTACATATAACTGACATAATATTCAATTTAATAGCTTATCGTTTCCTATAATTTTAATATTGGGAAAGTTTACTAAAGTCCATTTATCGATATTTCATTGTTTATTTTAATTCTTATAATTAACTGAGTAATATAATAGTAATTATTAAAAAAAAGCTAAATCTGTTCAGCTCGGCAGAATTAGATCGATAGCTAAATCTGTTCTTTGCAAGACTTTACATGGAACTTTTTTTTTGTTTTTTCAAACCTGTTTTTGTGCGGAGGACAGGGATCGCATGAAAGAAAATGCATAAAAAATATTCTGAAACTTCGCAAATATCTATAAAATATGTCGTTTGCAACACAATAAAAATTTATGCGGTAAATACGGATTGAAAAAAAAAAGTTGTATAAAATAAATGTAACTCAAAACCATACGATATAGATAAATATTGGTTTTTCTCAAGTAAAGCAAAAATTAATTTACACAAATGGACATTCTTTAATGTCATTTTTGCTCATACATTAAATATTACATAAATGAAAATTTCACATTGTACATATAAAAAAATATTTTTCCTTTTGCAAGAATACGGATTCTCTTGAGGTCAACTGGTGCGAAATCACTTTCATCTCTTGAAGATGCTACCACACCCTCGTTCAGAGTTGATATTCTTGGCTATTCAATGTAGTCGGTGGTCAGTTTTTCCGACTACGGTTGTATGGTTAGCTGTTTGTCTATGTCATGGCAACTAGACATGCAAGCTCGCAGCCCCCCCCCCCCCCCCCGCCTTCACCCTCATTCGAGAATTTTAAAGTTCTATCAGAATTGGAATCGATTGAAAGAAAATGGCTTTTCAATTCAGCCCAATGCGATATGATTGCTTATTTACATCACATTACTGGAGACAGAACTCGTAATTTAAAACCTCGGTCAAGAAATGAGAACTATACTTCAGCTGGCCCCTCCTTCTCAAAAATTCCACACCACACCATGGGAGGGCTAGAGACCTCGACCAGGCTCAAAGTGCATCAGCCCTGCTAAACGGCGGGTCTTTAGTGGTATCAGGGCTCGAGCCTACGATTCGACGAAAACCACGCTGGCCGCGATCTTCAACACTAGTATAACGCGGCGAAACCAGTTTGACCAAAAGTTGAGCCCCTCTCTGTATATTATTTGCAGTCATAGAATTAGATTCCTCCTGGTCATCAGTAGGATCAGTAATCTATGATGTCACTGTCACGGGCTCATCCTGAATCATTTCATTAATGTCAATTTCATTTGAAGTACTAAAACCTTCAACCATTGATACTATACACTAGTGCAACGAGTTCTGAGGGTAACAATGAAGAATTCCTGGTTACATTCTAAGTCACTAAATTGAGTGTTAGTTGAAGAAGAAAACGCAATATAATTCCACGTTATAATGTAATTAATACTTCATTAAAAATGTGAAAATATTTTTTTGCAATTTAAGTATGTAATATCTGAGGAGCTATCTGTTGCTGTCTTTTTAAATTATTTGTTTATATTTTTTATTCATATTATGCATTTTGATCGACTTTTCTATAGATCGCATAAAATCAGATATATATATATATATATATATATATATATATATATATATATATATATATATATATATACGTACAAGGTATAGCAAAAATCAATGAGACTGATACTGCAACAAAAGAACGCAAGCGCCAAACGCCAGAGACCGACAGCTATTAAGAGTTAAACATTCTCTTTTGAATGCAGTGCCTCTCGCTTCTGTAAACAAATCCATATATCTGGAACCTTCGTTCACATTAGAATTATTAATTTATTTTTATTCATTTATTTATTTCAATGGAAAAATGATAAATTAGCAACGAATTATTGAGAAAGTTCACACGATACTTGAGAAAACCGCTACTGAACCTTAAAATTTATTGAAAGCATTGTATGGCAAAGAATGTTTTTTGCGTGCAAGTGTCTTTGAGTGATTTAAGCATTTTCAAGACGGCCGAGAAGACGTTGAAGATGATTCATGCCCGGGACACCCTTCCACGTTAAAAACGGATGACAATATCGAAAAAATCGGTGATCTGGTTCGATCTGACCGTCGATTAAGTATCCGTGCGATAGCTGAGACTGTAGGAATTGACACAGAATCCGCAAGGGAAATTTTTCCACTAAGACAATGCGCTGGCTAATTCCAAATTGTCTGTCAAGAGGACTTCTATCTGTTTCTTAAAGTGAAATCTGAATTAAAAGGAACAAGATTTGAGTCCACTGAAGCTATGAAAAAGAAATAGCCGTCATTCTGTGGGAATTGACAGAAGAAGGGTTCCAACACTGTTTCTGGCAATAGAAAAGTCCCATGGAGCATTTAGGGACTCAGGAGGGGTGCATATTGAAGGTGATAATAAGAAAATATGAATTACATCAAAATAAAATGTTTCACGGCGTCATTCTGGTTATTTAATAGCCACACTTCGTGTACTCTCTCTCTCTCTCTCTCACACACACACACACACGCACACACACACATATATATATATAAGAACCCTTAAAACATTATTTAAGAAAATTTTTAGGCTCTAAAAATTACAGTATAAACTGGAAAAAATCAATACATTAACAAATTAATCAAACGAGATAAATGAAAAATAAAAATATAAACATATATTAAAAATTGAAATTAAAATATGTCAAAAATTTTCTTAAATCCTATTACATAAAATATTAATTCAATACAATGAAAAATTATTGAGTAAAAATTAAAACTAATTCTTCTTCCAAATAACATTAAAATGCATAGCTATAATCAAGAGCAAAAAAATTACAGGAAAATAGAAATGTGGTACTGTTCCACACTTTGGAGTGGAAAATGGAGTGCATATATATTGTTTTGTTAAATGTCTTTAAATGTTGTATTAAAAAATGCATTACAGTATATTTCATTTACTTACCTGTCCAGATCTTGATTTTATAAAAATTCTTCTCTTGTTGTATGTACTTAAATTTTTTTAAATAATTATTTTAAGTGATTTAATGTTTCCAAATTGTTGCTCCACGAATAATCCATATTTAGTATATTAATTATAGTAAACGAAATAGTACTATTCATTTACAGTTAGTAGTATAATCATTCATATTGTTAAAGTATTTCAATGTGTAAGTAATATTTTTATTCATTATATGAAGTACATAATTTCTATAAAATGAAGACTGTCTTCACTATATATTAAAGAATAGGACTCTAGATCGAAACGATATATAAAATAAACTCTTCGATATCAAAATAAATTCGTTTGATACACTTACGTAAGGGTACTGCAAAATTTTAATTATTTTACTAAGGAAAAAGCTGAGCTGTATCTGGATCAAATTTATTATATAAAAATTAATTTACCCATATGTGCAAAATGTTATAAATTACGTGTTGATTTGCTTAGTTTCAGGAAGCCGTAGATTGAAATAACTCTCAGGATGGAGAGTTCAATATGCTATTTTCTACAATGATGGCCTTCGAAAACTCAAGGTCAAGAGTGGCTACGGTGGCCTATCGTTATTGGCCGGTGCGGTTTTCGTCGAGTAGTAGGTTCGACTTTTGTTGCTGCATATGATCCACCGTGTAGCCGGGGCAGATGTACATTAAATTTATCGAAGCTCAAAGTCCACCTGTTGGCGAGGTATGGAAGTTAGGAGAAGGGGATGTCAGTATAAGTGTCGTATTCGTCACTTGACCAAAGTTCAAAATTACGAGGTCTGTCGCCAATAGCTCTTGTGTTGCTTCTAGTACAATGATAATAAAGCTAAACAATTTGAGAGGTCAAAAGAACTGCTGGGAGAAATAAATACGTATCTCGTATAAATACGTATTTTTATCCATGTATCTCGATTTAAACCTGAGCCACAGCTCCTCGTATAATAATTGCTTATTTATTGCATGGTTAAAATTTAAAAACCTTCAATAAATAAGCAAACATTCAATTCAATTTTGTAGATTTAAAAATAAACTTACTATTAAAAAAAGTGTTAGAGGCCAAATTGAAGCATATATTACATCAGAAATAGAGAGAGGAGAGAGAGCAAATTGTTTCAAACAGATTTGCTGCTCTCTGTAGTCAAATGAATCTAAATGTGCAAAATGTTAGTGCAGAAATATTTATGACATACCGTTGATTTTACCATTTGTGACATACCGTCAAATAACTTAAGAAAAAAAATTAATATAACCATTTAAAAATTAATACTTATTTAAAATCTATCCTGTTGTTTGAATGATTGATTGGTTGCTTTTACTAGTCAATACCTGTATTTGGCCAATATGCATCAAACACACTTTCCGACGATTGAAATTTTAGGTAATGATATTTCTTAAAAATTCAAAATATTATTAAAAATATGGTCAAACAAATATTATAATTATCATGAATATGTATATCAAATTTGTATCTCAGAATTTTAACCCTAGATAAGCTAAACAGTTGTCTAATAGACAATCAACCCCTACCAGTTTTGCGAATACGAGGTATTCCAGTTACGATCACATCACCTCACAATACTTCATAACTAGTGAAATGAGTTATGCAATGATGGCAAGCACAGATGCACACTTGTTACTTTTCGAATTTTGCTATAATCATTGTCTAACATTCAGATGTTTAGCGATAATGTGTAGAAGTTTGCAACGTTCCATCAAAATGAATTCTGACTGTATTTTGAATATTGAAAGGCTCTCAGAAAGGGAAAGGGAGACACGACAAAATGTGTGCGGGGCAAACAAATAAAGAATTAGCGCTTTCTGTTTTAAGAAATGCAGAACGACAAAAGTCGTATGCAAGACTAAATGTGAAGATCTTACTTTTAACACATACCAAATACGCAAACGCTAATTTTTTTAAACCACTCTTCTATTTTTTAATTGAAATATTCTATAACTTCTCTTAAATTGCGCTAATTTGTTTAAAATAAATAAAGGAAGTATAAAAATATAATGAGAAAGAGAATTGAATTAGTAACGCTGAGTTAAATTCAGTTTCTTGGGTTATGCTATTGTTTCATTAATATTAGTAAATATATGTAATAATATTTTCTTCTAACTTGCAAAAAAGAAAAATTCTTTGAAATAAAGATTCCTTTTCATAAACATGTACGAAAGCCAGGTTTTTCAATTTCATTTTTAGATAAGTGTTGAAGAATCAAGATATTAATAGTACACAGAATGCTTCTTTCCGTATCTATTAACTATAATACAAAATAAAATTACATTTTTTCCCCATTAATTTTAAAACAGCATTTTAAAAGTACCACACAATATTATTTTAGAGAATTATTCGGCAGTTTTAATAGCATCAGTCAAAAATAAAAACTTTGAAATTTTTATTAAAATGCAAACAATAATTTGACTACAGTTAAATATTCAATTTAATTCTGAAATCTATTTTTTAAATATGGATAGTTCTTTTTAATCGAATGTATCTCATAACTTTCAACTTCCACAAGATATGTGCGTATTGATAATTTCAGTAAAAGTTTTGAATTGCCGAAGCAATTAATGCCACATAGTAAAAATTATTAACATATACAGAACTAAGACACCAGTGTATTCAAATTATTACGTAACAAATTATACTATTATTTAATAAACAATTCGAAGAATATGTGCTTAAATATCATCCATTCTTGCTGTCGTGTAGCGCCATCTGTTGAAACTAAACGGAACTGTGGACTGAGGGTTGATCGTCAAACAACGAACGTTAAATGGAGTTCTGATTTATATTCCCCTAAAAAATTTTCTAAAAATACTATTTTAGTAAGTGAAATATCTCTTTGGACTCTCACATTTTTTGACACTGAGTTAATATAAGTTTCAAGGGAAAAAAGAAATCCTTTAATTCAAAATATATTTATAAAATCTTATTCAAATGAACAGTTTTTTAAAAATGTGTTACTAAAATGTCTTTTCCTGGTATAGTAGAAATGAAAATTTTGAGACTGATAGTTCTAGTGACATTATTATTTCTTTAAAGCTAATTGAGTTCATTTGGTTACATCAACAGTAAGATATTTTAAAATTTTGCTCAAATTTTTCAGTTTAATTTTTTTTTACTAAATAATTAAGTGAAGTTAAATTGGTTCTCGATTTTTCTATAAAATAAAGCACCTTAAGCTTCGATTTAATTTGATTATTTATCAACGTTGCACCGTGAAGCAGCATATGAGGGCGATTGGCGACGGAACTCGTAATTTTTGATTCTCGATCAAGTAACGAGGATGACACATGAGTCGGCCACCAAATTTCCAGGTCACGCAAATAGGAGGATATGGAGTCACGACATATTTAACGTGCATCAGCCCCGCAACACATTTGGTCTTCAGTGGCTTCAGGTCTCGAACTAACAACTGGACGAAAACAACGCTGGTCGCGAGTCCACGACCATGACCATTAGGTTACGGTGGCCACTTAAGCTTCAACAATTCTTATTTATTTTTATGTACTATTTGGAAAACATGTAAAAAAAAAACTCTTGTTAAGGCTTATAAAAATTAATCAATGGTTAACTTAATTTTCAGAATATTTTAAGAATAAACGGACTCTAGTAAATGATTCACCACACTTTGACTGCTGAAATAATTTAATTAAACTCGTTCGGGAATTTAAATACACACATAAATTCACTGCTACGGCAATGATCATTTACAATGTTTTCAATTTTTATATCACTTCAAACAGTAAACACAGCTCCTCGAATTCTATAGAATAATTCTTTTTTATCATAAAAACTTCTCTAGAAGAAAAACGATGCCAATTGTTTACAACAAAAAAGATTGAAAACATACAATCATGCGATAAAAATCAAATTATGAAATTAAATATTAGAATTAAAATAAATGATAAATATTTAAGTGGACTATAATATTCTTTACAGTGATTATAATTAAAGCAAAAGATAAATTAAACGTTAAATATTAATCTGAGTATATTTTAAGCTAAATCTAATAGATTTTTCCATAAAGTAAGAATAAAATAACTCTTTAAGTATTAATCAATTCTTAATAATCTTGTTGAAATAGCAAGTGTAAAAGCAGTAAAAAGGCAGATTTGAGAGTAATTTAAAGCAGAATTTAGGGATCGTATATCATACAAATTTTAAAAAATGAGCTATAACATATAAATAGAAAACATATGTATAACATATATATTGACATTTCATTTTAAATTTTATTAAAATGTATTTTACTATGTGATACACAAAAAGAAGAAATATCTTTATTATATTTTCTAATAGTTATAGTATTTGCATGTAATGAGAGACAAATAATTTCAATAAATAAATGTGAAATATTATTCAGATTAAATCCGGGCTTTTTTTTTTTTTTTTTTTTTTTTTTTTTTTTTTTTTTATGTTCAGGAGTTTGAAATCGAGAATGTATATCAAATTTTTTAAACCGAGTCGAAATTAATTTCAATGCTCTCTTTGAAGACGTACATACGTCACGAAATAAGTAATTTGACTTTTTGTTAACAATGGGGGGGGGGAAACATTGATCGATTTTCAATTCAGGAAAGATCAAGAAAAATAAGTATAAACACTTTCGAGAAAGATTTAAGTTGAATGGTTTCACCATATATGCGATTCCTTCTGATATAATATAATACACTTAAAGAGATAGGAAACATTTTAAAATTACGATGTTAAAATGTAATTAAGGAGTTTAAATTTAAAATTTATTTCATTAGGAGTCGTACATATGTATTCTACTGGCCATTAAAAATGTTACACCAGGGAGAATAGAAGGTAGAAGAATCTTATTCATTGTACATATGCAGCATAATGGAAGGAAGACATTGAATTTACATGCACTTGTGGCCATACAGACCCTTTCTGAATTCGACTCAAACCTCTCACAACTGGCAGCAATAACCGTCAGGACATCAATTTGATTTAGTTTTTATTAACGTCGCACTAGAAGCAACACGAGGGCTATTGGCGACGGACCTCGTAATTTTGAACCACAGTCAAGTGACGAGGACGACACCTGAGCTGGCACCCCCTCTCCTAACATCCACACCATGCCAACTGGAAGACTTTGGACCCCGAACAGATTTTACGCGCATCAGCCCCGGCTACATGGCGGGTCTTTGGCGGCCAAGGATCGTACCCGCGACTGAACGGAAACCGCCATCCGCTAGTCCACGACCTTGACCACTAGGCTACCGCGGCCCAGGACATCAAGTTGAACCGAGCTTGGATAACAGATATGGGTACATCATTCCACGTTGCTTGAATTCTATGTTAGATTTTATCAATAGTAGTAGCTAGAGAGCGATAGCGTGTCAATCTTTGGTCAATCAAACATTTGGTCAACACATGACCAAAAGTTCTCATGAGTGCTAGAGCTGAAGAATGTGCCTGCCAGGAAGTTCCTTTGCATAGAGAAAGGCCAGGATAGCACGAAAAAATCGTCTTGATGAAAAGTAGCATCACGAAGGCTTCGAACATGGATCACAGCCACGGAAATTTTTATCCCAGCTGTACCAGACTTTACAGGCTGTGGTATGCAAGAGGTGATCGAAATATGTACCCAGTATAGCCCCCCCCCCATACTAATAGTAACCCATACCTAAAGAAGGTAAACTCTTAAGGGAGTTAAGACTTTAAAGACTGCAGTTAAATGCATTGAGAAAAAAAAGAAAGTAACAGGAATCGACATTAATGATGCTACATAGACGGTCAAAATAGAAAAATGGTACTAACCAGGAAAACAGACTACCACCACAAACTTCTTTAAGTCATTACAAGCTGAACTTCTTAAGTGTTTTTAACTTCAAATAATTCTGTGGTAATTATAAGCTCATTTTTTCTCTGAACTATCAGTCGTTTTGTTGTAAAACATGATTAATATGTCCTTAATGGAGATGCACGAGTATTTCATTCATTATTTACTCAAAAGCCCTTTCAAAGTTTAATTAAATAGTTTATACATTCAAGACTCTTATTGAAGATACGTAAGAGTAACTGAGTTAATCCAAGTTATTATTCTAATATAATAAAGTCTCAGATTATCAAATAACTCGCTCCGATTCACGCACTTTTTGTTTATCACAGATTACTCTAACTAGAAGTCACTTCAATCCAAACGATTAATTACGATGATTCAATCCAATCTACAAATATCTATCAGCATTTCGTTATTCTCTGTTTCTTATCTCTTTCTTTTCAATTCTACTTCGCTTATATATCACTATCTCCAATTCAATTCACTATACTTATTATCTTCATCTAATTTACCTTATCACTTTTCGTTTTGTTTGGGAAGGAGTTGTAACTGTATGAAATTCAAATTATAAAAAAAAGAAGTTAGTGAAGAGAAAATCATGGATGGCTTAGTGTCACAAAATCATAAAATAGTTTAACGTTTAATACCTATTTCTTATTTTCTCTCTATCATCCGACAATTTCACTCATCGGTTGTTGTACCGGCCCATTTATGGCGGATAAGGAGACTCTACTGATGAAATTTTGCCAACATAATTACTGAGTTTTTCACGCGAAAACCTCATTTATATACTTTATAATATTCTGATTAGGTGTAAATCTGAAAAAGTTATTTCAGTTTTTACGCAAGGCATTTTTCTTTTTTAAAAAAAAAAGCTAGATTGAAAATTTAAATTGTTATGATGGCGGTTAAAATACAGCTGTCTTTTCAGGAACAATTCTCAAACAGGTGTTTTTCTCTAGCATTTAAATTTATAGCAAATTAAAAAGATTTTTGAAACTGCGAAAGTAGAATTTTGTTTCAGAGCGTTAATATATATTGGCATACATTGTGTTGGTTTTACAAAAAAAAAATTATATTCTAGAAAAAGCACGAACTTCAAGATCTCTTATTTTTTATTCATAACACAATTCAGAAAAATATCCTTAATATATTTCAGAGAGATTTGTCCATAGCTTGATGCATTTTCATCTGAATTCATTTAAAATAAATTTTTATCTGAATTCGTTCAAAATGAATTTTTTTTATTCATAACCCTATTGAGAAAAATATCTTTAATACGTTTTCGTGAGATTTATTCATAACGAAATGTGTTTTCATCTGAATTTATTCAAAATGAAAAAACTAATCATTTTACTTGCAAAATATTGTTTTTTTTAGTTATTAATCATGTAGCCAACTACCTGAAGATTTTTTAGTTGAATTCTTCTCTTTCGTTTTTCCTTAAATTTATTACTACTTGTCAATTTATATACAATACCACTTCCTGCAATATTTTTCCTCTTGCCAATTCCTTTTTTCTGAATTGACTAATTCTAAAAGTTAAAATAATTTTTACATTTAATCCAAAAAGATAATATTTTTATGAATCATATAAATATTTACGAACATAAAAGTAATTTTCAAACTAAACAATTTTCGTTAATATCTATTTCTAATTTACATCGTTATTTTGCTCATTCTGGTTTATTATTTTTGCAATATACTAAGAACCTTTTTCCTCATCCAAGATGAAATTCATTTCATCTTAGATATTTGTTCATAAAGAACTTTTTGCTATAGATGATAGAACGATTTATGACTGGGCATTTGCAATTTATATGTTCATGTGCACAAGTAGGATCTACTCGGTTCACCATCCATCGGAGGACGTTGAAGAGATTTGAAGGCGTTTTTGGTCCAAGGCTAATTTAGGGGACATCATAGGCCAACTACCCACATCCCTCGGGAAAATAATCTAGAAAACACGCTTTAAAGCTTCATTAATACTAAAAATCAACAAACAGATCTGTCTTTTGAGCAAGATAATCCAATTTAAAAGTAGGTACTTTGGTGATTATATCTAGGTTCCCAATACATTTTTGACTAGAGCATAAACGAGTTGCAGTCTGCACACTACAGCTGTTTGTGTTCTGGTTCGATTAACAAAGCTTGTATTTAAAAGTTGTAATACAAGTAAGTCACCTCTGGCTTGCGTCATTAAACTCCACTGTCACTCGCTGACTATATTTAAGAGTTTGGACAGGTCATAATAAACTTAAGGCTTCCGCCAACACGAATTTGCGAGCTTAATGTCAATCCTGTAGAGTTTTCTACTTTTTATTCCCAAAGCTAAATTATTGCTTTTAATTCCATAGAATAAAAAGCATACGATAGAGTTTTTTTTTTAAAAAAAGAAATGTTTTTGCATGATTTCCTTCTTTTTCTGACTACTGGAAGTATTCTTAAATATTTAATAAATATATAAAGACTCACAACTACATTGATCGAAATAATAGGGGTTTTATTCTTCTGAAAAGGGAAAGATGAGTAACTAGTTTTTCCCGAGAGTGAGTGGGTGAATGATGATGGAGTTTAATAGCGTAAGAGCCAGATGTGACTATGCTGCCCCAAACAAAGTGCACCTGTGATCCAGGTATTTGAGAAAATGAAGGGAAAAGAACTGGTTGACAAGAAGGAGGTTCTAAAATAAAGAAAGATCGTTAGGGTATCCTGGGGAAGCGTCACCTGTGTGTACCAAAGACAGTAAATCTTTTGAGAAAGAAAAAAAAAGGTCGCTGGGTATCTCGAGAACATGATGCCCGAACTTATCAAAAGAAGGTAGACCTTGAGGTTGTTTTGTTTTCTTTCCAAAAGGGGTAGTAGGACAAAAAAAAGCTGAGAACTAATGATCTTTCTACTTATAGAGGAAATATCTTTGAACAGGGTAATGAAACATATTTTTGGTGCTACAAATGCGTGCGATCTGATCATTTTACACAGCTTATTACGAATTACTTCTGAAATTCAGACCTTATTATATATATATACTCAACTACGTACTTGTGTAGAATCCCGCGAGCCATTTTTGACAAACCCGAAAATGTTTCCAAAATGCGATATTCTACCATTAATAGAAATATTCCCCTTACATTTTTTGGAGGAAAGACTAAAATGTGTTACCTAGATACTACAGAACAGGGAGCAGTATAGTATTTTCCATGGTTTGGAATCTTGGTGTAAAAACAGCATGCTAACGCAAACACTATGAAACTTGAAAATGGACGAGAGGTGTCATAATAATGTTTAAGATTGTTGCAAGAGAGTACTTAGTAAAATCAAAAAGTTCTAAGATCGAACTTACACAGATCATATATCCCTGAGGATATATACTTACAATTGATATAAAACCTCAATATAGTCTTCTCACAGTTCAGTGCAACTCTTGGAACGAAATTCTGCCAACGTCTTCAGAAACGACTCCACTCCAACACAATGGAGTTCCGTTGTCATCGTCGCTTTAGTCTCCTCTATCGATGCGCACTACTGTCATTCATGGAAGGGAGGCGATGTGGTGAATATGGGGGTATAAGGAACACAACCTACCTTCTAGCAAAAATGTGCTGCATAAGGAGGGACTTAAGAGACAATGCATTGTTGTGCAAGAGATATTCATATCCACTGACCAAAAAATCAGGTCTCACACACTACATTCGGTTTAAAAGCACATTTGAAACATGTTTGTTGAGTACCCCAGACACAGTGGAAGATATTCCGTTTCACAAGCGAAACATTTTCTTTACTTTCCCTCGAAAATGGCTAAATATATTATATCCTCGTTTCATCATCTTCTACAAAGTCGGAACATATCAGAAGTGAACGCAACCGCTTGATATGCGTAGCTGAAGTTCGTTGCAACACCGTCCCGTCAATTTCGTAGAGATAGCTCCATTTGTACTTTTTCTTCTTTGTGAGCACGTGTCCTACTTTTTTAGAACACAGTGTTTTCATTGATATTAGCGACTGTTTCTTTCTAAGCAACAAAAGAAAATATTGAAAGAAAAATCTACCATTTTTTTTTTACTTCTTATAAAACTTAAGAATTAGGAGCATTCGATGCAAAATGAATTTGAAAGGGTTAAATTCATTTGCAATTCAAAGTTATAGTATTATTTATATTTTTATTGACTCTTTTTAACTAGTAAAGGAACTTTTGTTCTCATTCAACCCCAAAATGTTATTCTCAAAAACTTTAAAATAAAGTGTGAAATGCACACTAGTTTTTAACCTGATTTAATTTCTTCCAACCGATTCACAGTAATTTCAGTTTGAGTTGTAGTTGCTCCGTTGAAGTATTAATGCTAAGAATAGAGTAATACATAAAGATATAATTTTCATTTTACGGCAGCAATAATTACATTTAGCTTGAAGTAATTTCAATTTAATAATTTATCGTTTGCTCTAATCTTAATATCTGAGAAGAATATTATTTGTCTACTTCGATATTTTAGCATTTGCACTAATTTTAATATTTATTTAAATAACTTGATTTTATAGCTATATTTTCTACAAAAAGCCTCGAAACAGAATTTACTTGCTAAAAATTGCGTGAATTAAGAATTACGCGCGCAATTTATGTAAGGATAATGTATTTAGTTATCACAAGTAAAGGACTGAAGATTTTAATTATACTTATTTAAAAAAAATGTTTGTACTTTGCTGGTTAAATCTGATCCTTGCAAAACTTTTCATGGAGCAAATTTTTTTTTGAAAAATCTGCTTTTGATCAAGGTTAATTCCATGCGTGACTTACACTACAAGTGAGTAAAATTTGAGTTTTAAAATATCTATGAAAAATTTAATATTGAAAAAAAAAATGATATATGTTCTATGTTTCTGGTTGCTATATTTATTAATTGCAGCTCAAAATTTTATCAAATTTGTTTTATAAAATTTGCTCTATAAAATTTGCTCGTGAATAAAACAATGTTGTGACTCACACCACATGAAAAGGAAGTGTTAATCCACATCAAGTACAAAACTTTAATTCCTTCCTCTTTTGAAGTAGAAAAAAAACTTTTTCTACTATTACTTATCTATAATAATATCATTTTATGTTTTGAATATTTTTAAATTAATTAAGAGCATAATTAATTTTTAACTAGACATTTTGTTTGTGACTCACACGATGCTTCCAAATCTTTTAATTGGTGTGCTCATACAAAATCACACAAAATACATATTGTTTTCAAATTAAAAAATAGAATAATAACATATTATTTATCATATAGTTAACTCATTAAAATCAACATTTTTCAAAATGTATAGGACATATACTTAACAAATGCTGGTTCAGAAATTCTCTCTCTCTCTCTTTACGTGTTCTTACATCAATTAATTCAGATAATATATCCTATCCTTAAGAAAAAGAAATTTTAAAGTGTCTTTTCTAGACTTAGAAAAATACATTGTAAGAATCAAAGTATTATATTTTATTGTTAGTATCAAAGAGCTAAGTTTTGTAATAATTTGCCCTGCAAAATGTATCGTTTTTTCTCAGTTAAAGAAATCTATACCCATTCTCTAACATTCACTGTTTGAGTTATGGGTTCGTTTACGGTCGGTAATCATGCCAAAAGTGGCATAGATGGTCTTGGGGAGACAAGTGACTTGAAATGAAATCAAATAGCTCATAATTTTCAATATCACCTGACACTCGTGAACACTTTATCTTATATGGAGAAACTGTCTTAAAAATTGCATTTTCCTCGTGCTTTTTATTGTTTTTATTTCATTTTCATTTGGTGTCCATATATAGTTAAATTTCTAATTCTACGCATAAGAGTATCCCCAAGACCATCTATAGCACCTTTGATACAGATGGTCTTGTTCCGATGGCAGTAAAATGCCCTTAGAACTCCTCATATGTAATTGTTCCTAAGCATACTGAGAATTTCCATTTGAAGTGTTTTCCCACGCCATCAGACTGATAGATAACTTTCTTCATACTAAGTTTAGATTTGTGTTTCTTAATGTTATCCACGATCACCTCACTGAAAGTGGCAACAGCATAATTGTCTTGATGCATATAATCTGGTATAACAACGGGGATGGATAACGCCTCCATTTAGCCTTTAGTCATTACTTTTCCTTAAGAGCTCTTTGATTTGAAGGTTATAAGTGGGCTAGTAACCGGAACAGATATTATTTTTTGAAGACATTTTTCGCGGTATTTTTTCATTTCTACTCGCTTTCTTATTGTTTTGATTTTTTTTTCTGCTGCTGTAATTGCCAATTTACTTTTATTTCTAGCTAATTTTTGTCCATTTGTTTCTGACTTACGGGATTCTTCATACTTTTCAGACTCTTTTCATCTTCTCCTTTGCTCAGCTTTTCGTTTCAGATGGTGATCTCTCTCAAAAGTATATTTTCATATGCAACCATCTCAATC
>BMAW01102739.1:0-12119 GCA_019974015.1 Nephila pilipes
TATTTGGGAGATATTTGGATAGTTTCTTCTAAGATTTAAATTTATTGGTCTGTCTAATTGGTTTATTGTAGGATTGGGGTGGTTGGAAAGGCTATTGAAGAAGGAGGAGGATAATTTTCTAATACTTTGCGGAATAGATTCAATGTTGAGTTCGTCATGGAGAACTCTTCTCGGGATGAAGTTTGGAGCATTTGCCATAATACGGAGTGCTCTGTTTTGAAGTAAATCGTTAATTAGGTCTTTGAAATCAATTGTTAATAATATTTCATTTTTAACACTCATCAAATTTAAATTATTCAAACGTGATTGAGTCATACGATTTCTCAATTCATTTTTCACCATTTTGAGTTTTGGAAATGAACGCTCACCACTCGTGTTAGTAATCACTGATAAGAAAATTCTCGTTCTTTTAATAATGGGAAAAGCTGTGAAGTCTTTCATTATACATGTATGTATAGAGAGTGTTGATTCCAATTCCAGTCCCCTCATCCAACAACTGTTCTTCATCTGCATTTGTGGAATTATAGTTTATTAATCTTTCTTATTTCATTTATTCTCTTTGATGGCGAAAAGCTGAAGAAAAAGCAATGATCATATGTGACTTGAAATGTTGACATTCCAAGCTCAATTCCTCTCCTTTAATGTCTTTATCGTAAAATTTTGATATTTTCTAGCGTGCTATTTTAATGTCTCATCAAAATTAGAAATATTTTCAAAAATTCCAAACATTTCAAAGAGCTCCATGTTTTTTTATAGTATATTGTAAATTAGTCGATTATCAGTAAAAAGGTTTCTATTTAAAATTTCTGTCTGTAGCTGTTTTCAAACGTTGTGTCTGTGTTTTCTTCAAGGAAGGTTAGCCTAACACTGCGTTGTCTTACACGCTTGTGAACACTTTTATACTTCATTAGTCAAGAATCTGTTTTGGTTTTTATATATATCATTAACAATATTAATTTTATACTTTTCGACAAATCCATAATTTTACTCTTGAGGTTTCGACACTCCTTGTTGTCAACCAATTTTTGTCTTTAATTTCTTCATTTCCAGACCGCAGTTAAATCTTATTAGACGCAGCATAGCCATATCTGGCTCTAGCTCCAATAAACTTCACACTCGCTCACTTTTACTCTGGAGAAATTGATTTACTTTGTCAATATATGTCAAAATGTCATTCCAAAGGATAATTTTAAAAAGTAGTTTCCACTTCATTATTCATTTTTAATTTTTTTAGCATAAAGTAGTATATCCGCTGCCTATAATTCATCACTATTAATAAATTGTAAAAATCTCTCAATGGGTGCACCATTTTTGGACATATCGTAAAATAAAAGTTAGTTGGTCAGCATGAGTCTCATCTGTGGTAGAATCAACGGAAATTGAATAATTTTTAGTTTTCTGTATTTCATTGACGATAGTTTCTAAGACTTTTCAAGCCATGACTTGAATGAATTCCTCACAAATGATAGCAGGTATATAAGAGGGATTACCTTTTTCCATAAATGGCGTAGTTACTTTTTAATATGTTCATTTAAAAATGGATCAAACTTATTTAGAAGTCAGAGTGCCTAAATAATTTCCTTTATTCACTGAACCTATAGTTTCATTTTCCCCTATGAAAGGCAGCCTTCTTGAAGAGAAGAATTTTATATTTCTATTCTCTTTAGTACATCTTTCCAATAATGACGTTCATAATTGAATATAAGTTGGTTGTCTATGAGACTAGATAACTGTAATCGACTGTGGTAGTTCATCATACACTTTCTGTGTTCGTTTCCTTGATGTGAAATAGCAGTACTTGCATGATTCCTATCATTGAATCTGCTACTGCTGAATGTAGGATCAGTATATGTAAATAATTCACATACGAAATAGTATACTTTTCCTTGTGACGGAGAATATATTAGCCATTCACAGTCTACAACCTAACCATTGCGTAACTACTTTTTTGAACAATATCGTAGATAGGTATTTTGTTTTAGTTTTATCATTCGGATCGTTGTATATACGTGCTGATTTTTCAAAATCATTATCTCAGAACAAACTTACGGACCTTTCTCAACCCAGTAAGACTGTAAATTCTTGTTAATATATGAAGGCCACAGCCCTGGATCTGTACTTGCAATAAAAATATTTAAATGCCATCAGTTATTGTACTTATTTCAGTAGGTCTTATTGTGTCTTCTCTTTATAATTGTTACTGATTTCTTAGGACTGGAAGTAATCTAGCCCTCAGGAGCTTACCTACTTCACGTAAGTACGGGCTTCACGATCTTTTTCTTTCTCATGGGGCTCACTGTCTTTGGTAAGCACAGGTGACGTGTCCCGGGGATACTCTAACGATCCTTCTTTTTTTTTTCGGCCTTCTGGTCAAGACCTCAGGGACTTGCTTTCTTCAGATAAATACGGGCATCATGACCCCGAGGCCCCTTAGTGATCTTTTTCTTTCCCATGGGGTTTACTGTCTTTGGTAAACACGAGAGACGCACTCCCGATATACCCTAGCGATCTTTCTCTATTTTCGACCCTCCTTCTTGTCAACCACTTTTATCTTTTTTCAACTTCACGTCTAGACCACAGTTTAATTCCCGTTGGCGTGATGTGGATGTTAGGAGAAGGGGGTGCCAGCTCAGGTGTCGTCCTCGTCACTTGACCGAGGTTCAAAATTACGAGGTCCGTCGCCAAAAGCCCTCGTGTTGCTTCTAGTGCGACGTTAATAAAAACTAAACCACAGTTTAATCTTGTTTGGCGCAGCATAGCCATATCTGGCTCTTGTGCCAATAAACTTTACATTCATTCACTCACTTCTTCTGGTCAAATTTGCATATTTTTTCCCCTCTCAGGGGCTCACTTCGGGTGAGTACGGGAGACCACGTACCCGAGTGGGAAAAATATGAAAAGAATGAAAAATAAAAGAAATCTTTGTTTGGTTAAATTTTTATTTGCAGATTTCAAATGTAATTTTTGTTTCTGTTTGGGGTTGATTTTGCGGTTATTTTATATTCGGTACTTTTTGTACCTTATTTTCTGCATATACTTTTATACTTATTCCGTTTTTGGATTTAAAAATAAACTTGATTTGACGTTGATGGTAATAAATGAAAATTTTTCTTTCTTGACCTGATCCGCATATTTGCCGTATGCGACGACCGTGCCCCGAGGAAAGTGGAGTCTGAGGATCCTGTTGCGTTAGCTTTAGCCCATCTTCTCCATAGAAGGAGGGGAGTGAGATAGCTCCAGTCAATCGGCTGGTGATCGCTTCTGAGGGGGTGCCATCTCAGGTGTCGTCCTCGTCACTTGACCGTGGTTCAAAATTACGAGGTCCGTCGCCAATAGCCCTCGTGTTGCTTCTAGTGCGACGTTAATAAAAACTAAACTAATCGCTTCTGAGGGGTTCTTCTCGAACCTCAATGACGTTTCTATAGGGTTAGTATTGCAGTTAGGGGTGCCTCGGGCGAACCGATGGATCCACACCCCCGAAGCTGTAATACTATACTCCAGTGCCACCTCTGGAGTAATTGCCATACCACGCAATTGTCAGATGATCGGTGGGCTGCCTCCCCGTTTTGGACTCCTAGGTGGGTGAAAGCGCACTTAAGTGAACACAAAAAATTACTTATGGATCCAAAAACCTCTTGCCTTGACGGAGGCCTATTCCCAAACCTCTTCTCCCGTTGTGGAGCACTGCTTTCCTACGGAGGAATGATTTGGTTTCAATTTTCTTTCATGTCGAAAAGGCATATGACCACATATTGCGCTATGGGATATTGCGCACTTTATACGATTACTGTCTTGGAGGCAATTTGCCTCTTTTTATCCAAATGTTTTTGTTCTTTCGTTCTTTTCGAGTATGTGTTAAATATGTTTTGTCTTCATCTTTTACTCAATTTGAAGGAGTTCCTCAGGGGAGCACTTTGAGTCCCATTCATTTTATTTGTCACCTATCTCCTATACTTTCTCATCTGCAACCATCAGTTCATGGATCCTTATATGTCGACGATCTGCAGATTTCCTGCGAAGGATCGTCAATGCGTATCATTGAATGACGACTTCAGTCCGCAGTCAATAACCTGGTTACATGATACGTCGTGAATGGACATAGTATTTCTGCCAGCAAGAGTAGTTGTGTTCATTTTTGTTGGCAACGGGGTCTACATCCTGATCCTGACTTTCGCATCCGTGATATATATATATATATATAAATTCCTATCGTCCCTGACAATCGCTTCCTCGGAGTAATTTTCAACCGCAATCTCACTTTCCTTCCACACATTTTACATCTGCGGAAGAGGTGTGAGAAATCCCTCAACATCTTGAAGGTGTTGTCCAACATCTCTTGGGGAGCGGATCAAACTACTTTACTCCGAGTGTATCAATTGGTTATTTTGTCCCGGATCGACTACGGATGTATCGTCTACGGATCCGCCTGCAAAACTACCTTGCGGAAGCTTGACCCAGTCCACCATAATGCTCTGAGAATCTTCTGTGGTGCGTTTCGAAAGTCACCTGTGCAGAGTCTCTATGTGAACTGTAACCAGCTACCTTTGGCTGTACGGCAACTGAAACTGTCGTTCTATTATCATTTCTGTCCTCCGGGGCTTGCCTACTTCAGGTAAGGACGGGATACACAAACCCGAGGGACTTGAGTGATCTTTTTCTGCCCTATGGGGTTTACTGTCTTTGGTAAACAAGGGTGACGTACCCCCGGAATACCCTAACGGTCCTTCTCCATTTCCGACCCTTCTGCTTATCATTAAATTTTCTTTCTTTCCTATCTTCTTGGTCTAGATCACATATTCATGATATTTTCTATTCCATTTACCAGTTTATTTTGTTTCTATTTGACTCGTACTTTTTCATCTATTGAATTCTTATTCGAATTTTTCATTTGTTATTTTGGTTCTATTATTTCTCTTGTTTTTGTTTCTTTTTCTGTTGGCTTGACAACCCGCATGTTCACAGTGTGCGGCGCCCCGTAAGGAGGATATTGGGATCCTGGGGATACCTTTTGCATTCCCTTTGGCTTATGCTTCGCTGTAGGCAGGAATGAGCCCACTTCTGTCAATCGGCTTGTGGTAAGTCTCTTTATGGTTTCATCATCAAAGAGACTCTGCTGTAGGGCTAGTTCTGCAGATAAGGGGTACATCGGGTTTCCTAGTGGATCCTCATCCTGATGCTGCAGTGCTATATCCTGGGTGACCTCCAGGTAAGTACCGTGCCTGACATATGTCAGTTTTCCGATAACTGCCTTCCTTGTTGGACTCCATGGTGGGTGGAGGCACTCCAGGTTGAATACTTTTCTTATTCTATGGATACTACTTTTTCGTGCCTGGGTAATGGCCTTGTTTTACCGACAAATGTAAACATCGATGACATAGTTAAATATTCCCGATTTTTGATCCTTTCTTTACCACACAATAAAATATCTAATCAATCTCCGTCCGCAAGCCGAAAAGCTTTGCTAGGTATCAGTGTGAACCGAAATCAGTCAAAAAATTAAGATCCGGTGATCTATAAATAGAAACAAAGACCACTTTACAATCATTTTTGTCCACAAAAACACTTCTAGATTCTCCTCTATCTCTCTACCCCCAAATCTCAACTCTTACCGTGGCGTTATTTCTGAACCTGACCAGCTGAGCGCATCCGAAGCGGATATCCTCAATGGTTTTTCCGATCAGGATGTCACTCAGGTCAGAAGAATCACACTTAAAAAAGATGGTTCCATTCTCCCTACAAAACATTCAATATTAACATTCAGTAGCCCAAATTACCTTCAATTACCAAAGCAGGTTATCTAAACTGCAATATTCGGCCATATATTCCGAATCCTCTGCGCTGTTTCCAGTGTCAGAGGTTCGATCACTCAAAATCTGCTTGCAGGGGACAATTAACGTGCTCTAGGTGTGTGTCCACCCGAGGTATCCTAGTGATCTTTTTCTTTCCCATGGGGTTTACTGTCTTTGGTAAACACGGGTGACGCACTCCCGGGAAACCCTAGCGATCCTTCTCTATTTTCGACCCTCCTTCTTGTCAACCACATATCTTTTTTTCAACTTCACGTCTAGACCACAGTTTAATCTTGTTTATCGCAGCATAGCCATATCTGGCTCTTGCGCCAATAAACCTTACATTCACTCACTAGGTGTGTGTCCTTTGGACACTCTTCCCCTGATTGCCAACTAGATTTCAAGTGCATGAATTGTTCCAAACCTCACACTTCTAACTCAAAATTATGCCCAAAGTGGCAAATGGAAAAAAAGATTCAAGAAATAAAATCCTTGCATAATATTTCATACATAGAAGCCCACAAGTTAATAGTTCCACCACTTTCTCAAACTTACGCTCAGGCCACCAAATCATCTACCCAAACCGAGCCTAATATTACGAAAGTCATTTGCCCTCCCCTACAACGTCGGAAGCCATTGCCATGGTCATCCATATCGACGCCTTTGGCAATTCCATTGCCTACAGTTAATACATCATCTTCTCAAGCAGATATTTTGCCTTCCGTAGTTTCTCTCAAAACTTCAAAGTCTGTAAATGCTCCTGTTCTCCATACAGTTGCTCCCGCAACTCGAAGTCTCCCTTCCTCTACAGCATCTATCGGTCTTAAAACAAAAACCAAAAAGAAAATTAAATTAAATAGTCCGTACCGAAATATTTCTCATCTCACATTAAACAATAAACAGAAAATTGATATTAAATTAAATGCTTATAAACCCAAAAAAAGTACCCTACCACCTAATCTCGGAGATAACGATGGTTGTATTTTATACGATGTGATGATGTCATGGCCCAGATAGAAAATACCAACTACTTGAAGCAAAAGAAAATTCGTATTAGACCTAAGTTTATTCTGTTTTACGCTTTTATCTGGTTTTAGTCTGATCTGATTCCTCTTTTATCTGATTTTAAACTGCTTTTTCATTATTTATATCGAAATTATTTTAATGTTCTCCTATTTGTCACACTAGGATTTTATATTTTCCCTTATCGCGATGCTTTAATTCATTTTTATGTATGACCTGGTTTGGCGCAGCATAGCCACATTTGGCTCTTGCGCCATAAAATTCCATCGTCACACTCACTCGCATTCATTTCAAAATATCGTCTCCTTCATCCCACGTATTGTAGAATATTCATATCAGCCCCTCTTTACGGAGATTGTATGGTGCTCGGCCTTCTTTCATCCTTCCTTTTTCCGAGAGCGTGAAGGAATTCATCGAGGAACTCGGCCTACATGACTTGGATGTTCATCAGCAAGATTTATTAAATTTCCTCCTTGGAATGCGCAAGGTTTACATTTCATAACCCCTTTGCCGCATACAGCAAATGCAGCACGTATCCAATTGTTTTCCAGAGTATCTTCGCCTTCCATCGCAGTCAGTACGCGGATTTTATTCCGATCTACACGGGCGGATCGAAAGGAACTGGATACGCCGGCTGTGGTGTCGTTTCTAATGACACCAGGTTCAGTTACCGGCTCGATGCTCCCTGCAGTGTCTACACTACCAAAGCTGTCACCATTTACTGTGCCTTAGATTAGTCGAGAAATCCAGTTCTCGAGAAGCCAATCATTGGAGAAGGGCCTGTTTTTCCAGTGCGAAGAGCAGATGTCAGACTGACGCGCCTTCGCATTAGACATACTCGATTTACCCATAGACATCTTTTGTTTGGCGAGGTTGCCCCCGAATGTTCTTCCTGTCATTCCCCTTACTCTATTCATCATATTTTAATTGACTGTCTGGGGTTTGATCTTCATCGCTGGATTTTTTTCATTCATCACTTTCAAAACTATCTGACTTGGTGGGGGAACCCCTCCCCCATAACTTATTTGCTTTTTTAAAACACATTGGCTTTTTACACCAAATTTGTATTTTTAACCTGTATTACCTCGTGCGTGTTTCGTGTTTTTGATATCTTATATTTTAATTAATTTTAACAAATGTTTAGAGCAGCATTGTCTACCTTGGCTCTTGTGCCATAAAACCTCTTACTTGCTAGACATCCATTTCAAAATAAAAAAAACTTATTCAGAAAACAAATTCTCGGGCTTCCAATATGAAACTAATTAAAACCTATGGAGATTGCGACCAAACTATGAAATGATTAATTTATACAACTGCAACAATGCCTCCATTGAAAACTTTAATTAATTCAATCAGCCAATCAGAGTCTCGCACATTTCTTTTGCTTTCGCAATTCTGCACCTGTGTTTTTTTCTTAAAGCTTCATTTTTACTGTGGACTAACATATTATTAAATGTACATTATATCGTTATTTATTCTCTCGTCATAATTATTTTTGCAGGAACTTGTTATGATGGTGGTTAATCAGCACCTCTTTTGATCCATTCCGTGAAATATAATTGTCAGATAATACAGCTTTCGAAGGCGAAATTATATTGTGGATTCTATATAATTTTATATTTAATACTTATCCAAAGATACCATTTATTGAAAATTTTTAATTTTGTAATTATGTGGTTCTATAACTGTCAGTTTTTCTTTTACTGTGCAATTATTCGAATGCTTTGATATACAGCATATTATCAATATGTCACTCTACATATCTGTTATCTTTTCGATTGTATCGCTATCATGTTAAAGCGAAATGCAAAGGTAAAAGTGAAAATGTGTGTGTGGAAAAAAATTTGAAAAGGAATTCCATGAATTATTTTTTATCAAATCGCCTTTGAATGAAAAAATATGAATCTGAAGATTTTACTTGAAGATTTATATCTATGTAGATAACATTCATTACAAAGTGAGGTATGTTTATTTGTAATTTCAATTTTAAATAGCTTAAAATATATTTGTTTTGATTCAGTAATTCCTTTTTGGGTACTTTTCCATTTCGCCGGCGTAGGCGATAAAGTCGCCAAAAATGATACAACCGACTCCAAACGGGATATGTGTTGCCGTCAATAAAGTCTGTTTGGCGAGATTTGCGTCGGCGAAGTGGGAAAAGTACTTTTTTTTTTTTTTTTGTCAAATTCCTTTGAATGACTAAGCCGCTTCAAATTTTGTTTTATGTGTTGACATTGAAAATTGCCTAATGTAAAAGTTGTTAAATTTCAAATATGCATCTCTGATAATATTTTGCAATTCTCAAAAAAATCATTCTAAAAAATTTTCTGGTTAAAGTCGGGAATAGGGTGTCTCCTAGGCGATTGGCGACTCTTGGGAGCGATAATGATTTAAATGTCGCGATTTGTAATGGTAACCCTACGAATACTCAATGCTTGTCACGCACATTTGGCGACCAACCCATTTTTCTAATGTAGTTTTCGACATATTTTTCAAAATCCTGTTTCTAAAATGTAATTTTTTAAACACTTGTATGTAATTTAGTTTAGGAAGAAATATTGTGTTAATTTTTTAGAATCTTTTCAGTTCATACAATTGGTAAATTTTAGTCCAACAATAATTATGAAATGCGAATCCTGTTTTATGTAGCTTGCATATATCTATAATTTTTATAACTATTCATCCATTAATTTTGTCTTCAAAATTTGCAAAAATCTACACTCAGTGAAACCTATCATTGGAGAATGGCTGTTCTTCCAATTCGAAGAGCGGATACGAGATTGATTCGCCTTCGCATTGGATATATTTTATTTACCCATAGACATCTTTTGTTTTGGGAGGGTACTCCTGAGTGTCCTTCCTGCCATGTCTCTTATACAATTCATTAAAACTTGACATTAAAACTGGCTTGTGGATTTGGCACTTTTGAAAGACTAAGCTCAATTAAATTAACATGCGTCTTTAAGATGAAAAACTAACCAATCAATGCAGTATTTTATAACTATCATAATGGGGAGGGTGCTCCCGAGTATTCTTCCTGCCATGTCCCTTATACAATTCATCACATTTTAATTGACTCAGTTTTTGATCATCATATTTTCTTTGATTCTTCAGTTTTAAACCTGTCTTACTTGGTGGGAGAAAACTCCTACCATAACTTATTTGCTTTTATAAAACAAATTGGCCTTTTACACACCATATTTGACATTTTAACCTTTGAACTTTTTATCACGTTGTGTTTATTTCGTGTTTTTAAAACATAGTTGAAATTGATTTTAACAAATGTTTGGCGCAGCATGACCTGCTTAGGCTTTTGCGCCATAAAGCCCAACAGTCACTCGCTCACTCAGAATTTGCATAAAGCTCAATTTATTCTAATATTTAATCTTTTTATAGAAAAATTTTTTAATGTTGTGCTTAGTTTGGAAAACTTTTAGATTTTAATAGTGCTTATGCATTGTCGCACATTTGCCATGGGAACAAAAAGATTCTTTTAAAAGTGTTGGATACTATATTCTCAGTTTCAATGTAGACCTGCTTTCTTCTCTTCTTACTATTCTTCTTGCATATAAGTTGTAATTTTATATATTTGAATGATTTATTTATACAATTATGCTAATATCTAGAAGACTAGAACTTTTCTTTCATGTATGATAAATTTAAACATAGTCGGCTATCTGGCTTCTTTAAATGTATTCAAATACAAAGGCACTGTTATTATTAACATGAAAAATGTCCTGCAATGTATTAAATTATGAAGACAAATTGTTGTATGAAAAATGACAACAGTGAAAATGTTTAGTCCACATCTTTGGCACAATTTTCAAAATTACCAATTTAATGTTTTTTTAAAAATTGGGCCAATTGTGTAAACTCTTCAAAGCACTAAATGAAGAGTTTAAAGGGAAATACCGGGTATCGCTTTGTAACTGGTGACTTTTGGGTGTGATAATTTCAATCTGGTAACTTTGTTTTTGTAACCGTGTTGGCTCTTTTGAGAAATTGCTACATAGGCCATGTTCTCATTCTTAATTGCTATTCATCTAAGCGGTAGACTATTTTCGGAAGATAAGGTATGATATCTGAGAATTGCATTATATTATTCTGATTGATTTTTAAATTATTTTTTCTAAAAATCCTTTATTGCTCTTTATCATACCTTGGTGGGATTTTTAATTCTTTAAGTATGTCTGATAAGCATGTTTTAATTTTTTTTTATTTGGAGTGAAAAGGTAAAGTGCATGTTTTCTGAAGGAAAATGAATATAGATTTAATTTAAAAAATTTTAATGTACTGTTCGCAAAGAATGAAGGAATTTGCACTTTTTCACGAAACTATTCTAAAAAAGTAAGTCCTTTATTTTATATATAAATTCTTACTGCATAACATTTCTATGTGTTGTATAAATTTCTCTAATTTGAAGTTTTAAAATAAATTGCAATTTTATTCTTTGTTCTATTATAATTTATAAATTCAAAGAAGTTAAATCGGTTAAAGTCGGGAATAGGGTGTCCCCTAGGCGATTGGTGACGAAACTTGGCAACTTCCTAGATAGGTTGCCAAACGTGCAGACTTAAGCATTAAATATACTTAGGGTTACCATAACAAATCGCCATGTTTAAATCATTATCACTCTCAAAAGTCGCTGATGCCCCCTAAAAGTCGCCAAATGTGTAGACCTATTCCTGACTTTAACTGTTAAATCTATTATAATTAATAGTCATAAATATTTAACATTATATCGATAAATAAAAATTATTTACTATAATTATTACTTAAATAATTATTTGTAATCATATGCGTTATATATAAGCATGTTATAAATAATTGTTACTTTTAATGATTATATGTAATTATATATTATAATTACATATTTTAATTCTAAGAAATTTGAATTATAAATTATTTTTATTGTTTTTTCTGTAAATTTCTATTTTCTGAATGTTTTCATTTAATTGCATTTAAATTTGTCAATTTCTTTGTTAGAATCTGTTTTGTTTTGGTTATATTGTTAATTTCTTACAGGATATTACTACTTGTTTATCGCTGCTCTGGGGACCTTTGTTCTAAATCACTATTTTTTCACCAAAATTCCTAAGGGGCATCCAATACTTCACTCTAAGCAATAAAATAATAAATTTTATGTTTTTTTTTGCCTGTAGATCCGAAAAATATTTTAAAAACTTAATCTTTTTCACGTATTTATATTCATTCACTTCTACTATTAATATTCATTTACTTCTACTATTAATATTCATTTACTTCTACTATTAATATTCATTCACTTCTACTATTAATATTCATTCA
>BMAW01102741.1:0-40872 GCA_019974015.1 Nephila pilipes
TGATGTGCTTCGTTTCGATTCCGTATTGCTCTTTATTTATTGTTTTGATCAAGTAAATTTTGTAATACCATTTGGTGGTTCAAAATTCAATTTTGATAAATATTTTTAGCCGTTACTTCTATAATTACTCTAAGATAAACATTTTAGTGATACAAATCATATTTGTTCAAAACATTCAGAATGTGTATGAATAGAAACTAAAACTACAATCTTAAATTGAAATATTTTCCTTTTCACCTGAAATGCTAAAATTTCATATTTCAAAGATATATTTTATGCTTTTCACTCAAAGAAGATTTTCTTTCAGGGAATGACATATTTTAAAATTATTTGTGCCACTCGAATAGTGTAGTTAAGGAAAGAACTAAAATAAAACATCTGAATTATGACAACAATAATAAATTCCTAGATTCATAGAAAGGTACATTTAAAGATTGGCTGGTAACATGGGAGATTGGCGCAATTGTGTATGTGGAATTGTTCCTAACAGCAATTTATTTAATTATGGTTTAAATATTTATAATCCCATAAATTCTGTAAGGTCTTTTATCATTACAAATAATGCAGTAATTATTAATAATTATCCACATTACAAATTTTGAGACTAAGTCTCTTTTAAATACATAATTATACATTATTATTTTTCTTATATACCATTTGCAATTCTAAATTTGGAGCATTTAATTAGTATTTATAAATTCATCGTCAAATTTTCGTCATTTAGTTAATCAGTTTATCTTTTGTCAACCAGTTTATTTTAATTTTGCATATATTTATAATGTATTGCTTTGCAAGTAGCTCTCTATATTTAATTGCATCAATAAAAATGATAAGATTGATATGATTATAAATGCTTTCTATTATTGTCATATGTCTGATAACTTTAATTGTAGAATCGATAACTAGATGATGTATAATATTGTTTCTTTGGTTTTTATAGTTAGCTCATGCTTTTACAAGTCTGGTACGATTTATATTGCTTTTGAAAAACAACATATTCTACCAATTACTCGATTTGTAAACAAATCCAGATTTGTGATTTGAATTTTACTTATATTTCTTCTTTTTTTATTTAAAATGTTCGGGAGATTTTTCTGAGTCATTTGAACAAGAAGTATTACAAATATACAAATCATGAAATTATGAATTCATTTTTGCACTATGTAAAAATATAAATATATGACATAAGTAGGAGGAAACAAATCTATATGTAAATAGAAGCCTGAATGATTTCTTTCATTTCGAAGAGCTAAGTTATTATTTCCAGCTTCAAATTTCATGGATTGCATTCTAAGATAGGCATTAAGAAATATTCTTCCTAGAAGATGATTGAAATAAATTTACTAGCCACTCAATAAGCTATTGCTTTAGTCAATGACACAATGGTCATATGAGCACTTTAAAAACGGTGTGTTCTGGATATCTTTTCAGGTCAAAATAAATGAATGTATGAATGAGTGAGTGAGTGAATAAATGATTGAGGAAGTAAATGAATGAATGAGTGAGTAAATGAATGAATAAATGAGTGAGTAAATGAATGAATCAATGATTGAGTGAGTTAATGAATCAGTGAATGAATGAAGGAAGGAATGAGTAAATAAATGAATGGGGGAGTGAAGGAAAGAGTAAATAAATGAATGGGGTGATTGAACGAGTGAATGAATTAATGAGTGAGTGAGTAAATAAATGAATGGTGGAGTAAGTGAATGAATGAGTGAGTGAGTGATGTAGTGAATGAGTAAATGAATACAATTTCATTCAGTTGTAATATTATCGTTTGCTTTAATTGTAATAGTTCTTTAACTAATTATTTTTAAAAAGCTAGCACTTTTGGTTGCTAAATCTGTTTTTTGCAAAACTTTGAATGGAACAATTATTTTTTTTATTTAAATTAGTTTCATGAAATGAAATAGTATTTATGACTCGTAAAAAATTATTATTTTATTGTTTTCAAGAAATTACTTCTTTTTTTGTATTTAAGAAGATATTTTTTTTGTTTCGAAAATGCTTGTTTTTTTTTTTTTTTTTTCCATTCTTATTTTGATTGACATGTTTTATACAATTTTATTCTGTTCTATCGATTATACTTCTTCCATTAAGAACACGTTCATTTCCAATATTATACGAATGGAAGTGAATTTCATTTTCTGGTTTAATGCTTAACACTTAAACTAGAAGTAAACCACAGTGAAGAAGTTTGATATGAATATTAGAAATTAATAGATATTCGCCGATAAATAAAACTATGTCCAAGTATTATTGCAAGGAACTCCTATTTAATGTAGAATACTCTTATATCGGATTTAAAGTTAAAGCATTTTTTAAAATTTACGAATTCTCATTTGCTAATTGGATTTTTTTTCTTGCAACTATGAAGTTTATTACGATTATTCTATTTATTTTAAAAGAAATTAACGCTACCTTCGTAAATTAAATTGTTCAATTTTAGGTATTATGATATTTAATTCATTCGTTAGTGTCTGAATCATTGTGAACTCTAGAAGTATTTAGGTTAATTTTAAAAGCAAATCTAGAACAGTTATAGAATAGATATGTTAAGAACATTTATGAATACAATCGGTAAGAAATAATGTTATTTTGAACTGGAGAAAAATTGATATAGTGAATTCAAATTCTTCCTCTTGGAAATATATTGCCAACAATTGCTGTGACTGACTCATATTTAACGCAGGATGTATCACATTTAAGTTTCGAGGGAAATGTTTTAACTGCTTGTGTTTTCCAATTCCCTGAAATCCTCTTTTTCTGTTTATTTGGATTTGCAATTTACTTCATAACTACTCCTTTCAAACTGAGAGCTTTCAAGTTAATTAGCTAATTGAAAGAACTGTTTAGTTTAGGTTTGTATTGTGTGAGATTTTAGCTCATTATATAGTAATCTTGAGACTGGATAATATTAAGGCTTCTCCTTTAAAAATACATCTAAATATCCTTTTGACAAAAACTATTGTATAGAATTTACAGCAGTTATGGTTTATTTAATTTAAAACAACTGTTTAAAAATAAATTTGAACACATCATATGAATGCAGGATCTTTCCATATATTTTAATTGATGCAGTAGCTTTGGATCTTCTTCTTGAATTATATTTACAAGTTACACGAGTTTTGTATTTTGTGTTGTAATATAATTTATAAAACTTAAAACTTAATTGAAGCTTAAATATTTACATTATTAAATATTTACGAAGGTATTAGTTGGATTTAATTCTAAAGAGCAGTTGCATATTATATTAATTGTAATTTTAATTCATAATTTTTACAAAGCTTTCCAAAACAATAATTAAAGTATAATATATTAAAAATATAGTAATGGATATTCATAAAAAAATACTTAATTTTTCAAATATTTGAGTTGATCTAACTTACATTTGAAAGTGCTTCAGAAAACCTTTAAAATTTTGTCTAGACAATGTTATAAGTACACTTTTGCTACAAGAATTTACGACCAAATTTTCGCATTCTTTTCAGTTATCTTGTTTTATATATACCTTGTATCAGACATGCTAATTTAAAATATGTGCCTATAGGATATGATTTCTATTGTTATTATGAACTACCAAGAAAGATTGTTTTTTAAAAGAATGCTTTAAAAAATTCTTTTTTTAAGATAATGATATTAATAATTCAAAAAATGATGCTGGTAAAAATAAGACTTCCTGATAAATACGTAAAATACATTTTTGCCAAAAATTATTTTAATAAAATTCGTATAAAAAGATTTACGTGAAGCAATACGTGAAGATAATTTCAAAAACGGCAATAATTTTTTCGGTATAATATTGTATTTATTGAATTTGAATGTAGCTTAACAGCTTACAAAGTAATTAAATGTTTTATTTAGTTTAAATAATTTGAGATAAAAAAAATCAATGTTTTTTAAAACAACATTTTTAAATGGTGGCAAAGTTTATTAAAAAAATTATTGAAATGTTAGTTAAAACTTTGTTAAAAACCTCATATCTCTCTCGTCTTTAAGATCTCTCTCTGCGTAATTCAATATATCTTCCATATATGGTGCCAGGTTACTACACAAATTACGATATTAAAAAAATTTATTGAAATATTAGTTAAAACTTGTCGCAAATGTCTAAATATTGCATTGTTAGGCGAGTAAGAACGATACCCAAAGTTTCAGAGCTCTAGCTTAATGGGAATTTAGTTAAATTAACGATCGAAAATTTGATGACGCACACACACACCAAGTGAAATACAGAAAAACGTTGTAAAAAACATAGTATCAGTTCTAGTAGTTTAAACAATATAATGGGATACAACTATGGACGAATAATACTACATATCATTTATATATCACACCTAAGATAATAATAATAAGCTTTCACAGAAAAATGAAATCGGAAATAAATTATTTTATTTCATATTTTTTATATCTTTATTTTTCTTAAGATAACTATTTAATAAAACGGTTGAAAAACGTATGAATACATTTCTATTGAATAATTTTAAAGATAACTAATCGCTATTTTGCTATAGTATATTTTACATACAATAGCAAACACACTTGTACTTAAGAACATTTAAACAATAGATTGTTGTTTGGTAACAAAAAATTGTGAGATCGAACCATCAGCAATTAAAAACTAATATGCAGAAAATCACTAAAGAGCAAATAACATGTCGAAGTCACAAAAGTTTTATATAAAAATTCAACATTATTTTATATTTTTAGAGTTAACGTCTTCTTAAGAGCAAAACAATAGGCAATTTGAATGGGCCCTGTAGATATAAGCCCTAGTTAAATGACATTGGAGAGACTTGACAAAGAGTCTTCCTCTCTAAACTTCGACACCAAATCTCGAGAGCTCTTTCAGGCCCTATGTAATTTGGTATGAAGTGTCCCAATTATTTTAGAAGACTAATTTTGGTGCAATCAATATTTGAATCCCCAACATGAACGCTGCCATTGAAAGTTACTACTTACATCGCTTGGCTATGATATATTTTTAAAGGTGTCAGTGAATTGGAATTCAGATGAAAGGGTATTTGCAAACAATAAGGTAGTGTAACATCATCCTCATATCATAGTGATATTAGTTGCGAAGATGTACATCTCCTATTTTATTTGTGTGTTCCTAAATATGACGATATTATAATCGATATATTTCTTACACTTATATTTTCACTAGTCATTTGTTTATTTCTTCGTTATATTGTGATGTTAAAAATCAAATAGCAAATACTTATTGAATATATTATGAATTAGATATACATAGAAGATGTAATACTCCCGTTGACGTGGTGTAGAAGTTACGAGGGGGGAGTAGTTCAGGTGCCATCCTCATCACTTGACCGAGATTCAAAATTACGAGGTCCGTCGTCAATAGCCCTCGTGTTGCTTCTAGAGCGACATTAATGAAAACTAAAAAAAGAAAAATTAAAATAAAAAACTAAGCATAGAAGATGCATATTATCTACAACGCATGACGAATGCTTAAATTCTTTTCATAAATTATATTTTTTAAAATTTATTCTTCTAAATATCCAGTTACATTTAGATTTTATAGAGGTTAATTTATATTAAGATTTCAGATAAATATTTTAGGCTTTAATGATAGGCTTTCAATTTATTTTCTACTTTTTTGAAAATTATTAATATGTCTTAAAGTCTATCAATAAGTCAATATTATTATTTTATTTATCAACAAAGTTTTTATGCTATTAATTCACCATTGCGAATCCAATTTCGCTTTGTTCTCTTTTTCAAATTTATTTAAGACTTTAGCAAGTTATGCTACTGATAAATAATGCAATTCAAATTCAGGAACTATTGAACTTTTAATACACTATAAATATTTAATATATTATAAATGAAAATACTGATCTTTAGAGATGTACAAGTTAAATATAGTTTAACATCAAATATTAAAATGAATTATATTTCATTACTTTAGTTTCAACATGTGCTATTAATTTACTGCTGAAAGGTATGTTTTTTCACCTCTAAAGATAGATAAGTCATAGATAATTCATGGGATTCCAAATATATTCTCTATAGGTTTAAAAATCCGAATACTTAATTAAAAATGTGAGATTTGTTCTTTTATTTACTTTGATTATTAGTACAATTCCTATTGACGAAAGAAAAGCGCTCTATTTTAGAAATCTTATATTAAGAAATAAAGATTTATATCACAAAATATTCATACTAAATTAATATTTAAAACCACAATAAAAGTTTAGTTTTTATTTTAATCGCAAGCGTAATCAGAAAAGATAGAAGCATCTTTATGTACAAATTGTAATAAGAATGCAATTAAAAAAAGATAAACTAATAAATTTGAAACATGATTCGCTTAAGAAATATTTTCATCCCTAATCATTTACGTTTTCAAATATAAATTAATTCTCCATCTTGAATTATTTAATCATATTGTGTTCTTATGAATGAGAATATTTAATTATTTCAGCAACATTTATAATTCAGCTTCAAAGGATATTGTTAGATACTCTTTGTTTCTTTTCCCCATGAAAATTTAAGTATTTCAATTTTTGTTTGATGCAATTATTCATTTGATTTCTTACCATTTAATTATATTGACTTTATTTATAATTATATTTTTTCCATTAGTAAAAAAATAATCTTGCGTCTGTATCTCTCTTATTTATTTTCCAAAAAGGAATGTATTTTTCTTATACGTTTCATCCTTAAGCCGGTGATTCGAGTTTGTTTACGATGTAAACTGAGCATATATGCACCATTTCATTTTTTTTACTTCGTTGAAGATGAAACATTTTAATAAGAAAGAATCTTGGAAAAAACGAGTTTTACTTCTTTTTAACGGAATTCTTTTTCATCTCATGATTAGTTAATACTTTTTTTTATCCTGCATAACTTTTATGCATGGAATTAAATTCAGTTAAAACATTTTATTCATTGCAGATGCACGCATACCCACTTATATATATATACATATATATACGCATACCCACTTATACACACACACACACACACACACACATATATATATATATATATATATATATATATATATATAATTCTTGGGAAAATATAAATATCTTATATAACACCTGAAGAGTTGATGGGAATGACACCAAGCACAGAAACTTGAACATTTGGAAAAATATTAGATTCACACCGATATTTAGCACAATTAGACAGGAACCCAGAATGATCCTCGGATATATGGAAAAGATATTCGCTAATATATCTATATTAGAAGAATGGTTTTTACTGCAGCTAATAAAGTGTTTAACAACAAACCAACAATTGAATCCTCATTCTTTGAGCCAATATTCAAATCACAACCAAATGCGTATCTCCTTTACGCCTGTTATCTTCCCTTAAGGCCCAATTGACTATACAACTGAGTAAATTTTCAAAACCAATTCTGCTCCTATATATAACAGAATCCTTCACTTGCCTCGAGTGTTAGTTATCTTCTTGTGGAAAGCAGTCGCTCTTAGTGGTAGATGAAAACAAAACAAACTTAAGCGAGAACCATTCCAGGAACAGCAGGACACTAGAAAGTACTCCCTGTCAAATGATGGCGAATCGGTATACGAAAAGGTATCATATACCTTTCAGTGATTGTATATTTTCTCGTTTCTTTAAATCTCTAATACGTATTTTGGGCGACTTACTGTTTGAAGCAATTTGCTTTTTCTATGAAAGATCATTCGGGTTACTAGCATATATATATTTGTATATATAAAAGGTCATGTTCATATGCGTGTTTTCTATAGACTCAAACCCTACTTACACTATTTCCCTGAAAATGTATACTTTGTTCTTAGTAGAGTCAGGAATGTTTGAAGAGTGGTTTGAACGAATTTCGATAGATTGAACTGTTTTTTAAGGTGTTCATTTTGATTAATATATATCCATACAATATTTACACGATTCATACTATGTCATTGATTAAGTTACAAAATTTAAAATATGTTAAAAAATTTGGAAAAAGGCAAAAATAATATGTATATTCATGAGAAATTTATTTATTATCATTGTCAGAGTATTTTAATAGTGATTAATTTAATTTCTGCTTAAAATATTTTGTCCCATGACACTAAATACAAAAAGTCAGTAAATGAAAAGCAACGAAACTGGATTCTGATATCCAATCAAATAATTTGACAAGTTGAAAAAATACAATATCAAAGTTAAAACAGCGATGTAATAAAAATGAATTATTACGCACATTTCAATTTGTATTTTTTTTAATTGTATAAATGAATCGATAAATGTATAATATTTAATTATTGCATACATATATTCAAATTTAGCAATAACATAATTTTGTTCCACTACTAAATTATATCCACTACTAAATTAAATTTTATTACTACTAAATTAAATTACTTATTTCCTATTGTATTTTTATGTATTATGGCAATTTTCACCTAATATGAAAGAGTACAATTCAATCTCAGAACACATTTTTATGTGTTAAAATGTTCAAACATTAATAGAACTTTGTACGGATAAAGTACATGTGATTGCGTTCATTGTCCGAAAGGTCTTATAAGGATCACGCCAAAGTATATTGCAAATTAGTGTTAATATTTTTTATTAAATGTCCAAGTTTATGGATAAGAAATTATTTTCATGTTAGCTAAGATGTTTGCATTTTTCTAAGAGATATTGTCTGCTGATATATATTTGAATTGAATTTCCAATTTTATTCAAATATATTTCAATTTCAATTCAAATTCAATTCAGTTCAATTGTTTTTCAAATGGAAGTGTGGCTCATTTAAACACCACATGGATTATAAAAGATTTTCTTATGGTTCTTGTAGAATTATTTGAATTTTTTATGGTTTCTTGAGAATATTCTATTACAACACGATAGATTTTGATTATTACTTTGATATAATTATTTAATTTATACTAATAATGTCTGATTTAAAAATATAGGAATAGGATAGTACTTCCCAAAAAGGAAAATCCCACCGGACGGAACATTTTGTCTCTTAATAAAATGTAAATGCTTGTACTATTCAAAAGGACCTGGGCCACAAAATTGTTCCTTAAATAGAAATGTCCTTAATTCGAAAGTGCCCCTTACAAAATATACTACTGTATATACATAAAGCACAATCACTCTTATTATAAAATACATCCACATATACAGCTTCCCGTGTTTATTTTTATATTGTTAAAACTGCTGATAAATTCCATGCGGATATTTGACAGTAAATTTATATCAGTGATTATTTTATGTTTGTTATCCTGAAACTGAAGAATGAAAATGCGTGCAATATATTTATCTAGATTCTTAATATCTCCACTGGGTACTCCAGATGAGACTTAAGGAATGGTTTCTATCTAAGTAAGGCTCATTGATTAATATATAAACGAAACTCAATTCAAAATCTTTTTTTTTCCTATTTATCTTAAAACGTTTCCATAAAAATTTTAAGAATGTAAAAAAACTCTAGTTCATTCCTTAAAGAAGCCTTGATATAAAAAAGACAGGAACAAAAAAAAAGTTTGACACGAAGAACATTTATGTTTCATAAATTTCGCATTTTTATATAACTTTTTTTTTTATCTTGAATCGGAAACTCCCAGATGTAAACTCTTGAAAACTGGAAATCGAGATTTTCTCAGGAATTTCTTGATACTTTACCGAGTACCTTCTGGATTCTCGAGTGCAATCAATATATAGGATGCAAGGGATGGATATTTTTTTCCTTTTTCAAAACTCCTTTTTTTTAGAGCATGAAATTTTTTTTTTTTGTGAAGCTTGTTTTAAGCATACAGCAAATTTGAATTAAATTAAGAACGTTTTTATTAGTAATTCTAAGAACTATTCTTATTTTTTTTTAAAGTATGGCTCTTTATTTGCATTCCGTTTTTGCTGTGGAAAGTTTTAAATGAATAATTAATAGATCATTTTTGTTTCTTAAACATTAAGATGGTTATTTTTAAAAAAAAAATGTTTTAAACAAATGACAAATAATTATTTCTTTGTAAGTTTGCTGCTAAAATCGGACTAATACATTACGGTATTATTTTTCTTTTTTCAATTTGAAAATTAATTGTGCTTTATTTTTTGGTACAAATGTTATTTTTAAATAAAAATATGTATAGAGAATATTTAAAGAGGGATATCAAAAAAAAAAATTAAAAACTAAGAGAAACATGTAACATATAAATAAAAGTGAAATAAATCTTATTTTCATTTATTAAAATATATATATTTTGTACAGAATTTAATTCACTTGTACTGCTCTATATCGACTATTGAAGAACGTTTCATGTGTAGTATATTTCAAATATTTTAATTACAAAAATAAATAATCAATTAAACAAGAAATTGTAAAACAATTTATACGAGTTACTGATATAAAGAAAACGGATGACACTTAACAAGATAATTCAAAGTTTTGTGAATTCCTTAATTTAATATATTGTTTTCTATCTATTTACATAATATTTATAGTGTGGATAAGACATAATAGAAAAAATATTTTTATTAATTTAGATTAAGAATCAAATAACTTCATTTAAGTTTAGAAATGTTAGTAAAACTTTCTACAAAATTTTAACAGAACAAAACTCTTTGATAGTTAAGAGAATTACTCTTTGATAATTAGCTTGAATATTTTTTTCAAAAGATTTACAAATATTTGTTAGCTGTATGAATTTCTTACAAATATATATTTATGTACGATTCCGGTGTTTTCAAAATTTTTCTTAATTGTTATCTGAAATCTGAGTTGGTAATAAGTTGCTTAAGCATATATACCGCATTTCGACTTACTCAGATTTGTAATTACGAGCTATCCAAGACAATTTAAAATTTGAAACATCAACATTTATTTACCATACTTAATATATTTTTATGTATAAAAATATCACTCGTCAAATAGTAAAAAAATCGTAAAGGAAGTTGGTTTAAATATCAACAAAAATTATAGCGTATAGATCACTGAAGAGATACAACTCATATCAGAAAGTTATCACTATAGTATGGAACATAATGGTCTAGAACAATTGTTGAGTAACCTCGTGAACATCAGAATAAACGATATTCGAGGATACAGAAAATTACCACTGATAACTCTGGTTGTTGCGTTGCAAGAACGATACATCAAGTGGTTCCAAGTGCCTTTAATCCAATCAAGATAAACTCAGTAGGTCCTGGCAGTCGAAGGAGAGGTTGAAATCCCGACAGGACCAGTAATTAACTATTAAACTATTTTTTCCTAGAAAAAACAGTTTAATAGTTGGCTGCGGACAGTAGTCGGATTAATGTCGTGCGGAAGATACATCAGTGGTTCCACTTTTAATCCAATCATGATGAAATCCTGGAGAGTCCAGGCCGTTGAGATGTACCCTAGAAAACAGCTTAATAAATGCACAGGACAGTCGGATAGCGCTAAATGAAAAAGACACTGAAGGGTTCCAGGTGCCTTAACAATCAAGATGAACCTGGCAGTCCAGCCTGTTGATGGATCCGAAAACAAGTAAAGGCTGGCTGCGGACAGGTCGATTAATGGTTGCAAGAAAGATACATCAGGGTTCCGGTGCCGATAATCCAACAAGATGAACCCTGAGGTCCAGGCTGTTGACGTATCCTAGAAAACAGACCAATAGTTGGCGTGCGAGTCAGATTTACAAGTGTGCAGTGAAAGAAATGCGTGGTCTCATGAATATCCAATCAAGATGAACCCGGCAGTCCAGCGCCTGACGGATCCAGAAAACAGTTTAATAGTTGGCTCGGACAGGTAGCTCGGATTGTTGCAAGAAAGATACATCAGTATCGCGGCTCTTTAATCCTACCAGATGAACCCGGCAGGTCCAGGCCGTTGACGGATCCTAGAAAAAACAGTTTAATAGTTGGTTCGCGACAGTAGCTCAATGTGCAACAAGAATATCAAGTGGTTCCAGGTGCCTTTAATCCAATCAAGATGAACCCGTGCAGGTCCCAGGCGTTGACGGATTGCTCTAGACAGGATGAAACAAGTAATAGCTGGCTGTGACAGTAGTCGGATTAATGTTGCAAGAAAGATACATCAAGTGGTTCCAGGTGCCTTTAATCCAATCAAGATGAACCCGGCAGGTCCAGGCCGTTGACGGAGAGGTTGAATTCCGGACAGGACCAGGAGGCAAATCTAAATAAATAGCTGGCTGCAGACAGTAGTCGGATTACAAAAGTAAATTAATTCGTTTGTTCTTCTTCTGTGTTCTTCTGACGGCTGCACGGGTATAAATACCAATAACCACAGGAGCGCATGCAGAACACTAGCAATTTAAATATCTACGAATATAATAAGTGATTATTCTAATATGCTGCCTCATGGAAATGGTGAGAAGGTTGCAAGTGGTTTCAGAAAGGCTGCCACAAGCCTCTGTGTTATAAAGCATTAGTTGTTTTCGATAATCTTCTTTAATATTTTCCTTTCGACTGTGAGGTTTGCAACAATATTATTAAATAAAATCATTTTGCATTTAATGATGCTAATAATTTTAACAATTTCCAAAGTTAAAGGGTATATAATACTCTACAAAAGCTTTGGAATAAACAGAGCATTTCATGTTAAATATTTTCTTAAAATTAAATTTTATGCAGTGAAAATTTAAATATATTTTTAGATTTCAAAACCGGTGTTTCATCAAGCATATGTTAAACAGTAATCTGTAATTATTTGTATCTTTCAAGCAACTATATTTAGAGTTTCGAATTTCATAGTTCATAAGCTTTTATTTCTCATAAAAATGTATAAGCTCATAAAAAATTTCATTCTAGTTTCATGAAACACATTTAGTGAATTTTTTTTAAAAAAAATGTCTTATTGTAATATTTTTCTTTTTTGAAAAGAAAAAAAAAACGAAAAACAGTAAAATGTCATGTAGAGAATGTTATTATCTCTCGTTAATAAACATGAGAATATCAGAACATATTAAAAAACGATTGGCATAAAAATTACACACAGTGTAATTTCTTGGAAAACACTGAATTATAATGACACAGAAATACACCTTATACAAATAATTTGGTTGTAAGTAATGTAACAAAAATATATTCCATAAAATAGTATCTTATGTATCAAATAAATTAGTATTATATGTTCTTCAATTTGATATTTGTTTTCACTTCATTTTCCCACATAAAACTTTTATCTTTCTCGTCTCTTTTTACTTATGAGAATAACAACGCAATAAGGAAAAAAATCAGTAGAAATATAACAGCATTGCGTTTTTTGCCCTTTACAAGAAATCCACACATTATCTTGAACGATGTTACAATATATACCATAGCAAATAACAGTTAAGTATTTCTTGGTAAACAGGGCTATATGACAGTTTAGTAGGAGTTGTAACACATAGAATCACTAGATTGTGGATATTAGATTTTAACCTTTTGACCTTTGATATATTTCAGTGTCATTCAGAGAGATCAAAATTATACTTTTAAATTAGTAATTCATTTAATTTTGTATAATTATATTATTATTGATCTCAGGCAAGTTTCAGGGGATTGGGTCGAGCACTAACGTGGTTGTTTTTTACTTTATAAGGAAGTTTTTTTTATACAAGTGAGATAATAATATGCGTTTGTATATTGTGGAAACTTTATTGGATAATATATTTCTTCTTGCACAAGTAACTTCAAATGCTTAGAATACAGACAGAGTTTGGGGCGCCTAAATTTTGCCACAGCGGTAAGAGGCATTCGCTGCATATCCAGAAGGAACAGGTCTCACTGAACTTAAAATTCATAATGGTATTTTAGAGACATATTTTGTAATATCCACCAATTTTTTTTCCAGAGCAATTTGATAATTAAATTACTATTAATTTGCTACAGTGTCCTTTATTGACATCTTTGAGACTATTTGACGAAGATCATGGAAATTTTCCAACAACGAAACTTCCATTAGATTAATATTAAATAATATGCTTGCCTCTAATATATAGTGATACTTAGGTGACATAAATATATTCTGTCTAAAATTAAGAAGCACATTTGGGTTTATCGGAATAAATAGCACTGATACATCAACGTATCAATGGGAAGGTAGCAAGTGAATAGTGTTATACATTTATGATACTCCTTTAAGGCTTACTGTCATCAAGGGGTGAAACTGCAAGCGTCAAAGATGTGACTGATCATATCTTTGACACATAGTTGTCAAGCGACGATCACGATTACCTTAATTGAAAAGTGTTTTAACTTCTTGTTTTTTTTTCGCTTGTAGAATGCATCCCGTAATATGTGCAGAACCTAACAATGACCAACTTGAGCGACTCTACAAAATAGAACTCTCATCTTTGGAATCAAATCGCAAAAAAAAAAGTTCACTTGTCACTTATGTAGAGAATGTAGCTTAAGACATTCTCGCCAAATAAGTAATAATAGCCTAAATATAATAATAGCGTTTAATGAAACAAACAAATAGACAACAACATCTGAACGAGGATTGAGATGAAAATTTCATAAAAGGTTCTTAGTTAAGGTATCGCATCGTTTCCCATAATTTTACTTTGTCTAGAATACAAAGTCAATTGCCAAAGTTTTTCTTTTCGGTTACTCTGTTTTGTATGTTGGTTAAAAATAAGAGCTAAAAATTCGTGAAAGAGATATGCATTTTACGGGTAAATGCTATGTTTCTGATAATCAGTTTCAGATTTTATATATAAATGATTGGTACTATGTATGTAAAAAGCAAAGAATATTTTCGTAATTTTTACACGCATGTTTTAATTTGCTTTTTATTTCTTTAAAATGTTTGATTTTAAGAATATGTTAGCAAGTACTGATTCTCCTCTACCTTACGTTAAATTATAATTTGACGAAATAAAGAAAATTTATCTAAAACTGTTTTCCATTAAACTATTTTAACACAATGGTGTAAATGAAGATGTAATATTAGGTATAAATTTGGTACTCTTAGCTTTGACTGTGTTATGAATAAAAATTTGCTGAGAGAAGCTTCAAATCTAAATAAATGAAAAAGTGAATAATGTTGCCACAAATGCAATTACATATAGCTGGAAAATAGTAATCATTGCCGATAATTTGAATTGAAATGCAGTAGGAATGGTAGACGAACATCTTTACATTGCACAATCTGAATATTTAATATCCATTGAGAACTGATTAATTAAGAAGTATGTGTTGTTGAGTATCAAGATATCTATTTTTCTTGATGATTTAAGATAATGAATCATTAATTGACACCTAATAAGATTTAAATGCTAATAAAATTACATGTACATGTTAAGATATCGAGATAGAAGAATATATACATTTCTTTTATTTTATATGTCAAATTAATATACTGTGTGAAAAAATTTCAGAAACAAATTAAAGAAGCAATAAAAAAACGATTAACTAATTAAAGACAAACATTTGAAGAGTTTTTTCACATTTTTTGTATTCTCTTAAGCAAAAGAAACATTTTTGTGTCCGAATATATTCATTAGTTTTATATTACTTGTAAGTTTTTAAATATTAAAAACGCTTACTTTTTCGAAAGACTTTAGATGTGGATTCATATTTTTCTTTCAAGTAAAATGACAATTCTGCAAATTAAGTAAACATTTTAGTGGGAAGTACACAAATTGCTTAATACAAACATAAGCTCATGATTATCAAAAAGTTAACAGTTGCTTTAAAATTATTTCCATCTACTTCCACAAATCTTTTAAAATTATCTATTTGCATTACTTGTTACAGGTAATTACATTACTTTCCTTAAGGATTTAAAAATTTATGTGTTAGGCAATCACACCGGCAGTAAATAGATACCTGAATTTACAGATCCATTACAGGTTGCTTCACTTTAAGCCTCAAAATAAATAAACCATCCAAAAACCTTGATCAATTTTCTGAAGATCAAGATAAAGATAAATAAGTAAAGAACAGAAGGCTATCTTGCTTAATTTTCAGCACCAGAAACTATTTACTTTAACGTCAATAAATACCACACTGTTAGGGAATTATTTGACCAAAAGAAAACCAAAACTTTTTTCCAACACCTGCTTCGGTAAAACAGTGGTTCTTTTCTGAGTGTTAACATTCCTCTCACCAATGGTGTTCGAAAACCAAGATAATGGCATCGTTCTCAGCATGAAGCTCGTAGTGTTCCATTACAACCCGATTTCATTATCGTTTGGCGTTTGTACACTTCGTTCTTTTTGTTTATATTTTTTTATCTCGCCTTTTTCCTTTTGATACCAAAACATGGTTTTACTGTTAGCAGAACAGGGTATATTAATTTTAAATGCAATCCTCTTGTTGCATTAACACAGATGGTGTTCTAATAGAAGTTTATTCATTATGTTTGTCTTTTGTGTGATGTTTTTAGACAGCAGTGTTTCGAAAATTGTTTCTGGTTTTATTTTGTCTTTATTGTTGACTCTTTCTTCCGAATAAGTTTTGTCATCAGAAAATAAACATTTGCTCAATTCGGAAACAAAGGCTTTCTTCAAAAGAATGATTTCAAAAACTGACTTGGCGAAAAATAAATATGTTGATTGCAACAACCCAATCCATTAACATTTTTGAGCAAATGGCTCTTATAAATATTGCTTTTATTAATGTACTTATAAGAGACAAATTACTTTTAGGATTACGAAGGAAATATTCGCATTGACTAAGTTTTTAGTAAGTTATTTTCATAAGCAAATAGATTATTTGTAAATCATATCTATTCCGATTTATTTTGCATTAATTCTTAGCTATGATGTTATCTTTGGTTCCATTAAATTTTTGTTTTGGTATTCATTCAAAATTCCTTAATGATTAGAAAATAATTATTTATTTGGGCTAATAATCCCTTCTACTAATTACTGAAAATATGTAATTAATACTTTCATATTTTTACGATATATAGAATATTTTATTATGAACGACTTAATAAAATTCTTTGGCACTGATTAAAACTAGCGCTTTGGACATTTTCTGAAAACATTTGATTAGAAATTAAACATTAACATTTTCTTTTAAGTTTCAATTCTTATATTTTTGTTTCCTATAATTATTATTAAAATAAATATTTCCTGGCACTCATTAAACTTATTTTATCAAAAGAAAACAGAAGCGGTTTTACAAGAAAACTGAAATTTGTCTTTTAAATTCTATTTTACATTTTTGTAAAAATAATTTATTATTCTTTATACATAAATTAAGTTTTTTTTTAATCCGGTATTTGTAAAGCAAGAATAAAAATATTTGTACGATTAAACTAATTGTCCTATAGGTATTCCTTTTTAATGAATGTGCTCTTATTTTCTTCATGTAATTTAAAATATAAATTATAAGTATATGTTTATTCGAAAATAAAGCAATATTGATTTCATTTAATAAATACATAATTACTTATGAATAAATTATAAACACAAAAAATGGATAAATTTATAATTATCATATAGAAAGTATATATGATAATTTTTTTCATATTTTTGTGCATTTCATTTCGAACCTTTTTATTATTTTATGAATAATGCTTCCATAAATAACTGTATTATACTTCTTACCACGTGTATGTTTATTAAAATATTTCTCACTTTATAAACTTGAGAACAACTTTATATGGTCTTTTCAGATCTCTTAATTTTATCAATAATCCAAAATTGAAGGAATCTGTCAAAGAATTAAAATATACATCAAAATTGAGAATAAGAATCTTAATTCCTGAATAATTACCGGAACCACCTGAAACTCTCTCATTCGATTTATTAAAATCTGGAAGAACTCTGAGACTGAGCATTTCCGAATATCCGGGACGCTCTCTCTCTCTTTGCCGAATATGGATTAATTCCGTATACGGCACTGAATATTATTAGAAGGCTTAGCTCGATAATCCTTATTTGAGCTTAGTAAGGAAAATTTCTCAGAGACCAGAAGCTTACATATATGTTTCGTATTATTTATGCATTGCCCTATTCCTAAAATAAAGGTTTTCATTAATAATCTGAAATAATTCATCTGACCTTTTGTTTAAACAAATATGTGTGTGTGTGAGTGTGTGTTTTAACCTTTTTTTATTTTTTCATTTTTAAAATAAACACCTTTTAACAGCATTCGAACTCAAATTACTGGAATTCAGAGCATCATAAAATTTCAAATTCTTTGCTTACTTAATGTGGTATATGAATGTTTATTAAATAATTACATAGATTTTCTTTAAACAACCTTATATATATTCTTATAATATATTCTAAATTATAATGTTACTAATAATAACAACGTTATATATATTCTTATTATCTAATAATTTTTATAATATTACTAAATTCCTTAAATAAATTCTAAATTATAATGCTCTATGTTTTTATATATTTTTAATTTGAAAAAGTTATTGCATAAATGTGAGTAATTTTCTCTAATTTTTTTTTGAGAGTGTTACTTATTTAATCTCAACTAATAAAGCATATGATTTATCGCTTGAAATAACAAGAATTTTCAATTTCTTGTCAAAGAAAATTACTTCTCCATTCTCAAGATGTTTTTAAAGAAAACTATTATTTTTTAAAAAAAAAGATTGTTATGAGTAAATCATATGATTTGACAAATAAAATATTTAAATGAATAATTTTCGTTTGATTTTTAAATATGTATACGATAGTTATGATTTTGTTGTTAAAGTACATTACTTTAATTAAAATAACGTATATCATTAACTAGGAAAATTGGTGATATTCCTCTTTTTATGGAGTAATAAAACTCAAAACATTAATCTCCCCTTCCAATGTTTCCGTCGTCACTTGACCAAGGTTCAAAATTACGAGGTTCAACACCAATAGCAATTCTAGTGTGACGTTAATATAACTAACCCTAACAAATTGAATGTTTCCAAAATATATACGTTTATAAAAAAAAAAGCCTGTTCACTAGGATTCGTTGAAAAAAAAATTCTTAGAAAAGCATAAAATCATATCAATGAAATGATGTTCCTTAAAATGCGGATTACTCTCAAAATACCTGAAATGATTTCGCTTATATATTATATTGATATGAGTCCGTATTTATTTAAAATATTGTTCAGAGAAATAGTTTTGGGTGTTTTCTTATTCACACATTTCATATTTTAAATTAGGAATTTATAATGATTTATAGAAAGAAATTTATGTTTGTGAAAAAAGTTTAAATATACGATCAATGAATAAATTATTAGTTAAAATTTTGAAGTTTAATATCCCTGACTCCCCTTAATGAATATAATTGAATGTTTAATGAATTTCAATCTCCAGTAAATTTGTTACTTAAAAACTATTATTCTGGGAATGTCAGTTTTTATCAATATAACGACTAGATTACTTGGATTATAATTAATCTATAGCCTCAAAATCCGTATAGGGTATTTTAAGGCCTTTGTTTTATCTCCTTTATTGCATAAATCACAAAAAAATGCTGGGTTAAACTCTATTATCATCAACTTATTCTTTCTCAGCATTGTTAATTGGAACTGTAGAATTAAAAATTTATTAAACTCTCAATATGATTTGAAAACATGTTTTATCTCTGAAAACATTATTTCTCGAAAAAGAGCACAAATTTACATTTGTATCAATATAAATATAACAAAGAACACGTAAAATTAGTACCTCTTTTAAAGCGGCTAAAGCCACTATCCAATATTAAATATTTAATTCAGGTAAATATTAGTAATTCAGTGGTCACAATGTGAAGAGGAAAATATTTTTTTAACTTAGAAATTTGTGGGATCCATTCTTATACCTGTATTTTTTTCTTCTATATTTTAATACCATTTTCAAATATTTGTAACATAAATTTTGTACTTCTACATAATTTTATGTGTTTTGAATCTTATTCTTGCTTTTAAAAAGCGTGTTAAAAATGTATAACATTTCTTACATTATTTTTGTATATCTTAAATATTGTTACGAAATTCGTCCTGTGGTTGTAAGATAAAAATTGTCCAGATAGGAGGATAATGGAGAATAAATTTTTTTCACAAATATTCCAAAAAGGACGAAGCATAAGTAGCAGGACTTCACCAGATTAGCAGCACAACTGAAAAGAAGAAACCTCGCATAGATTAGCAACACAAACCATTTGCAAATCACTAGTAATAACAGTAATACAGATCTTTCGATAACGTAACTCACTATCTCTCATTGCAAACTTAACTCCTAAATGTTACTTTGCACTTCAAATGCAGACTCACTCATAAAAGCGTATCTTGTTATATCTCTTCCAGCCAGCTGTGACGTAAAAGGGGAAATTCCTGAAGAATCCGTAACTTCTCTCCTAATAGATATATTGGAAAAATTCAAACATTTCCAAGAACTTTCAGTGTGTCACCTAAATAACTAAGTCACACTAGGCAAAACGGTTGAGAGTGTAACAGCATAATTGGGTGGATCATTGCTTAGCTCTTCTTGGTGCACATTAAAACTTCTGCAAATGTCTCTTTCAAATCATTAGAGAAGTTTAATAGTAGGTTTATAACAATATCATTTGTTCTTAAGATACATATTGTGAGAAATTGTTTTGATGTTATTTATTATGTATCTTAAATTAAACTATTAAGCCTTTTTTTCTGGATTTTCTTGCGCCTTTGTTAATTTTAATCTGTCTTTGAGTCTACATTACAAACCGAGAGATTTCAATTACATCCGTATCTTGACATGGTATACATGGTATTTTCTTCAAATAAACCTCATTAATATTAAAACTGTTTTAAATCAGTTGAAATTTTCACATTATTTTTCCACTAGTTATGACAGTTACAGCGAAATTTCAAGATTTTATTATAAGGATAATTAATTATGGTGATAAATTATTTAGGTTGTAAGTATTGCTATTTTATACTAAAACGTAATACAATATATATTTATAAATATTTGTTTACTTACATTATCTTTCAATTGGAAATAGAAATAAATTTGTCAGTTATTCGTATTGGAGCCTTTAATTTTCAAAAATGCAAATATTTAAAAGGTAATAACCTCTACTTATTATAAATGACAAATATTAAATATATTGTAAATTTTACGTTTGTTGAAAACAAATTTGCTCTTCTCAAGTGAAATGTATCAGTTTTATTATCAAAGCATTATATCATGGTAAAAAAAAAATGTTATATAAGAATATGATGAGCCGAAGTGTCAGACCTAAATATATAAAATTCTACCAAAAGACATTTTCGATCGTATAAAATTCGCTAAGTTTAAAATTGCATTTTCGTAAGGCTTGAAATTCCGACAGACGATTTTTTTTTTTTTTTTTTTTTTTTTTTTTTTTTAAAAATTATAAAATATCAAAAATTTTTCATGAAATTTCTCAATTTCAACTGGCATCAATCTTGATCTGTAGCGCATTACCAATACGTCAAAAAATGTTCTTATATATATATATATATATATATATATAATTCCTGCTATAGTGTATTTTGTATCCATAGATATAAATATTTTTATTTATAAGATATATATTCTAGGCATATATGTCATAATACTGATTTGATGATGTTTTTTAAAAAAATAATTAGTGTTTTATTAAATACGTTCAAAATCTTTCTACGTGTATGCTACTTACTCGATCACTTTTTTTAAAAGTCGAAAAAAATGAATATAATTTTAAATATGCTTTTCATAAGTTCGAGATAAATTTTTTTCTTAAATATTACCACTCAAATCATCTTAATTTATATCATGGAAATTTCAATTTAACTTCCGAAAATTTATTATCAGGGATCAAATAATAAGGTGATGTTTACTATGATATATATGTTTTAACAATTACAGTAGTCTGAATATTTAAGTATTTTGATATATTTAAGTACTTATGTTACCAGTAAGTATTATATAGTACTATTTTTGTAATTTTTTTGTTCAAAAAACTAATGAACTTTAAGAAACTAGGAACAGACTCCAGTGTTTTAATTTGTCTATCTTTTATTTATTTTAAATTGTATATAGAGAATCTATCCTACATTTTGTATTGCAGCTTATGTTCCGGTTTTAATATATTAATACTCACTGTGGTTTGCATAAATTCATATATATTAAAATTCAATTCAAACAAAAGAACAAAATATTCAAGCATATTATTTAATAAATATTATTTATTCCACTTTAAGGGTATTTTACATTTGACAAGAAGTTGTGTTCAATTAACTAAGCTAAAGCAGTACGTTTTAAATAGCGAGCACAGAGAGAGAAATAACACATGGTGACAAACAAAGCGAGAAGTATCAGACAGCGGTTTACTGTTTTTAACGGCCTTTGTACATGATAAGAATGGTGAACCCAAGTGATTTTGTTAATATTTCAACAAAGAAAAAAAAGCTTATGATACTGCCATAACACGCGTTATTTTGCGAAACGGAAGTTTTATGGATAAATGAAATCTGTAATATATTTCGTGAGAGATTGTGTGAGAGAATTTGGTGGGGAATGTTAAAAAGAGATAACGGGAATGTTAAAAGAGATAGTATGCGTGTGTTAAAATGAGAAAGAAAGTTGAAAAGATATTAACATGGGTTTATCACAATGGGTCACAAAAGTGGACCTCTAGAAGCGCTTTTCCAATGATACAACTTTGAAAAACAATTCGAAAATAATTTGTATTTATTTCAAATGTGACCCTGTTTAGTAGGTGGGACAGATTCCTAGTTGACAAGCATTTTCATTCATTATTAATATAAAGTGATTAAAATAAAAGAATAAATTAAATTCTATCCACAGAAAAAGAGATATAGAATAATTCGATATAAAAACCAACGTTTTTAAAAACAACGTTTTTATATGGTGGCAAAGTTTATTAAAGAAAATTAGTGAAATATTAGTTAAAACTGTTGGTTATTTTTAACTTTAAAATTTACTTAAAAAAGAGACATTTGTGAGCGTATTAAAAAATTCATAATACTCATAAAATCAAAACATGCATTTGAAAGTTTGTAAGCCATTCTATTAAAAAAAATGGGAACCAGAATTCAGAAAAAATTATTGTGATAAGACATGGTGCCAAATATTGGAAACTTTCTTTCTTGCTCATGATTATTTACTAAAAGTCAGCAACCCTTACTATCTTGGAGATAGTAAAGGAAGATAGTATCTCCCCTTTGTGAGTACAATAGTTTTACGAGGCGTCATGTGGTGTGGGGAGTGCCCGGTGTTCCCAGAGAGGGAAATTTTTTTTCCCTCAATCCTAAAAGCGCCTAGATGAAAGAATATTTTGACTTATTAAAATTATTGAAATATTAGTTAAAACTTGTCGCAAACGTCTAAATATTGCATTGTTAGGCGAGTACGAACGATTCCCGAAATTTCAAAGCTCTAGCTTGATGGGAAGTTGGTTAAATTAACGATCGAAAATTTGATGACACACACACACCAAGTGAAATTCAGAAAAACGTTGTAAAAATACATCAAGTGTTAGCTTAAGAAACATGTTGTAAATACAGGTGTACTTTATAATATACAGTTACAAGCTAGTGCAATATTGTTGCGAGTTTAAACATTTAAATAATATAAATATTCGTGGGGACTTGAAATTTATAACATTTTTGTAGTTGTATGTATGCTGTTTCAAATTTTGTCTACATAATGATATTTCTGTAGTGTGTATACTTTTACAATACAGATGTTGTATAAAGTATAACATATGCAAATGTGAAAAAAGTGTAAACACAAAATACACTATCTTATTTAAATCAAAAGGATAACACACTTTGATTCCTTTTTTTTGTTTCTGTAAGTCTGTAATCAAGTACTTTTATTGGACATGTAATTGTACACTAATATAAAACTAAAAGCTTATGGAAAATGCCAAGACATGTGATCTATATTTAGTATGAAATACAGTATTTAATAAAACAAATAGTGGTTGAGTGTGAACCGTATCAAATTGAAACTTATGAAACATGAACAACATTTAAAAAGAAAAAAAATAGTGGTTTGTTAGCCACTCTAAATAAACTTTTGGCCAATGTCAAAATCAGAAGGTCGCTTTTCTTTTCCCCCGTTCTCTCTATCAAAGGTATATAAAGAGCAAAAGCAAAATAAATCTCATGGATGACTGGCTCCTATGTTTGGAAACACTGCATAGTAATACACAAATTTGTGATTCAATTTCATTACATTTCTTCCAAGTGACTCGCGCTTAACTTTTTTACCTTCGGTTGGGACCAGCCAAATTAAGGATATAAATTAAGATCTAATCCTAAAGTCTATTTTAATCCTAGTACTGATGGGACAATTCTATTTTTTGTGGTGGATAACATAGTGTTAATATCGAAGAATAGACAATTGTGTTTGGTTTTTTTGTTAAAGCATTTGTTCTACCATGTTTATAAGTTACACTAGAATATATATTTAAAATTTCAGTAGAAACGTTGAATAACGCACTTAATTGTGCATAATGAAATTCTTCACATATTACTATGCCACCAGGTTTAAATTTTGAATCAACAAATCTATCATTACAGTGAATTTTATTTTTCTTGTCGTTTTCAATAGTTTTCTCTCGTATGCTAATTTACATGCTTCATCAAATGAAGGATAACACCAATCTTGCTCCGAAAGACATTTTAAAGGTAGAGTACCAAATATTGAACTTGCAGGAGAAAATTTAGTTTCAGAGTGAGGAGTATTATTGTTACAAAAATTTAACATCGTTTGGGTGTACGGTGTAATTAAGAAGATAATGGTGAAAGACACTTTAATCACAAATGTTCAGCACAAAACGAAACCCAGATAGCTAAAATTGAATAGATTAGCAGCACAATCATGAAACAAAGCTTTTGTATGGCTTAACAATACAACAGGAACATAAACAGCCCTTGCACCGATCAACAACACAGATACAAAGTAGCAGCTGTAGTAGCAGTCACAGTTCTTTTAGTAATGCTCAGCTCACCAGCTTACGAATTAGCACTAAGAACTAATTTGAAAAATATTACTTCGCACCGCTTCCGGTAGACCTGGCAGACTTAGGCAGCTGCCCTAAACATTCTCTCGGCCATATAATACCAATTAATTCTCCACCAATTTCTTACCGATTCCAATTCCGTCACTTCCCAGACATCGCTTCTTTCCGTATTTATAGCGGTTCCATTCGGGCGTGACGTCACAGAAAAAAAATCCTTAGCTTTCTTCTTAATCGAGCCTTCGTTTCGTTGCCCATTGCCAAGTTTCTCTCTAAGTCACCAAACTGGTTACCAAATTCGACGTCAAGGTTAGAAGTCAATGCTTAAGCTTCTTTTTTTGAGACCGATGAAATTTGTGCAAATCGGCTGAAGGTATTCTTCATACTTAGAATTCAAAAAGTAACTAAAGGAATGAAGACAGTAAATATATTACGAACAAAAATATTTATTTTTACGACTAGGATAGTTGAAATACTTAGCATAGACAAATTATTATTTAGCAATATCAGGTCTGGTAATTTTCAAAAGCGAACTGTTTCGTTCTGTTGTTTAGTGGAAAATAATAGAAGTGTTTTACTTACAAAATAAACTTGCAGCAACCTTCTAGCGGTTATAGTTACATGAAATTCCAAACAAAGCAGAGGAATTTCTTTGAACAAAAAAAATGAATAATAATTTCTACAGAGAAAGGGGAAATTTATTTATCAAACGATTTTTTATGTTCGTTTCCTTGACAACTGGTCAGAAATAAATAGATGGAGTTTACATACATTACATAGATTTAGTTTTATAATTATAGTAGTATACATATAAAAATTATACATTATACTGAAGATGCATGTGGAGAAGCTATTAATTCCCCTACACATGCATATGTATTTTAATCATATGAAAAGATTGATCTAGGTATAAATAAGTCGTTAATTACTGTCTGCTTTTTTCAGTTCTTACATAAACAGCTATGAAAGGTAGAAGTTAGGAAAATATTTTGAAAACAAAATACGAAACTTACTTCAAATTCTTATATTTCGTTATATGTTCGAAATTTTGTTTTTGAATTCCTGTTAAAATATAATTTATGATAATACATCTATCATTTGGTAAAAAAAAAAGCATTTATATTTTATATATCAGTTTTATTTAAATTAATTTAAAAAAGCAAGTGAGATTTTAGTTTAATATAAAAAAGCGTAACATTAATGAAATTATTAACCATTTTAAATAACTAGCATAACTGAAATCATTTTCTTTGTTTAAAAATTGATTTTGTGAAAGAAATTAAGTTATTTTCCGAATAACGGTAACAGAAAAAATATGAATAAGATACTGATATCCTGGTATGAGATTACGTTTACATAGGGTTGTAACAATAAAAAAAGGCATTAATTGGCGAGTTATCATTAACTTTTGTCCTCTTGAAAATATCAAAAACAAAAAGAATAATAAAGTCTTCACATTTTTTTTATCACATTATCACTTAAAATCTCACAAAAGAATATTCTACATAATTATAGTGATTATATGTCTTTGCAGATAATGTACACTTAACTTAATTTAATGTTATTGCAATTTTTTTAAAATTTACTTACATATTCTTATGAAATTATTTATATACATAAGTTTCATTCTGCCAATGATTATTTCTGAACATTGTTTACATAAAAATACTACAAAATATCAACAAAACTAAATTAAAAAGATTTCTGAAAAATATTAAACAACTTGAAATAAAGAAGGTTATTAAGAAGAAGGTTACGGGTTACTGAAGAAAATGCAGGTAAATTACATCTTAGAAATGTGTTCCAATTTTGAGAAACTACCTTTGCATTACACCAGACAGTATAATAATAGCAATTACATTTAAAATTACGGAAAGTAGCATATTTATTATGAATTCTACTTAGTTTATATAATTACCCGATGCGAAGCCTTTGTCGATTTGATAACACTTCTTCCCGAATTTTAAAGACTGCTTCTCTACGCTTTGGATATGGTATTACCATAATTATTTCATTTGCAATTATAAGCAAACTTATGCGCACTATCCATTAATTATGCTAGAAATTGTTTAAGCGAAACTTCATTTCATCGAAAATTGTTTCATGGAATGTTCCCTGAGTTTTCCTCCTAATGTATTGAGACATTTATTTAATATTTCTGATATATTTAGAACCCACATTTGTTTTTCGAAACTTTAATGGTCTGAAAATATTTTTGTTCTTTATGTGTACAGGGATATGGTCTATAAATTAGTGGATGCTAAAGATTAATTATATGTTTCTTTCATGGTAAGATATTATAATTAATGTGAAAGGCTACTACATTTTTATCTGTAAATATTCAGGAGTGTTCTATAACATGCATGTTCGTTCATTCAAATTTATGTACAGTGAAGAAAAATTGGTTAAAAAATATATTAAGATTTATTTGATAAGCATTAAGAATATCTAATTGATGATAATGTTAATAAAAATATAATGTGTAGAATAGGCTTATAGATTTAACCAAAACATAAACCTAAATATATTGTGTACAATTATATTTTTTAATTCACCCATAGCTTGATTTTTTACTTCGTAATACCATATGATAAATTGTAAAGGATAACTATAGTTTCATCCACTGATGTTCTTTTTTATTCATAGATTTGTCAATTTATTACTCGAATTGCCCATTTATATATAGGAAGTTTTACTTAGACTGAATTTGTTAATTTTGTAAAATATAATTCGCGCATATGGACAATGAATTTAACTTAGTAACACAGAGAAAAATGTCGGAATATAAATTTAATTTTGTAGGATTGTAATATAGTATATATATATATATATATACGTGTGTGTGTGTGTGTAGGATTTTCCAGCTAATTATTAAGCAATTAATTTTATTTTCCAATTTACTGTAAAACCAGTTCCTCAGATACTCGATAGATGGCACCACGAATCAGAGTCATGTGATAAGCTCATGCAGCGCCACCTATTCCAGAACAAAACTGAGTGACGCTTCTTTTTCGCTCCCTTTACCCCCACTTTTCCGCTTCTCTTCTCCTTCGCATTACCCGTGTTGGAAATAAACCTCAAACGCCCAAGCGCATTCCAGTGCCCATCTCCGATATGGGATAAGATTAATTAGATTGCAATCTATCCGTCTCGGAAAAACTGTTTACTCCTAATAGAAATAACCTGTATATAGTTCAAAGTGTAAATATCTTCATCTCTCCAAATACTAAATGAAGTAAAACAAGTTGAGTCTCATCATTGAATTCCTACGAAATCATAATAGAGTCCGGTAATGGAATTACCCCCCCCCTAGACAACCAGCCCCTTGCGAAAGAGCAAACCATCGTTGCTAATGTTGTTGTCATTCATGCTAATGAAACCAAAGTTATTACTGATTCTGGATCAATTTCCTGATTAAAAAAATTATCCTGTTCTTCAGGTACAGAAAAAATAATCTTAGAAATTAAATGAGTAAATAAAAAGTGTTTTAATTGAGTGGGTATGTTTTGTCGATATGAATAAGTTAAAAATATTAAAATTAATGGATATGTAAAAAAATTCAAACACTCGTCAATGGTTACAGAAGGAGCAAAGCGAAAATATTGATATTTCTTTTACCTGATAAATCATCCGAATAAATTTTCTAAAAAAAATGTTCAGTAAAAAGACATCAAGGTCAAAATACATAAAACTCAACTTATTAAAGTTCATTTTTAATCATTCAAAAATAAGTAATTTAAAATTAAATCTCGTGCAAACTCAATCCATTATAGTATCAAAACATTGTGAAAATACTAGAGTGATATTCCGACAATTATGACATACAATAATTTAATTTTCATTGAACTATATATTACATACAAGTAACATAATTTTGAAAATGAAAAGTTAAATAAATCAAAAAAAATTTGCACATTTTTTTCTAAGCAATACAATAATTCATTTCATATTGCATGATGTTTTGAATGTATAAATTTCTTTTTTGAAAATTTATAAGATTTTATATTTTTTGTTAGTAGAGTAATAATTTCTGTATAGATTCTATTTTAATATAAGTTTTATGCGATGACTTATTTTATGTCATCGATTTTCATAAGAAAACAAAAATACAAACAAAAAATATTGAAATTTTATATTTATATTAACGTTCTCTCTCTTTTTTTTCAATATTTCTGCACAAATAACTTTCTTAAATGTTTTATATATTTTACGTTAAATTTATACCGACTTTACTTTATTTCTGAATGAAAATTATATTTGAAATTACTCAACCTTAAAAAATCTGACCAATTTGGATTTTGTTAACTTTTATTTGTAATTTTTCATGTTGCACTGGGGCCGAATATAATATCATTTAAGAGCGAGTGTTCCTGAAAAAATTTAGACAACATGATTTGAGGACAACTCATTTTCTCCAATAAAGATAGTCGATGTCTGGATCTCATCCACTCAAACTTTTTAGCATATGTTAATGATTCAAAAAACTGTATACGATATTGTAAAGAATATAATGAAAGGAGCCGTATATGTATATATATATGTGTGTGTGTGTGTGTGTAATGATTTAACTTTTATTTATAATAGTTTATCTTAATAATAATATAATTTACTAATTTTCCCCATTCTCTTATTTAAAAGTAAAGCGTTTATTCTTATTCCCTGATACCATTCCTTTTTAACTTAATTTATGTAATAACGCGTTCTTAAAAATTGGCTAATAATACAGATCTCACGGCTTCAGACTTGTAGGAATGATCCCTACTCAATTTTCTGTCTGCAACTGAAGCCCTCAGAATCCCTCCACTTGTGTCACGTGATCTATAATGAAAATCCCTATTATGAAACTCAAAGCAAGAGAAAATTCTATCTCTTATGATCTCCTGCGCTCTTGTAATCTTCGTCAAACAGCGGAGTTGTATCTCCAGCTTGTGGATATGCTCTCTCTCTCTCTCTCAGCTACAGTAAAATAAACAATAGTTAAATTTCAACTTGGCCTCGACTTATATTTATGAAAATCTTAATTTTAAAGGAAAGGTATTTCATATATATGTACATAATAGAAGTATAGTAGTAAGAAGTGATAAAAAACAATAATCCAACAAGGGAAACAGAGAGGGCAATACTTTTCCACCACATTTATTTACAGTCCCTACGCCCCAGTTACGCATAAACAAATATTTATATAATATACAAAAGTTTCCAAACAGCCAATACTTTAACTAACCCGCTTTAGCGGTCAGGATAAATTATATCAAAACAAGAAACCCTGCCTTTCTCAGTTAGGAACTAAATGTACTATGAAAAATTTACTCATGAAACCGTGCGCCTCTCCCTTAGACGAGACACAGCGCCTTCTTGCGGCATCTAAATCAATTATTTCCAACAGGAAGTAAACTATTATATTACTTTTGTTTTTGCCTTTTTTTTTTTGCTATAATACACTAATTTATATCATCAACTGGAAATAATTTCTTCCTGGTCTCGTTGAACAAGTTGCTCGGTTTTTTCTGTATTTTAGTTTCATTTAATATAAAAATTTCAGACAGTATTTTTATCAATTTTACCTGCATTTTTATTTGAATGTAGAAAACACCTTTGAAAAAATTGTTATTGGTTTCAAAACATATTTTTCATTGAATTGATCTGAAGAAATCCAATAATTTTGGAAGCCCAGAATCATGTTTTTATAGTTCTTATGGGGAAAAAATAATTTAAAATATATGAGTTGTATTTCAACATTTTAATATTTGGTTTAGCTATTCATATGGTATATTTGGTTTTATTTGAGGACAAAACTATGATTTGGAGCTTCAAACGAAATTCTCTTGGTTCAAAAGAAGTGTTAAACAGTTTCGGTTTCGAATATGTCTTTTAGATATCAAGAAATATGTATGTGTATTGAATAAAATAATCTATATGCATCGTATGAAATCCGATACGTAGTATTGTTTGACTTTAGAAAAAACACTTATAAAGATTTATGTATTTTCATTTATATACCTTAGAATAGACATTATGAAGTTGATAATTTAAATTTTCGTGATGAAACATTTCAATCGGCTTTTGCAGAAATATGGAAAAAATTTGTATTCTTCTGCAAGTGGGATTGAAATATGGGAAAATTAGTAATTGATTAAGTTGTAAGCTAAATTAGTCTTTGAAGTTTTGCGAAACCATTTCTCGCAATTTGTAATTTAAAATTCACTATCCCTTGTGTAAACTGAATATTACATATGAAAAACTAATACAAATTATTTGTGAGATAATATTAAAAATCGACTGTAATAGTCCTGATAAATCCATTTTTGGTTTTATAAACTAATCAAAGCACTAATCTTGTTTAAAAAAATAATCCATTGAAGCGTCCTTTTTTTCATAAAAATATGCAGTTGCGTAAAATTTGTGTGCACACACACACACACATATATATATAGGTGGTTAATTTATATACTTATTAAAGGAAATAAATATATGAATATAGGCAAATTTAAGAACATAACTTGAGAAATTATTTTTAAAAACTCATTAGGCGATGAATGTGAATGCATTTTTTAAAAATTGATTTCGAATGTAAAATAATTAATTAAATCACTTTTAGTTCCATTAATTAATTTTTTATACCGATCCTTATTTTTATTTATTTCGACATCCACTAATTTATTAAACAAATATATATATATATATATATATATATATATATATATATATATATATATATGTGTGTGTGTGTGTGTGTTATAAATATAGATATCCATTATCTGCTTCATAAAACTTATAATTCTCAATCTGAATGTTAATAAACGTATTTTTTACTCTTCACTACTAAATCAGAATTAGTTGAATTTAAAAAAAAAAAGGGATACAATACTGTGAAACATCGAAACTCTGCTTCTTGTATTTCGCAAGTAATTTATTGAAAGACAGTAAGACCCCCCCACATTTCTTTTTCAAAACAAATGTGATAAATCTGTTGATAAAGAGGAGATTATTATACCATGTAATGCATTAATTTAATGCACTATCATAATTTAACACCCACACAACCGGTTTTGTTTCTTTTGTTATTGTAACAGATTTATCCTGAACTATTTAAAAATGCTATTTCGAAAACAAATTGCGTAAAAGGGAAAGATTTATTTTTATTTCATTTGATAGGTTTTAATAACAATAACAAACATATATATATGTTCGATTCCCTGAACGATCCCTCTCAGTGTAACATTAATATAAATCTCAATTTTTGTAAGGTTATTATTAATAAATTTCTGTTACACTATACCAATTGAAATATATTTGTGTAACATTTTTACTGCTTAAATGAAATGATAATACATTGAATCGAAAAAAGACTTTTTGAAAATTATATTCTTGGGGAATAAATTCTATGTAGTGTATCATGTGTTTATTTCTTTGTATGTATTTTATTTTAGATACTAACAATGAGAATTTTCCTTAAATCATTTTTGTTGTTACTCTTTCAAAAAAAAACGGAATTGGATAGAATTTATTTGACAGTAGAAATGAAATTTCATTCCATTGTATGTATAATATTTTTCATGCTAATTTCTTTATGTATTATATAAAATTAATCAAATTAGAAAACAAATAACTCAGTTTTATTTCAATATCTTAATTTCGCTTAGGAAAAATGAAAACTTTTATCTTTTTATGTGTTTCCCATTATAAGGTTTCTCAAATTACAGACAGAATTGTAAGTGAAAAAAATAAAGCGAACTCTGATTTTCATGAAATATATTACGTCATGTGCGTATTTAAATAAATCTATAGTACATTTATGCATATATATAATTAAAATAAGGTAGATGAAAATATTTAAAATTTATGTAAGCAAATTTAATTCGCAAAAGAAAATTCATTAAAATTACAAGATCACCTAGATATAATGTTTTTAAATATTAGAAGAAATATTAACATACATTTTATTAAAATAAAAATATATAGAAAAACAGAATGCTACTTGCGGAAACTAATAAAAAGGAGAATCTAATTGCACGAAAACAAGAAAACAAATAAGATATTCCACAAAATATGCAAAAGCACAAAACTAGGCATGAATAATACTTGCTACCTATATTCATCTTGTCCAGAATATTTGTGAATAATACGCCTTTACTATTATCTGTCCTGTTGGACTGTTTTCACCATTACACCCTCGAGTTTGAATTTTGAAACAATATTAAAAAGATGCCATTCTGGAGTAGCCGTTACAAATATCTGTTTTTAAAAATATTATTATTAATTATATTATTATCCGAAACAATAATTTAATAATTTGTAATAAACTAAAAATAATAATTATACAATGTTAATATCAAGTTGACTAATGAAAATGATTTTTTTTTCAATAAACAATTAAAAAGAATTGTTAAATCAAAAATCGAAAAAAATTATTTTTTGTGCCTATATATATATATATATATATATATATATATATATATGGGGTGTTTATAATTTTTCGTATATAAATTTTATTTGTATCATTGCATCCTATGTTGCAGGTAGTATTCATCTAAAGTATTTTCATAATTATTAATTTTAGTTTGTTATTTTTTAATCTTTTTTTAATTTTAAACTTTGCTCCCATATAGCGAAATATATTTTGAAAACTTCTTCTTTTACGAAATGTGACTTAAACCTTGTATTTTTAGTTGGTTTGTTTACTGTAAAAGTATTAATACTTACATGGATTTTATTTTCATATAGGTTTTCTAACCAATATTGAAACTTGTTGAGAAAAGAACATTTTAGTAAATTTCTTAAAATTTTAAAATCATTTAAACTTATCAATAGTGTTTGGAGGATAAAAAATATAGTATTATCGCGCCGTATTAGAATGTTTGAGACCATTAAATTGCTTACTGAAAGTAAAACTTTTGAAATTTTTTAGTTAAAAATATTTTAATAATGTATAAATCAGTTTTAATTATTTTTAATGGTTTACTTTTATTTGTTGTGTTGTTGCTCATCTCCATGTCTAGCCAAGCTAGACCATATCCGTGATGTCGTTCACTCTCAGAAAGGCAATAACCAATAGTGGGTTCTCATAAAAGTCCTTTTTTGTGAGATTCAGGCACTCAAGAATATGTTCCGGAGAAGCCTGGCAGCCAGAGAACAAAGTGCAGGTTGGGAAAACTCTTATTATTATGGTAAGACAAGTTTCTAAGGCGTCCACTGTGGAAAAGCGTAGTTGCAGTTTGCTCTTTTCTGCTATTTCGAAGGGAAAGAGAAGCACCAGGAAGTTTAGCCCTCATTTCAGGGGGGAGCAGGAGGAACAGTTTAAATACTTATTACTATTAATAGTGGAATGCAGCTCTATATAAGTCAGAGGGGCCAGGGGACTTGGGTGTTGAACAGCGCTATGTTTTGCCAAAATGTCAGCGATCTCGATGCCAGTAATGTTGACTTGAGAAGGAATCCATTGCAAGTGTATCTCGTGTGACAATTAAAGGCGTTTCAGATTTTACAAATTAACCACTCCAGTAATATCCCCCACTCTGTGCCAATTAGAAAAGTGAAAATTACACTACGACTGTCCATTAGAATCCATATGCTACCCGAACTGGGAAATGAGAGGATCTTGTTGAGGGCTGAATCAATAGCAATAAGTTCACTGCGAAATACGGAGCATCCATCGGGATTCCTGAAATTGAATTGACATGAATTGTCTTGAGATCTAATGTAGATACTCCTACCGGTATAACACGTTTCATTCTTGTTGCCATTCGTATAAACAAGAATAGCATCATATGGAATTTTACTATCGATAAATTCTGGAGCAAATTTTATTTACTTTAATTTAAATATATTTGTTTCCTTGGTTTTCTTTTAGTTTTTGGTTGAATTACTTTTTGGTACTTGAAGTTTAGCTTATTCTTGGTCTATACTATTAGTGATAATGTAAGTACTGAAGTTGAAAATATATATAATTGTGATTTTATTTTGTTTCAATTAAATCTGTAATATTTATAATTTAATAGTGTTTAATATTTTTTTTTTACTTTCTGTTTTTATTAGTTACCATTTATTACCTAGTTTGAATTTATATACATATTAAAATTATGTATTTATAATATTAATACTTATACACACACACACACATATATATATATATATATAAATCCAAATAGAATAAAATGAAAGTTTTAAACTAATTTTAATTATTGTCGAACCAATAATATTTATTTTGATGGCATTTGTAACGAATAATACTAATGTTATAATATTTGTGGTAATGGATTGAAAGGTTTTTCATATGTTATCTAAAAATGTATACAAATATTTCTAAAAGCACAATGGGAATTCAAAATTAAGACTGTTATTTTAAAGAAAATTTAATGAAATGACATCTGAATAATTTATTTTGGCTTTATCGTGTGAAAAGGTGGAAAACTAATCAAAAGTTCAAAAGGAAATTTTTAGATATAAACCTTTCAAAAATTGAGAAAAGAACCTTGCATTCCTTTGAAATTGTCCCAACACATACATAAAATTTTAATTAGAATGACATTATTTATAAGATAAAAAAAAGCCTTTTGAACTTTCGTCTTTTAAAAGCGCAAACTAACTAATGTTTCAACTCTGTCATGAAGTATAAGACTTAATCCTCATCAAAACACATTAAATATTAAATAATTTGAATAAATCTTTTTAGGGGTGATTTTTAAATTTTATATTGCTACAGACATCTAAATCTAATTTCCGGAACAAAACATCTATTTCAATTAAAAGAGAGAACCTCTATTTTTCTGCAACAGTGAGACTTTTAATACCATTCTGACTTTCATGTCCCTGAAGTTAATACAAAAACAACTAATGATGACAAAGAATTAGAAATCCTTCACAAGGAAGAGATGTTCAGCAGCTCCAAAGGGTAATTATTTAATCCTGGAACATTACCATTTCTCAGTTGAAAACCACTCAAATAAATAAGTTCTTATTCCAAAGGGCTTTAACAAAAATGGTGGCGTGAAGCATCTTGGTAATATGTTCCACATGATAAATGATTCTTGTTTGAAGATTGTAAGAATAAAATTCCGAAGTACTAAAAGAATGTCATGCATCACTTCGTGCCTCGGTCTTTCATTGATTCTTGAGCAAGACTTTTTTAAGTCTTCATTGTTAAACCCTGAAGGATCATTAAGTTTTCGTGTAGGGAAGTGATTCTGGGTATAAATTGCATTTAATAAAATGTGATCATTTTTATGCAGAGTGGAACTGTGTTTTGCAATTAAATTGAATTTTAAATTGCAATTCACTCTTAAATGTAACAACATCCCTTCATTATTCTGTTCTTCTTCCATTTCGTAATTAAATATATCAAGCAATAATTACTGTACTCCAGTTGAAGACACGTTACAACAAACCAAAATATTTTATTAATCATCACTGTAAAACAGCTAATGTCGTTCTCTCCACAATGCCCAACTTAATTCAATAATACTAATTTATGACTTAAATAGGAAATTTTAGCTTACCGATTCACTTATTTAGAATTCGACAATTTTCACTTAGAGGAACTTGTAACTTAATAATTTAACTAGAATTCTATTTCATATACAAAACTAATTATGTTGTTTCAATCCAAATTAAAAATCTATATCAGCAAATTATTATGTTCTATCATTTCCTTTTCATTCTATTTCTTTTATATACCATTTCCTTTAATTCACTTCACTTCACTTCTACTTTCGTCTAATTTACCTAATCACGTTTCATTATGATTCCGAGGAAATTGTAATTTTATGCAATTCAAATTATCATAAAGCCCCTGAGCTTAGTGAAGAGAAAAAGAGAATAGCCCATATAATCATTTAATTACGATTTTTTAATTCGAAATTTAAGACTTTTATTAAAAAATCATTCAAAAGTTTTATATGCGGAACAATGTAAAAATTCAATTCACCAGATTATTGTATTAATTTTTATGGTTTCACCTTATCTGACTTGCTAATCTCAAGATAATCTTCTTTAATCAATATCCAAACTTGATTTATCACTTACTTCATTTACTCCGGTAATAAAAAAAATTAGTGAAATTTTCTTAGCCCTAACATGCATCAGATTTCTATTCCCATTTCTAGTAGTGCTGACCAGAACGCTTACTGTACATACATGACGATAAATTAGTCGTTCATTTCATTTATCCAACATAGTTCCTATTAATGTGAGTATTGACGTAAATATGAAAGATCAAATGAGGGAACTCAATGTGTAGAATCATAATCGATTTATTTGATTAATTTCCAAGCGATCAGGAACCCATAAGAAATGAGAGTAAGTACATATTTATTATTTAACTTACCAAAATTATTTACAGTTCTCAGATAAAGAGGAATAATAAAAATAAACATTAACTTAGAACGTTATAAATATACCAATTATAAGCTTTAAGAAATTAAAATTGGCTTTGCTATTATCGTTTTATTATGTGCTAATGGTTTATATTTTTGCTCGGATTATAGAAGGCATTCGTTTTGGTAGTGAGCTCATTCGATGATGAAAGTATCTTGTCTTTATATTTGGTAGCCATCATCTTTCTAATCTACATAATCAGATCACCAAAATTGAATATTAGTTAGCTTAAAGTAAGCTTACTTCCAAGCCCCAGGCTTTGCAGAAATAATTACTATTAAGAAAAGAGAATTCCGTCTTCAAATTTCTCTCCAAATTTCACAACCAAAACATTCTGGAGTACAGAATCATGGCCGATTGTAACATAAAAATAATTAAAACAGATTATTCTGCCATAAGAATCAATTAATAAATTAAATATGAAAATAAGAACAAACGATATATTATCAAATCAGACATTAATATTTTGTTCGGACACGAAAATAAAAGCAGACGTAAAAATACTCAATTAAATATATCTTAGTAATATAAATATATACCATAATAAAACTAAATGCAATTATCATAATCATAATCTATTATAATGTTAATTTTTTCAACTTAACACTGTGTATCTATGTTGTGTATCGAAGTATTTTTGTTGACAGGGTTTTCCTCCAATTAAAATGTTTGCATGTTTTAATAGGGGATAAAGTTATAAAATAATATAAAATAAAATATGAGAAATTATTGGAGTTTTTAATCCACACACTGTGTAGTTTGTAAGTATGAATATAAACTTAATCTTTTTTCCCCTTCGATATCCAAACTGAATCATCCCTTTGTAAATTAGTATCGATAATAAGAAATTTAGATCACCAGAGAAAAAATAACTGCGTAATCTTTATGTGTCTTAGATTTCTATTCTTATTGATTACTAGTGCCTGCCATAATGCTTTATTTGGAAACATGATGTTGAATTGTTCATCATGTTTATTATTCGTTATGGGTTCTATTAACGTGAATATAGCTGTATTTCTAATAATTTTGGATAATTTAATTTGATTTGTAGCATCTTTACAGCTTTACTTTACATAATTTCTAAGTCAACAATTTCGTATAATCAATCACAAGAAATGAGTTATAAATTAACAATTCTTTTATTCGTCAACGTTTTTCAAGTTCCCAGCAAGAGGAAAATAATAAAAATAAGCTTTTACTTGAAGTGAAATAAATATATCAATTATAAATAATAGTTAAAGATATATAAAATAATATAAAGTGATATGTAAAAGAATATTGTATTAATTTTAAAATCAACACTGTCTGATTTATTTGTCCGAAAATAAAAGTAATAGTTTTCCTTCGATACTTAATTTAATTTGACACTCGCGTAGTTCATTCCTATTCTAAAAAATTTAGTACGTCCAGAGAAAAATAATTTGTTAGTCTTTCAGTGCACCAGATTTCTATTCCTATTTATTTCTAGTGCCTGTCATATTTCTTTATATAAATACATAACTCAAAATTATTCATAAAGCTCACTATCCTTTATGGTTACTGCAAGTGTTAATACAAGCGTATTTCATGTACTGTCGGATAACAGAACTTGGTTTATAGAATATTTGTGGCTTTACTTCGAATCATTTCTAAATTTTCGGTTTCGTATTGTTCTAGAAAAGCTTTGATTTTGTTGTCGTCCCTGAAGAGCTACTAATATAACCGGAAAGATGACCTTACAAACAATGTGAGAAAATACCTCGGGGTAAGATTGAAAAGTTGACATTGGTGACCATGTTGGTCGCTTTTGTCACCAAATTTGTAGACAGAATTAGATAGTTCTAGACCTACCTAGAGACTTTCAAGACATTCTTTTGAGATTATATGTATCAGCAACTATGTTTATCAGTTAGAATGTATCTCACTGTACGTAGACGAATAGTGCTAATGCGATATTGTGATTTGAATTGCCGTGTTCAGTGATAAGTGTGAACTTTGAATTGGCGCTTTGGTATGTTTTGATGTGGGTGTTAAGGCTCCCATCTCCCCGCCATTTTGATTTCATCAGCTTAATGTTAATCCTATGGAATTTCGACTTGAATTCTCCCATCTTTATTATTTGATCCATTTGAATGCAATAAAGTGCACCTGAAAGAGCAAAAAATAATCAATGCTTCTGTAGAATTACTTTTTTCCTCCGATTTTTAAAATTATTGAAAATATTTAAAAACCGGAAAACTCAAAAACGAATAATTAAAATAAGAATAAAAATATTTTTAAAAATCTTAGGAAAAAAGTAATTCCACAGAAGTATTGATTATTTTTTGCTCTTTCAGGTGCACTTTATTGCATTCAAATAGATCAAATAATAAAGATGGGAGAATTAAAGTCAAAATTCCATAGGATTAACATTACGTCACGAAATCAAAATGGCGGGTAGACGGGAGCCTTAACTGCTTTCTCTTAAAAGGAAATGTAGCTTATTTGTTAGAAATTATCAGAATAATTTGGATTCGTTCGGAAAGATCCTGCTTTTTAACTGCGTGAATCTTTCTTGCATTCGAAAGACTATCAACCTCGTAACAGTATAAGGCTCGCAAGTAATTAGGGTAAAATCTTAATCTATATTTTATTTACCAAATGTATTAACAGTTACAACAACGGAGGAATAATAAATATGAGAATTTAGCTGTTGTGAAGTAAATATATCTGTAATAAATAAATGAAAATGCTAGGTTTAACTACAACAAAAATCTAATCTATTTCTAGACTCGACATACTAACGTCAGGGACTAATAAGCAAAATAGCAATATCGCCTACACATTGCTTCTATTCTATTAAATCTATTATTCCGGTAAACCTCAGTTCTATTATTCTGTCGCCTCTCACCTAAATTGCTGGGCGAGCAAGCTTATATCGAAAATCTGGAAGACTTCTTACCTATTTATAACTTCAATTCATACCTGTTTGTGCAAATGTTGTTATAGAACTTAGATTTCTTAAAGGAGTATAATTTATTTAACTGAATAAAATGACGCAAACTCATGTAATTAAAACAAGAACGAATTTTACGAACTGAAAGTATATAAATTTGAGATTTATTTTGCAAAAGTAAAAGTTTTGTTTTTGTCTTTATAGATACAAAGTTACAGTATTAAATTAATTCATAAATAATAAATGCATAATAATAAGTAATAAGTAAATAATAATAAATAATAAGTAGATACTACTACTACTACTACTACTACTAATACTACTACTACTAATAATAATAATAAGTAGATAATACTAGTAATAAATAATAATAATAATAATAATAATAATAATAATAAGTAGATAATACTAGTAATAAATAATAATAATAATAGGAAGTAATAAGTAAACAACAATAATAATGAACAATAAGTAAACAACAATAATAATGAACAATGAGTAAATAATAAAAATAAACAATAAGTAAATAATAATAGTAAGTAATAAGTAAACAACAACAATAATGAACAATAAGTAAACAACAATAATAATGGACAATAAGTAAACAACAATAATAAACAATAAGTAAATGATAATAGTAAGTAATAAGTAAACAACAATAATAATGAACAATAAGTAAGCAGTAATAATAATAATAAACAATAAGTAAATAATAATAATAAACAATAAGT
>BMAW01102741.1:40882-54045 GCA_019974015.1 Nephila pilipes
ATAATAATAAACAATAAGTAAATAACAAATACATAGTAAAGTTATAGAAAACAAAAGTATAGTAAAAAATAACACTTATAGTGATAAAAGTAACTTTATAGTTACAAAGAGAGGAAATTCTTCATAAGATTTCTAAACACTTCAAAAATAGTTATTCTATATTTGTAAATACATCCGAACCAAACACATTTGAAAAATGCATGTTCTTGTTTCAAATGGTTTTCGGGAAAAATTAGATTTTGTAACAGCGTTTTATAATGTAATATTCTGGTGATGTGATTATTTAAATGAAACTATGCAATTCAAAAAAATGATATAAATATACAACAGTTTTCGGTACTGAACACTGAAATATCATTGACTCGAAGAAAATGAAAAAGACACTAAACATAATGAACTCAAATGACAAATGAAAGTTTGAAAACAAAAACAAAAATACATTTTTTTTGAGATACCTTACTTCATTGAGTAATATGCATATTACATTCTGATACTTTAGGGTAGTTTCTAATCAACTTTTTTACTACCTCTCTGCACTGATGTAAAAATACATAAATTTAAACACTGCAATTGAAGGAGCTCTAGATAATGATACTGAAACTGTTGATCATTAATTCAATTTTTGATAATGTATTTAAATACATAAAAATGGTGAGAAATGTTACTTCTCGATCATCATTACGGTAGAATGAATAAAGGGTACTTTTTTTGCTACCTAACAATAATTTTTGCCTTTTTTCATATAAACAAATAGTAAATGTTACGTACCTTTGTTAAAGAAAAAGAACAGAAAGAAAATTTAGTTCACATGGTATTTTTAACTAACTGAATTGATTTTAGTAAACTTAGTGTTTACTTAAAATTTGCAATGTTTATTATGCATTGTACAATGTTGCGGTAAAAAGTAAAATGATATCTGATCTCTTTTTAGAAATTTAAACTACCTTTCCGTAAATAAAAATAATATAAATCCATTTAAGGTCAGTAAGATTTCAATAAATAAGAATAATTTATTTATTTACAAAAACATTAATACAATTATCCCTAGCAAATAGTTAATATATTTTAAGTATTTTTATCTCATTGAATTTTTTTTTATCTTGAATTCATGTCTATTTATTTCGAAGTAGTAAGTTTAAAGTATTTATCGAACTAAAATTTCTTATCGTGAATTCATGTCTATTACAGTCGAAATCGTAACTTATCTTGGTTAATATTTTCAGTGTCAGTCACTGCACGAATGAGATAAACTATCTATTTGCTATAGGATTTCTGTAATGCATTTCCTCCTATTGATAAAAATTGAGGTTTCGTGCAATAAACTTTTTCTAATTGTATCAAAATTATCCTTATAAGAAACAGTGCAATCTAAATTTCTGCAATCATTATATTCGAAAAAAAGGTGAATGTTTGTCTCACAATGTTTGTGAAGTTGAGTTATTCGCTATTTCCTCTTCACTAACCTCGAGGACTTTTTTTGTAATTTTAATTGCATTCAAATATTTTAGTCTTTACCAACCAAATGAAATATGATTAAGTAAATTAGATGAAGATAAGAAGTGTTGTGAATTTTATTATATATAATGATATAAAAGCAGAATAGGTTTAGGAGGAGACAGGAAGGAGATATAGGATAAAAACGGGCTGATAGATGTCATAGTTTGGAGGATATCATCATAGTTTATTGTTTATATTAGAAGTGACGCCTGGTCAGACTGATAGAAATCGTATCTGTTTTGATCGAGAAGTGATTGAATCAGAATGAGAGAATGGGTAAGCTTGAGGCTTAAGCTTAGGTGTTTTCTCTTCACTAACCTCGGGGGCTTTTATCGAATTGAATTGAATAAAATTACCCAAATGAAATGTGATTAGATAAAGTAGATGAAAGTAGAAATAAAGTGAAGTGATTCAGATGTAATTATATACAAATGATAAGCAATTCATGGATAAGGAAGGGAAATAGAGGATAAGGATTGACAGTCAAAGGATTGCGCTGAGTGCAACGTTATTCCGTTAGTTTTGCAGATTGAACTGAAATCCACAAACTGCATCAATCTTCGTGATCACTATCAAAGATAGTCATGAAATCAACAACCAGTGGATTGATAAGATATTTCCTATTTAAATCATAAATTAGAAATGTGAATTAGGGTGGAACACTAGAGAGAGCGACCTTAAGCATATTCTACATTGATAATAAATAATTTAGCTTATATGGAGTCGAGTCTTTTCAATATGCGTTTTTTCGCTTGTGTTTAATATATTAAATTGAAATATGGCGCAAGAGCCGAATAATAACGGACAAACGCCACAAGCTAAGACTTCATTATTTCAATATAAAACTATGACTAACCGTATTCAGAGGGATTCGAAAGAAAGTTTTCTGCCTATTATTTGATAGATAATGTATAAGTATATTGTCCTTCTGTTATGGTGGCCGCGGTAACCTAGTTGCCATGGTAGCGGGCTCGCGGCAGGTGGTTTTACTCGAGTAGTGGGTTCGAGCCTTAATGCTGCTAAGAACCCACAGTGTAGCTGGGGATAATGCACTTAAAATCTGTCGTGGTTCAAAGTCCTCTCATGGTGTGGGGAGGAAGTTAGGAGAGAGAGGTACAACCTCACATGTGTCGTCCCCTGCACTTGACCGAAGTTCAAAATTACGAGGTTCGTCCCCAATAGCACTCGTGTTGCTTCTAGTGCGACGTTAATAAAACCACTCTTACGTATATTCAATCATATATTTGAGCTTATTAAGCCTTTACATTGTCTGTGGAAATAAATAATGAATGAAACGCACCACAATCTTCTTAATTATTACTGAAAAAAGATAATTTTTGTTATTATTTGTAGAAATAGATTTGGATTCATTATCTTAACAAACTCAATTTTAGTGACTCGTCATTTACTGAAGAAAGTCTGATTGCCGGTTATTTCAACTTAAAATGAAAACGATCCTTTTTCTTAACAAAACATTTTAAAGAAGAAAAAAAATTGGACTCCAAGCTCTTACCATTATTGAACTCTGACTCTCTTCTGCTTGACAGTGCCCGGGAAAGAATTGTTTCCTTTTCGCTTGCCCGCCGTAATCGCTACTTTTTTCTTGCCGTCCTGCCTTCTCCGGTCAACCAGAAGCTAGTGTTACAATCGCATTATGTCCGGCTTTGTTTTTCCCGTTTTCTTCGTAATCCGGTGGAGGGTTTTACTAGGAAAACAGTTAAGGATTATTGTTGCAATACGATTCCCGAGAGAAACCGGACCCCCGAATAGAATTCCTTGTGGCAGTTGTAATAATGTAAGTTCTTCGATGTAGTAAGTAGAAAAAGTTTCTTAAAAATATTTTGAATGTTTTCCTACATAATGCTGAGAATTTGAATTTTGAAAATAACTTCTCTTATTTTAAAATGAAAATCACTACCATTATCACAATGGAAGAGACAAATTTAATCATATTTCATTACATTTATGAGTATTGTGGGTGAAATCAATGCAAAAAACTGAATTATATAGTTTTAACGTTATTTTACATGACCTAGTATTAGACCATTTTGAATGTAAAATTACATTATCTTATATTTAAAGATACCAGGACATGAGGGGGAAGTAAAAATACCAAATTCAAGACTCCTTGTTTTTGTCACTTACAAGTTTTAAAATTATTAGAAGAGCTTAGATTTGTTTGTGCCTAGTAATAATATATATATATGGATCATTTCATAGAATTATAGAAGTAAGTTTTAATGCTAGTTAATATTCATTTTGAATAATTTTACGTTTTCGAGAATTTATCTGAAAAAGACAACAAACGTCAGCGCATGTTAAAATAAAATTCGCAAAGCTAATTTCAATTTTTTTTACTGTTTAATTTTAAAAAAATCAGAAGAATTAGAAAAGAAATATTCTAAATTCTTTTTATTAAAGGTAGTTCTTGAGGTATGCCATTTTTACTACTGCATAGTTAGAGTAATCATCAAAAACAATTGCATGTCGCACGCGATTTAATGGAATAAATCGAATGGATTATATATAACTCGAAACATATATTTCTGAGATTTCAAACAGCCAATAACATATCATAATCTATTGACGGAAAGAAAGAAACACTAAGAAGTTATGGTTCCTCAGTACGTCTCACAGTCGGCAATGTAATAGTAAACTGGAAACGGGTGACCGGTTGTGAAAGCCAATGGATTGAGTGCTTCGCTAATGATATATGCATTTTTTTAATGCTATTCATTACCCTACACTAATTCTCATTTAATTTATTTTCATCAAGTTTCATACCTTGGGAGAAATTTTCACTTCAAGCAACATCATAAGAAAACCCCAAAATTTTAATTAAAGATGAAATTGCTATAGAGCCCACGTCATAAATTGTCCTGGAGGTATATTGTATTTTCTCAACAAATGTTTTCGAAATAAATTTAGGAGCCTTATTAACCGGAAACTCCAGAGCAAATGTAGATTGTTGTGATACGATTTATCTCAAGCCACGAGTGAGTATTTCGTTAAGTACTCTGTTTGGTAAAGAAATATAGTAAAGTTGTGAAAAGTTTTGTTTTATTTTCTAGAAAAATAACACATTCCTACCAGATATTGCAAAATTATTTTATTAAAATGAATGAAAAATGCAAAAAAGGAAAATGTATAAAAGTTCATTCATTACAATAGAACAAAAATAAACTCTCAAAGAAACTAATCATTGATAACAAATCTTATTTTTAAGGTAACAGAACACATTCAAATAAAAGCTTTGAATTAATATATTTTACCTACAATGCATATTTTATGAATTTATGGGGTTTCAAAATTAGAGAATGACCATAGAAAATTTTGTTAAGGCATAGTTTTATTATCCATAAGGCATTTTATACAAATATAAGTAAAAATCAAGACTTTCTACAAAACATTATAAGTCAAAAGAAAATAAATGTATTGACATTTTGTAAATTGAATAATATAGAACTTAACCTTATCAAGAGATAGACAATTATTATGATAATATAGCCAATACGTAGGAAGTTATGGTAGTTCGAATTCTGAACACTGAAGCTATCTTTAAAAGCTTGTTTATTACAATATAAAAAGACTCCTACTTATAAAACCTCAAGAATAGTATATTCTATGTATATCTATTTGAAAATCATATATATAAAATTTCGGGTTCAGTGATGTATAACATTTTCGGATGTTGTGTTTTGAAGTAAAAAAAATGTTGAAAAAAACTTGTTTTTGGAGCCTTTCCGGTCAGAGAAATTCACAATCAAGTAATATTAAAACTGCTATAGCTTAGATTCCAAGTAAAACAGATAAAAAATAAAAACATATTTTTAAAGATAAGAGATTGAATTCTAATATGAAAGCAAAAATAAATAACACCAGTAAAAAACAAGTTTCTTAAACATGGCTTTTCTTTCAAACTTCCCACTTTGCGTAACATTCTTGTGTCTTGAAGATGGGTGGAATGTTGCTAACTTGAGTTGATGCTTCCCTGCAACGCTTCTCTCACAAAGGAAAAGATGGATTTATTCGATGATCACCACTCAACAAAGGAGAGTGAAACAATAATCTGGGCGACCATTTGGCGACTTGGCGAGAAACTTGGCATAAAATTTAATTATTTAAATAATTAGTTTTAATCAATTAATTTCATTAATTATAATTAAATTATCATATTGTCATCCTACACAATCCTATACAAAAAAATTTTAGCTCAAATGAGCGCTTTAAAATGTGGAAAAAAAAGCTTTTATAGTTTTGACACAGACATAGCTACAATGAGAGTAGAAAAAAACCCATTTAAAAAAATCGACATTTTGAGCAAAACTCGTGTTTTGGAGGTGTAATGATGTCTTAAAAATCAATCTTAGGCATAAAAATAAGTATTCCGATTATGTTAGATTCGTGTGTGTTATTTATAATCTTTATCTTGTGAAGTGATGTCTTCCAAACACGATTTAAAAAGACATTTTTTTTTAGTATCTTGGCTTGGAATTGGTGTCCTGCTGCAGTTAAAGTGAATCTACTACACTTAAACAATATAATTTGATGCTCAAATGCATGTTTATGAAATTTTATTGAAAAGGGCATTTGATAAATTTAATGTATTTTTTTTAATTAGTTGACATACAATTTATATAACAATTAATATCGCGCATAGTAATCAGTTTTAAGGTTCCCAAATTTCAAAATTGCGTTTATGCTTGTTTAGATTCCTTTGTACCAAAGGGATTTTTACCTTGGTTTATTGGTATGCTTATTTGGTATCCGAGATATCGAAGGTTTTTTTTTTTATCGCCATAAGGCGAGAAAAGGCTTTTTTAAAGTATTGTTATACCGTAATATTCTATTGCATTGATTTCAGAGTTCCTTTTTTCGTTTTATGAAATTTATTCACTTCTTACCATTTTGTATAAAACTGTCTGATACTACATATGGTTTTTTTTTTCTTGATTGCGTATTAACGATGCACTTAGAAACAACACGAGAACGATTGGCGAGGAAACTCCTAATTGTGAACCACGGTCAAAAGTAATGAAAACGACCCAAAGCTGGCATCTTCTTCTCCAAACTTCCAAATTACGTCAATAGGAAGACTTGGAATCTCGAGATATTTAACGTGCGTGAGTCCCGCTACGCGGCTGGACTTAAATGGCATCTGAACTCAAACCCACGATTCGACGCACAAGTTGCGAGTTTGCAACCATTCCCAGTAGGCTACAGTGGTTATATTAATTAGTGAACAAATTATACGCAATTATAAGAACGCATTCAATTATTGATAGAAATAACACCAGTAAAAAAAAAGAGTTTTTTGAACATGGGTTTTCTTTCAAACTTCACATTTTACGTACATAATTTTTTATACCTTAAATTTTAAGATCAAATGGGAACATTGAGTCAAATTGAATTTATTCAATAATTAGTTTTAATAATTTTTTTTTATTATTTGACGTTTATGAAATCTATCATCTAAAATAAATATATGTAAAATATTTTAACTTCATTAAGCATAATATTATTCAATTGAGCTACATGTAATTAAAATTAACTCAAAGGATAATTATGTTTTTAAACTGAATATATTTAAGCTAAATATATAAAAAAAAAGTTAAAGCAAACGATAAATTATTAAAATGAATATTTTTTCAGATACATGTAATTAAAATTAAAGAAAATTATAAAACAATAAACGAAGGATTTGGTGACCTTTTGGCGACTTGGCGAGAAACTTGGCGTAAAATTTAATTCTTTAAATAATTAGTTTTAATCAATTAATTTTTTTATTAATTGTAATCAAACTATTGTATTGTCATCCAAAACAATCGCGCTTGTAAAATTTCAGCTCATTCGAGCCTTTTAGCATGGGAGAAAATGTCTTTAAGGTTTTGAACCAAACACAGTTATAATGTAAGTTAAAGAAAACCTTTAAAAACAAAATGATTGCTGATCATTGATTACATATAAATTTCTTTTCGATGTCACCGATCAATGCGTTTCAATAGTAGCATATAACTAAGAAAATGAATATTTATACAAATATTTCAATTAAAAATCTATTAAATTGCTCACAAGCATTCCTCATTGAACGTTAAGGGTAAAAACTTTAGAGCAAATTTTGTTTCCATTTATTTCAATCTGATGAACAAAGAACTAGAAATTTAAAAAAATAGATGTATAGGAAACAAAAACTAACCCTACTTTTATCAACAGCCACAAGTAAAAACCTACTAAGAAGGAAACAGAAAACACAGTTACGATAAAACAATCTTTCGAGAGGTATTAACCAGAGTACAATTACCCTGGTGTGATTCACCTCAAGAATGTTTAACCACATTTTATTGGTCAGTGTTGTAATAAATAACTGCCCCACCCTCTTGAATATTTGCCAGTTGCACGCTTTATTCTTTTTTGAAATAACTTGTATGACTTGGTGCCCAAGAGGCGAGACTACAGATAATGAAGTTGTTTTCAAAACTTCGTACCCGCATATTCATTCAAAGCATTGATCCCTTTTGTAATGCTATGGAGACAAAGCATATATTACTAATAATAACACTAGCTTATATTGATCCTATTTTCAGAACCATTATGAATGAAACGCTTTTTGTGACTAATCATAAAAATATGCTTAGATCATTAGTTTCCAAACTTTTATACTTAACGTACCAGAAACCTATTAGTCTTTCGAATTATTACATTTTAGAAGGGTTTTAATAATAAGAATAGTTTGTTGGATTGTAATTTTAGAATTTTTTTTTTTGCTTAGTTTTTCAGTTTTTGAAAAAAAATTCGGAAAAGAGTTGAATTGAAAATTTCGAATACGTTTGACTTGTACAAAATCTTATTAAAACAATTTCAAGTTTCACCACAAATTCCTGCAAAACTCAAGACTTGAGATGACAAAAGTAAGATTTGACAAAATGGAAAAGTATTATTATTTTAATTTTTGAATCAAACAATACACGATTTGTTCAATAATAAAAAATTAACTTTTTTTTTTTCATTTTAAAAACCGTACTTTTACACTGTTCATATATTTCGTTATTAAAATTGTATTGTTGAGTTGAATTACATTAATAAATATTATAATTACACAAACACACATATATAGTTTATTTCATATTGTAGTCAGTAAATAATAGCAAAATAAATGTCAGAATCCGGAGATTTCTTCTCTGATTCTCTTTTATTAAATTTTGGTTATAAATTAACTTAATAATATCAACTCGTAATCTTATGTGATTTTTTTTTTCAGAATTAAGGCTAAAAAAGGGAGGGGGGTAAATTTAAAATCTTTTTAAATAGAAGCCCTATAAAGTGAGCCATGGCTGTTGCCATAACAAAAAGATATCATAGTATATAACAATGACAAATCTAAATTATTATTTTAGGATTAAAAAAAATACATTTTAAATTGCCAAAGGTTATGAATAAATCTGTGCTGAAGTGCTTTTAATACTTTATAGGTAATCTATCTCATATTTCATTCTTTATTCCCTTAAAATTTGTAATGGAAGTTAGAACACCAAAAACGTTTTAAGCTTAACAATGGTTTTATACAAGAGTAAATTATGATAAGTAAATACTTATAAAAGCTCTCTCTCCTTTATACATAATTTCCACGTCAACTATACTTCTTTTTTGGCATGTTTATACTCAGATTCCACAAACACATTATGCATAATCCTCTATCATGAGGAAAACATCAACGTCTTTCATTTTTCCGAGCATTTACAGCAATTACCTCCTGAAGCATTTACTCGCTTTCAGTTAATTGCTTTAACGGCTTAACTACTACTAATTAATCCCATTAATATGCGCCATCAGCACTCCAGTAACTTTGAGTCTTTAATTAACTTTTATGGATACCTAGCTATTCATTAACATGAGAACATAAAAGTTCCATTTATGTTGCAAAACTTACACCTATGTCTCCCTATTATCTCACTCATTTTTACGACGGTTGACAAGAGGAATTTGAATTCGAGCGTGAAGTTTGACTTGATTGGAACGCGTGTTTGTTCAAATAGTGGGGCGAATGGAAGCGATGTTGTACAAAATTTTTCTCTTTACCATGTCTGGAACTGTGATTGTAATTATACATGACAAGGGACAGAAGTCGCTATACTAAATGAATAGGTTGTTCTTTGTTCTTTTGGTGGATGCTATTATAGTTTTCTCGTTAAATGGTGATTCATACACTGTTTATTAGACAGTAATCATTAACTTAGGAAATAGCAAAGCGCAGCTGGTATGTACGATTTACTAATAGCTCACTAAGCACATGAATGCGCTCATTTTTGCCCATAAATTTATATTTCTAATTGCACAAAACATGAGTATTTACTTTCGAATTGTCAACCAACTGATATACGAATTCTTATGAAGCTTAAACATTTTGTTGGAAAAGATCATTCATATTGTCTTGATTTATGTATTAACTTCCCGTTGCCAAACAGACAATTATTCTTCACTAACTATTCCACTCATTTTTATAATACTTTAGAAGAGAAACTTTGATTCGATGAGCGTTATTGTGAGGTTTGAGTGTGTGTTGTGAATTGATTGGAATGAAGTTTAGTTTAAAAATGGAAGTGTTGTTGTATAGAATCTTTCTCTTTGTGATACACATCAACGTGATTATAATTATACAAAACAAAAGACAGAAATAACTATATTAATTGTAAAGACTGCTATTTATTCTTTATGTAGCTGCTCTGTCACAATTTTCTCATCAAATGTATATTCATCCACTGTTTATGAGATAGTAATTGTTAATGTCAAAGTGCTTCTGGTTTATAATTACTTTATGTTTTACCTATATGAATGGTTATGTTTCCACATGAAAGGAACGCTTAACACATGCATTTATATTTCTAATTATTTCAAAACATGGTCATTAATTTTCTAGTTCATAATATTGCTTTGTTATCTATTAGATGTAAGCCTTATTAGAAAACTTAATAAAATTTGAAGGAAACAAATCATACACATTTTCTCTTCATTAATTATTCCACTAATTTTTGCTAACGCTCATAAAAATAATTTGATACAATATGCGTTCATACTAAGTTTTATTAGTATTTGAGTTGATTTAATCAGCATTCTAAGTATATATGTACCCCCCCCCATATATATATATATATATATATATATATATATATATATATATATATAGTTACGTATTGCTTTTTTCATTTTAAAAAAACCGTACTATTAATGTTCATATATTCAGTTATTAAATTGTATTGTTGAGTTAAATTACATTTAATAACTATTATAATTACAACACACCACACACACACATGCACACACACACACCACACACACACAACATAAGTATATATATATATATTATTATACTATATATATATATATATATATATATATATTATTATATATATATATAGTTTATTCTAATATAGTCATTGAATAATAAAATAAATCGTCAGAACTCGAGATTCTTCTCTGATCTTCTCTTTATTAAATTGCTGTATAAATTACTAATACTCAACCGTAATCTAGTGTGATTTTTTTTTCAGAATTTAAGGCTAAAAAAAGGAGGGGTAAACCTTCAAAATCTTTTAAATAGAAGCCCTATAAAGTATGTCATGGCTGCTGCCATAAACAAAAAGATATCATAATCAAGATAATACCAACTGTTAAACTAAATTATTATTTTTAGATTAAAAAAACACATCTTAATAAAATATGCGCGAGTTATGAATAAAGTCGAAGTGCTTTTTTATTTATAGGTAATTATCTCTATATTTCATTCTTTTATTCAGTAAATTGTAATGAGTTAGAAACACCAAAAACGTTGTTTAACAATGTTTCTATACAAGAGTAAATTATGATAAGTAAATACTTATAGCTTCTTCTCCTTTATACATAATTTCCACGTCAATCATACTTTTTAGTTTATACCAGATTCCACAAACACATTATGCATGTAATTCTATCATGAGGAAAACATCAACTGTCTTCATTTTTCCTGAGCATTTACAGCAATTACCATCCGTTTATCATCAATTGTATACTTTTAACGGCTTAATCTACTACTAATTAATCCCATTATGCGCCATCAGCACTCCAGTAACTTTGAGTCTTTAATTAACTTTTATGGATACCTAGCTATTCATTAACATGAGAAACATAAAAGTTCCATTTATGTTGCAAAACTTACACCTATGTCTCCTATTATCTCACCATATTTTACGACGGTTGACAGGAGGAATTTGAATTGAGCGGAAGTTTGACTTGATTTGGAAGCGTGTTTGTTCAAATAGTGAATGCAGCGATGTTGTACAAAATTTTTTCTTTACCATGCTGGAACTGTGATTGTAATTATACATGACAAGGGACAGAAGTCGCTATACTTAAATGAATAGGTTGTTCTTTGTTCTTTGGTGATGCTATTATAGTTTTCTCGTTAAATGTGTAATACACTGTTTATTAGATTGTGCAATCATTAACTAGGAAATAGCAAAGCGCAGCTGGTATGCATAGATTTACTAATAGCTCACTACACATGCATCGCGCCTATTTTTGCCCATAAATTTATATTTAATTGCAAAACATGAGTGATTTACTTTCGATCAACCAACTGTTATACGAATTTTGCGAAGTTAAACATTTTGTTGGAAAAGATCATTCATATTGTCTTGATTTCTATGTATTAATCCTCCTGCTAAACAGACAATTATTCTTCACTCAACTATTCCACTCCATTTTTATAATACTTTTAGAGAGAACTTGATTCGATGATGTTAGATTGTGAGGTTTGAGTGTGTGTTGTGAATTGATTGGAATGAAGTTTATTTAAAATGGAAGTGTTGTTGTATAGAATCTTTCTCTTTGGATACACATCAACGCGATTAATTATACGAAAAAACTGAAAGACAGAAATAACCATAATTATAAAGACTGCTATTATTCCTTTATGTAGCTGCTCTGTCACAATTTTCTCATCAAAATGTATATTCATCCACTGTTTATGAGATAGTAATTGTTGTCGTCAAAGTGCTTTGGTTTATAATTACTGTTTTACCTATATGAATGGCGTTTTGTTTCACATGAAAAGAAACGCTTAACACATGCATTTGTATTTCTAATTATTTCAAAACATGGTCATTAATTTTCTAGTTCATAATATCGCTATATCTATTAGATGTTCTTATTAGAAATTAATAAAATTTGAAGGAAAACAAATCATACACACATTTTTCTCATTAATTATTCATCAATTTTTGCCAACGCTCATAAAAAAATAATTTTGATACAATATGCGTTCATACTAAGTTTTATTAGTATTTGAGTTGATTTAACTGTCAGCATTCTAAGTATATATGTCATTTCCATATATATATATATATATATATATACATATATATATATATATATATATATATATATATATATTCATATATATATACAATAGTTATTAACCTATTTAACTTTAAAACATGTTTTAATTCAGTTCGTGACATAATGCAAAAAGTCAAATGCTTGAAATTTTGAATTAATGAATTTTACACGAAAGTGGAAGGAGATATATTGGAAAAGCAATGGACATGCGCTATCCAAAAAAGTAATGAAGCAGGAATTGTCGGAAAAAGCTCCCTGTTTGGGAAATTAAAATAAGGATCATTCATATCACGTAG
>BMAW01102741.1:54070-67875 GCA_019974015.1 Nephila pilipes
TATTAGATAGACGGATCCTTAGTAATTTTATGAGGCAACTAGATGTTGGTTGGAAAATCTTCCTACTGTTGGAAAATGCCAGATTATACAGATTATGTAATATATATATATATATATTTGTGCGTATGTGTATGTAACTGTTAGTCATATAATGTTTTTTTCATATCAAGGGGGGGGGAGATGGATCTTTCTAAAATGTTATGCTTAATATTATTTCTCTTAATATATTTTTATATTTTTCCTTTATTAATCATAATATTTAACTATGTATTCCCTTCATATTGTAAAACATTTCTTCCTTAACTAATAATATTTTTATATGTTTGCATTACATTATTTCCAAAAAATAATAGTACTTTTGTAAAAAGGAAATCTTCATTTTTAAATAAAGGGTTTGTTTTTACATGTTTAAGTATTTGTTCCAAATGTTTGTTTAAAATATTGTTCGTTAAGATTTAAAATTTGTTACAAATATTGTTTGTAAAATCATGTACAAATATTTGGGTTTTCTTTTCCAACTTCTGCTTAGTTATTTTAGTTCACTATTTTTCTTTACGTTCTGAGTTAAAATGAAAACAAAAGCTAAACAAATGCCTTTCTTTCCTTTTTCTTCTGATATACTTCAGAAACTAAGCCTCAACATTTCTCTCTACTAGAACCTTTTCAAAGTATATGTTTGTAAAATTTTCTCTTACATTGAAAAATTCCGAATTCAAATACTTTAAGTTCGGAAATATTTTTCCGCTCTTAACTAAACATATATCTAAACAAATATTGTTACAATTTTATTCTTTCACTATTATTTAAAAGTTCATTCCGCAATGGTTGTATTAGAGTACCAAAATAATAAATATTACAAACACAACACACATCTTTTATCAGAAAATTTTTACATACTCGAGAATTACATTCCTTAAAGTCAATGAATCATAAAAAATATAATTTTAAAGAGAAACGTATATTTTCTGCTGAAAAATCAAAAGAAAACTGTAAAATTTTCCCATTCCATTTAAAGTTAAAATTTCTTTCCGTGTTTAGCTAAGAGTCCCGCTTCTAAAGCTGGAATCGCTTAGCTTGCAGACAAGAAGAAACAATGAGAAACATTCCGGTGTGCTTGGGGGCACATTTATTTTTTTAGTGGCCACGTTATTTTCTTTACCGAAATCTCAAGTTGTTGGGTTTGTTGTGCACAAAGGAGCAATTTCTTTTCTGGCTCAGATTTAAAAACGATTCAGCGTTATATCGTATATTTTTTCAATCTAAGAACGAATTCCTATGTGCCGGTTATCTCTAGTTTTTTTTTTCTTTCTTTTAAAGTATAAATATCAATCTCAATTTAATATGTGTGAATTCATTGCCTTTCTTAAATGGTGGTTGGTAAATATTGGTACAAAAGAGAGAAGTAAGAGATTTATATGCACTGCATTTCATAACTGCTTTTTTTTATTTTAATAACTTTGGGTAATTAGGATAACACATAATATAAAACATTATTTAGTGGCTAAATGATAATAAGTTTAAAAACAAGTTTTTGTCAAAAACTATTCAATAAAATAGAACTGCTACATACTGAATTTAATTCGATATAATGAGACGAAAAGCTACTTTGTACAACTTTACATATGCACATTGGATCAGAAGTCCCTTTATTGCATAAATTCATATAATTTATATTGTTTTATAATATGGTACATACGCAATGTTTGGAAAATATTTCGATCCAGGTATGGAAACGAATATCTCTTGGACAAGAAGCGATTTCCAGGTTGCTAATACGGAAATATTGCATCAAATTTTCATAACAGCTTGCAATATCATTTGCTTATTCTTGAATCTATTGACAGATATTGGTCTTGACTAACCTTTAGCCTTATAATTAATGTTAAAAACACAATCTTTAAGATACTGTCAGAGAAACAAACTTTGATGTAATTGGTATCCCCCGCCATTAGATGGCGCATTGTAAGAAGCTTGTGAAAAGATATTTTCAAACAAAATATCCCAGCAAAAGAACATGATAACTGAGTGTGGGAGATATCTGTAACCCATCGCAGGTGATGTAAATAAACCCATCGTTGAAAGCAAACTGCGGTGCTCACCAGTGTAATGCGATAAGAATAAAGTTATTGTTATCGTTACGTTTCTTAAACTGTTCGTTAAATTTGATGTTTAAATAGCGACAGTAATTGTAAGTGACAGTAAGTTGAGTATTTAGTAAAAGGGAGTCATTAAGTCAATAGTTAAGAAAAATTAAAGGAAATGGTAAAAATAATAAAAATTAAGTTAGTTTGATTGATTGATTTTATTAAAGTGGCACTAGAAGCAACACGAGGACTATTGGTAGAGATCTCGTAATTAGAACCTCTGTAAAATGACAAAGTCTGCATTTGAGCTGGCACCTCCCTATTCTAATGTTTACACCACAGCAACAATGGGAGGACTTTGAGCTTCAACAGACATGACGTGCATCAATCCCGGGTCTTTAGTGGGATCAAGGCTCGAACTCAAGATTCGACGGAAACCGCCGGCCATGATCATTAGGCTACTGTGGCTACTAAAGTAGGTTTGAAAAAGATGTTTTCTACACTGTGAATTGTGGGGACATGAGAGCTGATTCCAAGTTCTTGAGAAGGTTGTCGAGTCAGTGTTATTAGTTTTTCAGCGATATTTTCTTCAATATGTTCAAGATTGGCCTGAATCCGAGTAGAGACGGGTCTTACAATTGCTGAAGTGCATTTGAGTGATCTTGTGTCATGAAATGCTTAATCATTGTCAATATCATAGGCATTCTGGAATGAAATAGCTTAAATATTTCTTCTTTATGAGAACAAGGGAAACTTTATTTGTATTTCAAAATAGTATAATTTCCGCATGTTTTTCAGTTCTGTATTTTTTTTCCTTAATTAAATCCCCAAGCCTTGATTTTCATATTCTGATAACATATCCCCTCCCCCGAAAATTAATTTTCATAAAAGTTATTCTCATTTTAAATTGTTTGTTTATTAATATCACTCAAGAAGACCGAGTGTATCAACAAGGGCTTAGAATTAATTTGTTTCCATAGATGCATTTATGACAAATCTCGTAATTATGAGCCACGGTCAAGCGACGAGACTGACACCTCCTCTCCAAACTTCGACACTTTGCCAACAGGGAGAATCGAATTCTTGATAGATTAAACGTGCATCAGCTCCGCAGGATGGTGTGTGTTCAGTGATATCAGGAATCGAACCCCCGAACAACACCGTCATGAGAACACGACTAAGACTTCGCGGTTGCCACGATATCAACATTACAGTTTAGTTTAACGTGTAAGAATTAATGGTTATTCTAAAATGGTGATTAATAAAACCTGAGAACGTAACAGGGAGGATGTTAGCGAAATATTTGCAGAATTGTTTGAGTTATTTTTCACCTAAGATTTTTGAATTTTCTTTAAAATTGCAATAGTAAATTGGAAAGGAATTCTTATTTCCCCCTGTTAACATATGCTTTATTTCTACCGTTGCTAACTGAAATGCGGAATAGTGAAAGATTTGCAAGGTATTAAGCTTAAGGGTGATTAGATGAAGAGATACTTTCTTCTCCAATTTGATTTATAACTGTAAACCAATAATTTTGAAATTAGTTAGTCTAAATGATCTGATCGTATCGTGGAAAGAAGAAGCTCCCTTCTTAGAAGAGAAAAAAATAATAAGATTAAGAACATTGTCTCAAATGAGAAGACCACCCTTTGATGAATTCAATTAATTTATTTAAACAACATGATTAGAGTCAACAATTTTTACCTGAAGGAGGAGGAAATTTGTGGTTCCCATTAATTAAATGAGATTTGTATCATTGCTTACAGAATTTAGCGTTACTGTTTGTGTGTAATAAGGGAGTGTGACGTATCTGTGTGAATTTCTGAATATGTGGGAATCAAAAAAAATACTTTTAGTGAGTTTGTCATTCAAATGTGACACCAGGAGGGATGCGGGATGTCTACAAAAAGAGAGGAAGTGCCCTTTTCTCCCGAACATTCGATTATCATTTCTGAACATAAAACATGCTGTGATCCTCTGTGAGCCTTTTTTGTAAATTCAAAGATTCCAAAAGGAACCATTCTAAATTAAAATTATCTGTTCCTCAATAGTGGGGAACCAAGTATCAAAGGTGATAGTGACAATGTAAACCATTAAATAGAACCGTCTGAGTAAACATTAAATATACGTAAACATTAAATATTTTGAATAAACATTAAATATATCATTATATTAGTTCAGAAATAGAGTAATGAAATAAGCTTAAATTTACAGTAAATTTCATCTGAATTTTAAATTTGTTTAAAATTCAGTTATGAAACAGAATTTAATTTTTTTTGTTAGGGCTTACAAGAAATGTTTCCTAATAAACATGTATTGAAAGTGGAAAGTTTTTGTGGGGTCACCATCACAAGAATATCTAAAATTTAGAAAAATATGGGACCAATTCCTCAAGAAATGCCTTTCAAATGATGACATTTAAAATCTACGTCTTAACTGTATAAAACCGAATAGCGCAGCCAGGGAATATTTCCCCCGTTATTCATATAAATTTCCATGCGAAATGCTAGATATTATTGCATTTTACAACCTTGAAATTGTATTAATTTCATTGCCTGTATATGTTGTACACGTATATTAAACTCAAATAAATGTTTGTTCCTTTCGGAAAACCTTCCATTGGAGTATATGCTTTATTCAATCTTGTATTCGTAAAATGAAGACAGCAACATCAGAAATAAAATTTAGTCATTGTTTTAAGGTTTCTTACAATAGAAGGGTTTTACAGCCACTGCTAATGTATAAGCTGAACTCTAATTTTTCCTATTTGATTTTCTCCAAAATTACCTGAAAATAAGAAAGTGCAAAAAATTTTCTTTCTTAACTAATAATTGATAATCGGATTTTTAAATGTTTATGCTTGATTTAAATTGAAGTCTGGTGAATTCCCCTTCAACAGTTCACAAGTAATTTAATGCATTTATTCCAGGAAAAGAAAGTCCTCCTCGGTTCTGTTTTATTTTGAATTTCTTTTATATTTATCCAGTATCGAAACAATGTAAATGAAATTATTCATGAAAAATCTCAACACAAAATTATTCACGAATATTTTCATGAAATCCGTGTTTTCTTTCGAACAAAACGGCAGCAACAACAAAAATCTGAATCTTTCCCTGGGTAAACAATATACCTTACACACCACACTATTATTCGTTTTTCAATCCACCGAGTTATTTCTTAAATTAAATTCTATCTTTCTCGAAATATTTATGAACCCGGAATGGAAAAAGTATCGCGAGCAGTATCACTGACACCACGCACCACTCACGAATATATACCGGGAAGAAAATATAAAATATTTTCAGCTGACGGCCAAATATTCCCATATGGGTTAGCGAAACAGCAATATCGGAATATTTTCCTCAAAATAAATTTTCTCTCTCCCCACATATATCCTTCATCATCGACGATTTCGGCGAATCAGAGAACTTGTAAAATAAATCTCTTTCGCTTTCGGCACTTTTTGAAACATTTTGGTTTGCGTTATGAAAAGAAATGGCGAGACTAAAAGCTCCAACTTGAATCTTATTTCCAAATAGTTCTTTTCTTTATTTTATTTTTTTTTATACTTTTCGCGACCTGAATGCGACGTATTGCGCGAAAATTTGGTCGCTATATTGCATTTTCTGATCTCATTTACTGTTTTTTTTTTCATCATATTCTAAAGCTTATTTTGCGAAATATACACATGGAAAAATGTTATGTTTCGGATAACATATCGGAGAGTTTGAGTTTGGTGAAGTAAAAGAACAACATATGGAATATTTGTAATTTTCGTTCTATGAAAATTCCAGGTATCTGTCAAATGTATTCGTAAAAGATAACAAACTTATGGAATAGAACATTTTTTGTTCGGAATACTTTGGTGCTCTGTTAAGAGAACTGTTATGAATAAGATAAATCGTTTGCTTTTGAGATAAATCCTTATAAGAATTTTCTTATTTGAAAAGCTGCCAAGAATGCATAATTTATTTACATGATCATATGCTATACATTTTATTTCCATGAATGTTTTTTTTTGTGCATGGCTTATTTTCACACAAATTTTCTTTCACTGGTTTTATTTTTATATATATTTTGGAAATATATTAATGCGCATTGAAAAACGAAATAAAATATTATTGTGAAATGAATTTTTAAGATATTCTTGAAATAAATAACTAGAATTTGTTTTGTAATAAAATGACAAATTGCTAAATCATGCAAATGGTCACCTTTTTACGCTCTTAAAATTTCATCCAAATTCGAACATTATTTACACGTGAGATAATCTTTGTGTTAGGATATTTTACAAAGCATATATAAATGCCATATTGCAGGTAACTAGAGCTTTTTTAGGGATAGAAAACTTTAAGGATATTTGGAATTAATTCATGGAAACATCCCCACATATACGTGTTGTACATAAAACTCTTATTAAACTTCAGTATTCTTGAGAGATGTTTACATGTAACCAGAAGCTATAGTCCTGTTTTGAATAATTTGGAAAGTACAAAATTTCTCAGACAGGTGGGCTGACTCAAGTGAGGCAAGAGTTGGAAAATAATTGTTCTATTTTAAGGGACACAAAATGCTGAAATCTCTAATTTTGTTCAATCTTTATGAAATGCAGTACAAGCATATTTATGTATTCGTAACATATCCAAATAGTTTTTAAAAATATTTTTTTTTGACATATTAAAATACATCACCTTCTGTTGATGTATGTTTAAGTTATTTCTAAAATTTAAAACAAAGTTTTTATGCAATATGAAATTTCCACTTTTTTAATAAAGATTTTAAATGTATTCTCAATAGAGTCGAAGAAATATTTTAAACTTTTAAGTGCAAATTGTTTCCTTAAAAAACATTTAAAATGTCAATTACTTTTTTTGGTTGTGAAATTTTAAAGTATATTATAAGTATGATCCAAAGTAATGTAAAGTGCTTTTAAACAAGCAATAAAAATATCACTATCATTTTGTGATTTCCTTAAAATTTGAATAACAAAATTAAAAAAAAAATATTTTCAGTAAAACAAATGCAATCAAAACGGAGATGCATAGGAAAGCAATAATTATCTGAATTAAAAAAAAAACAGTTGAATTAATTACTGTTCCAAGAAGTATATAACTCTTATATTTCTTTCATTTAAAAACTGATTTTCTTAAATTTGTAAGTTTTTTAATTCTATTTTCGGAATTAAATGATTTACATAATCTTGAGTTTGAAAGATGAAACGAATAATTGAACAGCTTGGCTGAAATGAAAGCTTATGCATGTGAAAACTAAATAAACAGCTAGGCTGAAAATTATTCTATGTCTAAGGTGACTCAAAGACCTCATGTTGCGATAGCGTCCAAGGTAGGAAAGTGGGGTGCTAACACACGTGTCGTCTTGATTATTTTACAGTCATTCAAATTTATATGCATTAATGTTACTTTTAATTTTAAAAGATTAATTTAAATTAATCTTCAATAAATCTAGAGTTGCTTTTAAGTGCGATGCAAATAAAAAAAATAATTTTTTTATTTCCAAGATTACAATTGAGTATTAAAGTAGAAAGTGCTGTTTGTACTACATTTTCTTACAAATTTTCTGCAGTAACTTTGGGAAACGAACATAAGTATGCTGGAACAAAGCGAATCAAAAGAACAAAATAAAATCACATTTACAAAATTAAGTAACGAAATATAAAAATAAATTTAATATACATATTTATGTACTCTATTTCAATTGCAATTTTATCTGTTGAAATATTCAATATTGGGATTCCTCGGAATACTTAATAATGTTTCTATTGTAAATACTATAATAAATTTGAATAAAATAGGAAAATAAAGTGCAATAAACTGATTGGCTGAATTATTGATTATAACTCGGAATTAGTAGCCAATCTCTGTTATGTTGATTTTGCCTTCATGCTCTGGCAAATCTCGTTTCCAAACTAATCTGTCTACCGCAAACAACAACGTAACACATATCGCATTTAGGAAAAATAATTACGCACAAAATATACTAGTTACAATGGACAAAAAAAAAAGAAATATTTTGTTCAATTTTACATAAATTAGTTGATGGCTTTTAAACACTGTTTGCATTATATTACTTCTTAGTAATTTTTCGCGAAAAAATTTATTGTCTATTTTTAAGAGATGATTTAAGGACCTTGAAGGATATACCTTATCAATTTTTCTCACATTTATAAATATAGTTAATGTGAAAAGGAATGCTCAGAATTGGTGTATTTTTATTTTAGTCACAAAAACAAAAAATGTTGTTCCGTTTTTAAATTATTTATATATAGAATATACAAACTGAAGCAAGCATAAATACAAAAATATACAAACATACTGATAAATGTTACGCCTAAAGTATGTTTGTGACAACAGATTGTTTAATTATAAATTTCAGCATTTCAGATAAAACCAATGATGGATTGTCTTTGAATTAGAGGTTGCGTTTTTGTTTAGTAGGAGTTAGTTTAATACCTTAATAATGAACTTGTGAGTATTTAAAGTGATTTCCAAAAACCGTTTAAAAATTGTAACTTGTAATACAAAATAGCATTAACTTCTTGGAAGCATACTTAAATGAGTTTGCTTAGCTAAATTCCAGCTATAAAGTTTAACAGGAAACTCTATTTTAAAATTCTTTATTACTCCAAATGGACAAATGCAATTTCATAAATGACAGAAAATTAAAATTATTCTTTCTTGCCAAAAATTATATATAATACTACAAACGACGTCTGTCAAATGATTTTATTCAAAAACAATTTTAAAATAAAACAGCTCTTTCTGATTTAAATCGAGTCTACTAGTCTTTAGATTCTTTTTCATTTGAAGATTAATCCTACTGTAAAGCAATATTTTCTGTTGTCCTATTCTTATTTTAGAACGAACTTTAGTAAAATCTCTTTCTGAACTGCTATTAAATTTTTTTAAGAAATAAAATTTTCTTCCCAATTCAAGTAAAGATCCTAATTCCTTAAACTACTTAGTACTTCATGAGGATTAAGATTAATCCTACTTCAAATGAAATTTTTCTGTTACCCTAAGTTTTCATTTCAGTTCGTTTCTCAATAAAAGAAAATACTCCCTTTCTTCTGAAAAAGTTCGTTCCAATTCCCCAGTTTCATTCTTTACTTTCTTAGACTCTTTAACAAGCATCAGATAAATAGTTCACGGATAAATCGAGACCCAAGAATCGAACCTTAAAAGATTTGTTCGAAATAACTTCTCTTTCAAATAAAGGAGAGGGGATATTGTTAAGGACGGAAAGTATCTCTTAAATGAATTGTAAAACTCAAGAAACATTAAATTAGTTATATGAACTGGATCTCTAGTTATTTGAACGTGATCCTGTTTTCGATGGGTTTTATTGAGGACTGTTTTTATTCTGGAATGATTGAAAACTCGAATTGGAATTTACTGTCAAATCTGTTGTTGATTAATTTAGAAAATTCCATTGCCTTGATTTTAAAACTGATATCTTCAGAAATATGTGATGCAGCACAGAAAAGCTTTTTATATTGCTATAAAGTGTGAGGCAGAAATAATAAAGTTATGCTATGCGTTATTCAAAAATTTTTCACAGTTTAGAAGAAGAATATTTATCATTTAGTTTTTCATATTCACCCTCACTCCCTTTAGAAAATCATATCAACCATATGCCAACCTTTACTGTCTATACATTTCTGAAGTCTCACTTAGAACATCTTCATTAAAATCCTCGCCATTTATTGTGGTATTGTTGCAAATTCTTGGTGGGTAACAACTTTCAATTCAATTTTTCTTCAATTTTTCGGAGCCTATTCTTACAGAATTGTATCTTCAGATGCCCCCAGAGAAAGAAGTCGTAAGGTAATAGATCTGGAGATCGTATTGGCCAAGAAATGTCATCTTGTAGTGAGATCAGAACTCCGAAAAAAATACTTTCAGTAATTCCGTCAAAATTCTGACTATATGGGACTGTGGTATCACTTTGTTGAAATCTAGTAGTCAAATTTCCATGCTCGTCCAATTTTGGTTGCAGGAAATTATGTAATATATCCACATAGCGAGCATAAATTACCATAAAACTGCTTTGTCATTCTCTTCAAAAAGGTGTGGGTCTATAACCCGAATGTCTGCTACAGCACACAAAAAAAATATCTTATTCATTATGGAGAAGTCGCTAATGAATTTGCCTCGAATTGTTCGGAGCTTAGTAGCTAAGCTATGTAAGTTTAGTTGTGCTTGCTCATACACCTAGACAAATGAAAGCGTACTTCATCAGACTGAGTAGCCATTTTGAAAGATGCCTTTATCACGAAAGAACGATGCTCTCCCCTTAACACCATGACTAAAATGACAAAACATCTGCCATTCAAAGTCAGTTCCCAATATATGGCGCTCAACCAGCGCCGAAACAGTGGTAGTGGTAAATCGGGGAGTTATTTCAGCCGCATCCTGTATTTTAAAATTTTAAAGATGGAATGTGTTTTAAATTATAAAATTATAAACGTATTCTTAGCACAGAAATAATGCTTTTGTAACAAATCATCATTTTTAAATCATGTATATATATATATATATATATATATATATATTAAACTTTTTGGCACAATTTAATGATTCAGAGAAGGAAACCCGTCATGAATAAAGTACATGCTAACTAGTGTAAGAAGTGAAAAAAGCCGTTATCGATAGACTACAGCTTTTATTTCTGATGAGTAAGGAAATCTACCTAGAATAGTTAACTCAACATTTAGATGTTTTCAGTGAGCAAAACTTCCGTGACTCTTAAGAGGAAGTTACATTAAATTTGGATTTCAAAATAATGTTTATCTTAAAAAGACTGGCATAAAGAATATTTATATAAAAAGAAATAAGTGAATAGTTTGAATTTATAATCACATATAAGTATATACTCCGCACTTAACATTTCACAAATAAAAAAGTTGAAAAGGATAAATACGTAAAGAGTTTTACTTCTGCTGTCCTTCTATGTGAAATAAACGTTTCTGGAATATATAAACTCTAAACCTTAGTTTTATCTTGTTAAAGTGTTAAATTTTTCAGTTCTATTTATCACATCTTGGATTTAGGAATCACAATTTTTGAATATTAAACCTCTTGACAATATATTTTGTTTCTTTTTTACAAATTGAATTGTCTGCCTCTTGCAGCTGCTTTAGAGCTTTATAATTTTAAAAATTATAAATATCTCTTTAAAATAAGGGAATGATAGGTATAATTTTCTGTTTGATACCAATACTGCGAATTTTTGTAAATGTCCCCTTCGTAGGTTAAGAACTTAATTACAAAATTTCTTCATACACCCACATGTTCTCATATGGAATGTTCTATCTTTATGATCTGCTTTATTATTTTATTTTTTATTTATTTATTTTGCGAATAAACTCATTTGTATTGCTTTGTAAATTGCAAGGGAGGAGACAAAGAACGAAATTAGTTAACCCTTACTATCCAGTCCCAAGCCCAAATTAGCAATTTTGATATGCTTGATATTCATCTATCAATCTCATAGCTAGTTGGTTTTATGTTAAGAGGTTTTTTTACTTAAGAAAAATATGATATTTCAGATTGATTTAATTTTATTCAGCTATTAGTACATTTTTTTTTATAACCAAAGCAATATTGATAATTTTATGAGGGGTTTTAAATAACTTGCTATTTTTTAAATTATTTCGAGTGAACGAGAGTTCATCCAAAAATATACATTAAACAATCTAACACATCGATCAATAACTCCCGAATCTGACATTGAAGACAACATTTTTTTTGCAAAAATTTTTTATTCATCAACATAACACCTTTTGTTAATCACCTTTTAGGGTGATACAATAGTTCCAACGCTTTTCCAAATCTTTTTTTTTTTTTCGCAAGAAATCTTTTTTGTTGCGAGTAAATAGCGATAAACAGCTTTCTGAATCATCGACTCGTTGCTGTTTTTGTTCCATCGAAAGCAATCGCGGCACCCACTTGGAAAAAACCTTTTTCATGCTCAATTTTTCATGAAGGATAGTAAATACACTTCCATATGATATCTGTGTCATCTCAGCAATCTCACGGAGCTTCACTTTACGATCTTTCATTATAATTTTTGTCACTTCACTCACATTTTCCGGTGTAACGGCTTCCACAGGTCTACCCGAGCGTCCCGCGTCATTTGTGTCGGTACGACCACGTTTAAACTCGGCAAACCACCGACAAATCGTTGCTTTTGATGGACAAGAGTCCGGGTAACATTTTTCAATCCATTGTTTCGCTTGCACGGTGTTTTTACCCATTAAAAAACAATGTTTTATCAGAACACGAAACTCGGTTTTTTCCAATTTTTAAACAAACTACAAAACGACTTTACTCCAACCTCGATAACTCAGCTGTTTCTGGTCCGATCGACTTAAAATTTTGACACGTTTCAAGCAAAGGTTAGCACTCTAGAAAGACCTGGTTACTGGTTTACTACGAGCGCCATCTCTGGGTTAGTCTCGGGAGTTATTGATTGATGTGTTAGTTATAAATATTTTTCATTGATTTCTACTTACATTCATATTAAAATAATCTCATTTTAAATATTTACTACACCCTGCTTCTCTAACATGATTTTAATGCACTGTTCAAACTCATCAATTTCTCCTAATTTTTAATTTTTTTTATTTTCAGTTCTTCAACTACAGATCTTGCTGCAAGAAGAGGCGTATTCAGCAGGCGAAGATATGGATCAGTGGAGATGGTATGTAACATAGTTAAATTTACACATGTATCGTAAAATATCATATATTTCTATATTACTATCCATATGCTATTAATACTGTTTTGATACTATAATTGTAATATAATTATAAGTTTTCTAAGTAATTTAGAGGAAACCAATGGAAGAGTAAATTTTAAAAAATATTTCATATTAGGTATTTGTAGTAACGGCTAGGTAATAAAAATTTACAATAAGTAGTAGTTATAAAAGTTTTGTGGTGGCCAAGTGATTGCGAACTAGCAACCGGTGTTGTTTCCGGTATCTCGTTGGCTCGAATCTGATGCCACAAAAAAACCCACCTTGTAGCAGGGCTCATGCGCGGGAAATAATCTGATACTCTTAAGTCCTTCAATTGGCGTGTTGTGGAAATTAGGAGAGGGAAATGTTAGCTCAGGTGTCGTTCTCGTCACTTTACAGGCGCTCAAATTTAAGTGGTTTGTCAGCAATATTTCCCGTGTTATTTTAAGTGTGACATGAAACTGAAAAAAAAACAAAACAAAAATAAAAATTTAGTAAGATTTTTCCCTTACCGTATCTCAGATGATTTTTCAGTCCTGCTCGTAATTTACAGTAATTTATGCTTTACTACAAAATGTTCCTAAAAATTTCTGCTTTGTTATGAAAAATTATTTTTTTTCAAAACAGAAAAGTAATATTTCACCATTACTTGCCTATTTTCTGTTTTATTTCATTGCAGATGGAAATACAGACTTGTTTACGAAAAAAAAATGGCTTGTTCTCAGTTTTCGCACCTTTCTTATTTTCATCTACTCTAAATGTATATATACCTTCGAAAAAATAATTAATTAATTAGTCAAAAATATCTGCCTATTAAAATATACTCTAAATTATTTTAATAAGGTGGGTATATAATAATTTTTTTTTATTCTGCTAATTTAGAGTTATTTACGGAAAGCCAACGTACTCTAAACACCGTGTATTCAATAAGATCTGACATAAAAGAGAAGCTTTTATATA
>BMAW01102741.1:71026-100976 GCA_019974015.1 Nephila pilipes
AATATATCTGTTTGTGTGTGTGTGTGTGTGTGTGTGTGTGTGTAATCTATTCAAATAAAAATGTACAAAACTATAGCTTGAATCTAAAAATAAAACTTTTGTAAAATTATTGTATCAAAATCCCATTATTCAATCACAGCATATATTACAACAAATGTATTGATTTATACATTACATATGATTGCATTATAACAAATGCTTTTAATAATTCGTTTTGTCTATTTTAATATAATAAAAAACCAATAAAAAAATCCTTGTAGGAGAATTCTTCTTTTTAAGTAATATTTTGTAAGCTTTGAGTACCTTCAATCTTAAAGATTTTGATATTTTTTATAATTATTTAACTTGTAAATATGTAAGAAATTTCACCACATTAATTAATTATCGGAATAAGAAGATAATTAAAAAGAATACTTTTTCTTTTCATATATATCTTAAAGTATTTTAAACGTATAGATGAAAGCTTAGTGATATTTTTGCTAGTAATAATGAAGCAAAGTTACTATTCAGCCATTTTAAGCTTTTAATATTATGTGCGTGTATCACTTTTTTAAAAAATTGGCTTCTTAAAATCGTTCAAAATATATTCAGAACTTTGTAATTGAAAACTACATTTATTTTACATTATCAAGCTTTATTTATTTTGAAAATGAAAGACTGAACTAGTATAGGTTTTACATTAAAAACAACCTTAATTAACGTTGTTTATTAATTAGCTTTCGTGAATACCTCATTCTTGAAAGATAAGAGAAAACCTTCTCTAAAAAGGATTTTTTTCCCCTTCTATTATTTGTTTAAACTGATATTAAAGCGGATATTTAAACAAAAAATTTATGATTGAGAAATATTAAGAAGAAAATAATTGATATTCAACATGATTTCCGGATAATATTTTGTGCTTGGTTGTTGGTTTTTAAATTTTGAATAAATAATTTTCTAAAAATTATTCTTCCATCAAATTAGAAAAAATCTCATACAAATTTTTATTCTAAGGTTTTACAATTCTTCAAATTAAAATAAAATAATTTATGGATCTAATTTATATATTCCTAATTTCTTTTTAATTTATAGTACTTCTAGGATTTTCTAAATTTAAATTTTGTTAATGTTATTGTATGTGCTAGATAATTAGTTTAATTGGATTCTCCGATTTACTGATGACTTAGTTTTATTATTGAATTAATTAATACATTATAAAGTTACAATACATAATTCATTTATAATTCGACAAACACACATGTATATATATATATATATATATATATATATATATATATATATATATACTAGCTGATACCCGCCCGCTTCGCTGGACAGACGATAATATAATATTGTGGAACTTATACGTAAGATATCAATAAATTTTCAATTTTTAAGACTTTAATGATAATCTAAATTTAAAATTTTAAGAAATTGATTGTCTGTAATAATGGTTATCCTCGACATTCAAATATATGAGAAAAATAAAAAAAATTTAGTAAAAAGTCACCCCATATATATATATATATACATATATATGGATAAAATTCATTCCGCCATATACATGTTTTACCTAGTATTGCCAAAGATGCAACCTTTTGTCAGAATATTCAGCATGAGCTTAACTTTCAAATGAAATAACCTCGCAATGGCATCGTGTGTATCATAAGATTTTTGTCCTTGCCTCAAGACATTTTGTTTTCTGACCATTTAGGATTGCAAGTGACTGCAATCCTAAAAATAAGTCGTGCAAGTCGGGACGTCCAAAATATCTTACGTATGTCATAGCCTCTTCAGTTCGTTCATGCATCTAGCGAGATCCTCCAGTAAACGAAGATTGTCTTGCGTGTGTGCTATTCCGTAAAAAGTCGCAATTTTAATATTTTTCAAATTCCCTCAACGTTTTGGAGCTAAACTACATTCCAAATTCAGAAACTGAATTTATTCCTAACTCAGTTATATCTATCGCTAAATATGTACGTTAACAAAGTATGTTTCACATAAAGAACCCCTTCGCCAAAATCTTGCCAATCTTCCCTCAGCGCTTCAATATAAAATTATTTGGTATTTTTTCATTCCGCACGGGCAAATCTCACCAAGTAAACTTAATTGGTGACAATACACAGTATACATATAAGAAATTATATTCCGTTTGGCGTCGGTCATATCATTTTTGGCGATAAAGTCGCCAAAAATAACATAATCGATGGATAAGAGTAGATTAACGGATCAAAATTACATTTTGGATAAGACTTCCGTAAAATTCGTTCTTAGTGAGCGTCTACATCGCAAAATGAGTAACTTTGCTAAATTTCAAGTCAATAGGTTGAATAGTCTTTGAGATCTCGTGATGAGTCAGTCAGTTGTTTTTCGCTTTTATATATATAGATATATATGTAATAATGTAAATAATTGTTAATGTTAACTACACATAATTTTAAATTATACAAAATGAAACTAAATTACAGATTTATAACTGCTAAAAACAAATTATAATAATCTAATAAAACTGAAAACCTATAAATACTACGGAATTAAATGAAAAAAATCAATGCATTAACAAAATAATCAACCATTAAGATTAAAATTATTTTTCTAAATTAAAAACATACAAAATATCATATTGAAATAAGTCATAAGATTATTGAAAAATATAATACAGAAGTTTACTGAAGCCATACAATGTTATATCCAGGAGTTCACTTAAACATATAAAATATTATTTACTAAAACCTTATATATATATATATATATATATATATATACTCATTGCAATAAGAATTTAAGCTCCAATAAAGAGTTGTGAGAATAAAACGAAATTTGACTTACATAAGTACAACATTGATGTAAGTAAGTGATTACAAAATTAAAGGAAAAGATTCATTTACTGTAGGAAAAATTACAATTGAATGCAGGTTTTAGTACCCTGTTGGGCCACCTCTAGCATGAATGTGTGATGAGATATGGTCGGGAATTGAGGCATACAAGTCCCGTATAATTTCCTGCGACATCTCATTTCATAGTTGCTGTAAACGCGTCTTTAATTTTACAAAACAGATAGGCTGTTCAACTTGCCGTCCTAAATTATCCCAAATGTGATCGATCGGTGACAAATCTGGAGATCAAGCAGGCCAGCGAAGTGCGGAAATGTAGACAATGAAGCGTTGTGAAACCCTTGCTGTGCGTGGGCGAGAATTGTCCTTTTGAAAAATGGATTCTGGAATCCCTGCCATGAGTGGCAACACATTTGACTGAAGAATGTCACAAACATACCTCTGGGCTGCCATAGTGCCGTGAATCAATATTAGGGACGATCGTGTGTCGTATTCGATGGCACCTCATACCATCACATCAGTTGTTATTACGGTGTGCCGCTGAACATAGAAGGCAGGATTGAGATTTTCACCACATTCACACACGTAATACATGATTGTCATCACTGCCCAAATTAAATCTAGAATCGTCGCTAAAGACAACCTGATTCCATTCGGTTGCAGTCCAATCCCTTTGAGAACGACACTACTCCATACGGAGGCGACGGATAGTGGGTGTCAATTTCAGTACATGTAATGGGCACTGCGATAGCAACTGTCCTTCTTCCAGGCTCCTTGTGGAGGTATGAACTGACTCAGTAGTCCGGAGGGAAGATGCTGTTTGTGTATTGATGGTGGACAATGAGACAGTTGGCGCTATGCATGCGTGTCTTATGTCTAGGATGTCTAGAGCCTCGTCGCCAGGTAACAGACAACGCTTTCATCCACTGGTCCGAACACTTTCTCGCAGTAGAATCAGAAAGTCGTAGGTGGCAAGCTACTCGCCTAGCTGACAATCCGGTTTCTATCATTCCTATCATTCTTCCCTTCTCGAACTCGAACCGTACTGTATTCTGCTCTTATTGTCTCCGATTGCAGCGTAATTGCTTCTCTTGTTATAAAGCATCCCTCTGCAACAGATTTTAATATACGCAAACAAGCTTTGCTTACCTGTTTTAAATTCAAGAATAATGTTCAACACCTTTTTATAGCATTATTCAATGAGCAATCATGCTGCATTTCTAATAATTTGTCTGACACTTACCTTCATACCAAGTATCACAACAATCCTTCTCTTTTTCTTGGTGGGCAGATTTTTATGGCAATGCACAATTATATTCATATCAAAGTGAGAGTTCGAGTCCTGATATATTATCCATAAGTAGCATAGAGAAATAGAGTTGTAGCACATTAAATGGGACTAAACATCAATATCTGCACGTTGTGGTGCAGCAGTTAAGAGAGTAACGTACTGTATTCTCGTCAATTGACCTTGAAGCAAAATATAGTGACTGCTGCACATTAAATCTGTCAAAACTTACAATCCTTTCATTGGCATTCTGGGGGTGTGAAGTGAGTGTTGTGCCAATTTAAATATCGACATCGTCACTTCACCATGACTCACAATTGCCAGGATTTTTGCCAACAGCCCTCGTGTTTCTTACAAGTTCATCTTTAAAAATAATTTTATAAATTAATTTCAAATTACGTGATCCGTAGACGATTTGTAAACTTCAACTCTAAAGCGATATTTATTCAGACAAACTACCCTAATTTTAAAAAAAAACTGTCTTAAGAAAAATGAAGAGACTAGAAAATAAATTAAAGAATTTTAATGAGTTAAAATAGAAACATTTCCTGCCCCGCAGCCCCTAAGTGATTCTAATTGACTTCCCATTTCACTAATGCATTTAGAAATCGAAAAATATTGGATAAACTATTAAGTGGTCTAAATTTATCTTTAAGCATTTAGAGAATTTTTATTGTTCTTGTTTCCTTAGAATAATAAAAACTCTTTATATCATTGCGTTATATCTAAATCAATTCACGTAAATGGATGGTATGGCGAAACTAAATCCAATTACTTAGATTTTATCGTTTCGTTAACTTTTCTTCGCAATCCAATTCTCTGATTCAAAATTGAAATATATTTTAAAAGATTATCGAGAAATTTTACTGTAATCGCCCTAAAAGGAAGAAGGAAAAATGAAATCTCTAATATTACTGCTTCAGAGTTTGTCAAAATTTCGCGAGGTATAAGCAAATTTGATGTTTAAGCAAATGTATTGAAGAAGATAAATAAATCTGAAGGTTATAAAATTCAATTTGGGGAAGCCGTCTGGACAATTGGTACATTAAAATGGCTGTTTTCAAGGGAATTAAGTTCTTGGGTGAGCTAGATTTTTTTCCATAAAGCTCTTATATAGAGCTGTAGTGCTTATATGTGCTGTCTATTGTGGACTTTTTTATTAGCCCCAAGAAAAAGAGGAATATATTGATCATGTATGATTTCTGAAATCTTGAAATAAAATTTTTAACTTATTTTTATGTTGTTTTTCTTTTCCATGGAACTCATAAACATTTTTCAGGAAAGTAATCCATTTCTATGCCATAAACCTTTCACCTTTTCCAGAAATAAATGTACAGAATTATTTTTATTATATTAATACCAAGCAAATAGAAGAATAAATCTTTGATGTTGTTGGGAAATTTTCGATGAATATTTTAATACGTTGAGTAAAGCTCCTTTCCCGTTCGCGCAATACAAAATCGATAGATTAGATTTCAAAAAATATCACATGATTAGTCGAAACATAACCAAGTTTCAAATGAAGATATTTTGTTCTTACAAACACAAAATCTTTACAAGAGTAATCATTAAGAGTATTAACCGTTAAATATAATATTTGGAGCCTATGAACCTGCTGGCTCTATATCTCCAGATCTTATATTCTGTTAGAGCTGAATTTCCGCTTTACTTGCCGAGAGCTACCTTTTATTTTAAAGATATCTTTAAAATAATGGTATTTAAAAGAATATTTTACTTTTTGAATTTAAAAAGTGCATTAAAAGTTTTAAAGGAAGATCAAACTTAATAATTAGAAAAATTAAGATTTTAATAAGTAGAGAGAGCTTTCTAGCTACGAGCAGCAGTAACTATGGTTACATAACTTTAGTAGCCAACCAATGGCGTAGCTGCCTTTTGTATCAGTGTGTCAGTTAGAACATGTGCTTGAAAACCTTTTAAGAAAGATGTGAGGTCAAAAGATTGTTTTCCGATTGGATGCTGGGTTAGTTACAATTAGTGGGCAAAGGTGTTATTTATGTGTTTGGAAATTTAATATTAGTATTTTTTAGAATGGCAGTGAATTACAAATTTATAAGAATGCCTTTAGATCTTTTAATATGTAGGTGTTGGCTGTATTCTGAAATGTTATGCAGGGAATCATTATTAATATTCATGAGAGTATTAAAGAATTTAAAGGCTGTGTTTTCCTTGGGGGTTGTGGTAGATGGAAATTGAATTGAATTATAGATATCAGAGTTTTCAAGAGCCATCTCGCGTTAAACATTTGTCTAAAATTTTTCTTCAGTGCTTTGTCTAATTTTTTATGCTTGTTTTGGCAGCAAAACTCCAAACTGGACAACTATGAGTTAATATTGGTCTAAAAATAAGATTAACTAAAGCAACTTGTTTTCTTTTCTTAATTTCGAATTCCGGGCAATTAAGGGGGAAACATAAATCGCGCTGGCTCAGAATTTTTTATGATATGTATGATGTGTTCTTCAAACGTTAGTTTCTTACCAAAAATTATATCAAAATATTTTGTTTTTGGAAACCAGGTAAATTTTGGGTGGTTAACGTAGACATCAGGTCTTTTTCTAGATCTTTTGTATGAAAATCTAGATCTTTTGTATATATGTATGCGTGTGTGTTGCCAATGTAAGTGAGAGAAAATAATTTAACCATATTTCTTAAATCCATTATAGATTAACGTGTTCCATTTAGTTACTAAAGTAATTTATAAAAGGGATAATTTTTGAACATGTTCAACAATGTATTATTTATCTGAAAATGCGTTTTTATAAATCTGGTGCTATATGTTTACATTTTATTTTAAATCTCTCTTTTAGAATCAATGACAAATATAAACCTTTTTTTGCTTGATCATCAACTTAAAAAAATGTTCGTAACATTAATTCCCATAATAGTTCTAAAATATCATTTTGTGAAATGACAATAATTATAGGAATTAATCAAGCAATAATAACCGCAAATAAAAGTTTTATATCCAAATTTATACTTGAAGTTGGAATTCTCTCTCTCTCTGTGTGTGTGTGTGTGATGCATTTATTTAGTGCTATTTAGAGGAAAATGATTAAAGCTCTTTTTCTGAAGAAGCGTAATTTATGTATCGTTATTTTATTTATGTATATTTATAAAATTAGTAATTAGCTTATGTATTTTTTCTTTTCTTTTTATTTTACAATAGTCACATTAAATAAATGCAATAAAATTACTTCATTTAACTACTGTATTAACGATAATGCAACAAAAATAATTCATCTAAATGCATTGTTCCTATAACACACCTTCACATTTCGTCAACATATACACTGGTGTTCAAAATTAAGAGAATTTTCCAATTTGATCGATTATCTCTAAAACTAATGAACAGATTTTAATGAAATTTGGTGTGTACATAGGGTTAATATAATGCGAAAGAATAACCATTCAACAGTTATAGCCCACACGCATTATCGTGCGTAACACTCATCGGAGTCGGAAGGTATGAAACAGCAGTTGCAGAATAGAACACAACAATTGGATTAATGGGGATATGGTCCCTCTTACAGATATTTAGGATTCACATGTGATTTTATGCTGGAAATAAGGGAGTTTATGAATTCCTGTAGAAATTGGACCCACTCGTTCAGCAAAGCTGTTTTCAGGTCTTGGATGGCTCTTGGAAGAGGCTTGCGAATTGTAATCGCCCTCCTCAGAGAGTCCCAGGCATGTTTTATAGAATTAAAGTCTGGAGATCTAGCTGGCCAATACATCAGACGAATATCCTCACTTTCCAGAAATCTGTCGACCAGCTGAGCTCTATGTGACCTCGCGTTGTCATCCATTAAAAGGAAATCAGAACAACTGGCCCCCTGAAAAGGCAAATATAGGGCTTCAAGACCTCTGCCCTATACCTCTCAAGAGTCTAAGTGCCTCTTTCAAAGACATGTGTGTGCAGCCATCCAAAATGATGCCTGCCCAGACCATCAAGCCTCCTCTGGGGTAATAGTCGATTTCTTGGACATTGGAGGGCAGATAGAGGGTCTCTGGCTCTCTCCATATAAAAGTACATCGAAAATCATTCGTTAGGTCAAACTGTGTGTCTTTAGTGAAGAGAACGGTCACCCATTGATTCATGCTCCAATCTCTATGATCTCTGCATCATTTTAAGCGGATTCTCCTGTTCACAGAACTGAGAGAGACGCAAACAACAGGTATGCTTGAAAACAGCCCTCTCACATGAAGTCTTCTGGAAACAGTCATCCTTGAAAATCGGGTTATTGTGGCTGCATACAACTCAGGAAAGACCTGAGAAGCTTTAACATCCCTGTTATATCTCGCTGTAATGGACAAATAATGATGTTGTCTGGCCATCAAGGCTCTAGGACGACCTAGCACAGGCTTTCTCTCGATGGATCCGGTACCCTTTAATTGTTTCTATTAGTTGGACACGACGCTCGGCATTAAATCTAATTCTCTGAAAATCTGGATTTAAGATTGGTCTGCTTCTAGCCTACCCACAATTCTCCACCTCATTCCATCATCTAAACGCTGATCGTTGCTCACTTTTAATGTTTGGGTTTTAATTTAAGCAATTGTTGCAAAAAAACATCAAGAAATTCGGCGAAATGCGCTAGAGAACGAAATGCGGATTTTGGCACGCACGCTTATAAATCCTATTTTTCGACTAGTCCTGCCCCCATACACATATACGCTTACGTACAAGATTTGCATCTTTGTTCCGAAACAGTATTTTTAAATTTCGTTCAATTCTTTTCATGAAAATCTACAAAATATGCAAATTCTCTTAATTTTGAACACCAGTGTACATTTTCATTGCATAAATAAATACTAAAACTTTAAAAAGTAAAAACGAAAACTATCAAACCAAAATCTTTTAGAAAAGTCAAAGATAATACGAACATATAAGGATAATTAAAAACATAATATACGTTTGTATCATCAACATGATTAATACTTCATACATTTCAAGATACAACAACATGCAAATTAATGAGTAAATATCTTATACATTAGCACGATGTGTTTAAATTTCATAATAAACAAAAACAAAACACATTGAAGTATGAAACAACACAATTACTAGGGAGTTTAAAGTTATCTTTAACAGTATTTCGAATCATTAAGTCTTATATTTTAAAACAACAAACTTTTCTCAACGCAACTAATGCTCTATTTTGAAGTTAGAGCATGCTCTTAAAGAGAAGGATTTAATTCGAAGTAAATAGGAAGGATTACAGAATTCTTAAGTAATCCAGCTGTATTCTTAGCAGTTAATTAGAAAGACTTTTCGTCAACACTAAATTATGTACTTTAGGGGGATTTTACTTTGTTGGTCTTGTTACTAATTTTAGGAAAGGTGTTTCTAGGTCTTTAGAAATGTTTTACATGCCCTTTTAATTAAACGTAGAAATATTTATGTAATACTTGTTGCAGAACTAAAATATATATTTTTCTATTATGTAATAAGGTGATATATTTAAATTGGTAAAAAGTATTTCTAACCCAAATCTATTTTAAAATATTCATGCCACTACTTAGGTTTTTTGGAAGTTCAAAAGTTTGTAATGGAGTGGATACAGAATTAAATAATTAAACTAAAGAAAATAATGTTAAGCACTGTCTTTTCAAGGCAACAACTACGCTGTTTGGCGATTTCTTTCCAAAAACATACCAACTTATGAAGAAATGGATTAAGGCTAGGAATATCCCAAAAGATCATCTCATAATTTTTACTATAATTATTGATAATGTATTTAGCGTTTTGTAAGGAAGAATTTTTAAAGCATTTTAATTCTAGTATTTTTAATTCGTTACAAAATGGAATTTTCAGTTATGTTTTCAACATTTTGAATTTATGTATAGTCTTGAATATTATAGAAATTTTAAATATTTTAAACTTGTATATTTTCTATGATTACAAATTGAAATTTTGCTCTTTCTATCAATTTGTGTATTTTATTATAATATTGCAGAAAATTAAATTATCAGTTTCATATCAGCTCTTTCATATCTATCTGTTTTTGCTATGTGTCATTTCCTTACATTCTATACTTTATTTAGTTACTACTTTATACTATTTCATTATATATATATATACAGGGAGAGAGAGAAATGTATTGATATTTCAATTTGTAAACTTGCCAAGCAAATTGTGAATAGAAAATTTTGGTATATTAAGAAATTAGTTTAAGCCACCTATTCAGTCATAATCCTCAATTAGAATTTCAAATACATACACCCAGTTTTCTTGATTTTGCATTTTAAAACTTTTGAGTTCCACGCATTGGTGTAGTGGAAAAGTTGGAGAGGGATGTGTGAGCTCAGGCGTCGTCCTCGTCACTTGACTGAGGTTCAAAACTACGAAGTTCACCAGCATCCTTCGTGTTACTTCTTGGTTTACAAGCAATAAAATCCTATACAATGTATACATTGTTTTAAAATGGTATATTTCATAATATATTTTGTTGATGGAGATAGTTTGGCCAATAATTCTGGAAAATCCAAGCACATACACACATAGCTCTCTAAAGCTGTTTGCGAAACAAAATTTATTACACTCCATTGTTTTGCTTTTCTTCAACAGTTGGTGTTCTTTTCAGTTATTCAGTTTATATATCTTTTAGGGTAATTTTCGTTGTCAACTTTTTTTTTTTTTTTTTTTTTTCATTTAATTTACTTTCCTTTGGAAATTGTTATAGTACCTAATATTTTTTTCTTTTGAAGCAAAAATTGTACAATTTTTCTTATTCTTTTTTGGTTTACAGTGTTTTATCTGTAGATTTATATGTATATTATTTGTGTATATATTTTTACTCAATGGTACAGTAATGATTTCTTACATATTGTTTCATTTTTTTTAATTATTAAAATTACTTCCTAATTTAATTTTGATTAAAGTATTGTTGTTTAATTACACATCAATTTCAAATTATATATATGTACCTCAAAAACATACACATTTTTTAGATTTATATTTGCGAAAAACGTGCTATTTAATGTGAAAGAATAATAAGTAATAATTGAGTGTATTGCAATATTGTGTAATAAATATTTTTGTTTTCAATAAAGTAGACTTATGAAAAACTTTTTTTACCAAAAAAAAAAAAAAAGTGAAACTATTGTGAACCTAACAAAAGAAATTCTCTCAAATTTCGAATAACAACCTTCATGCAATTAACCCTTCGGCTTCAGCTAAACACGCCTACACGATCCTTTAGCTTGATGGCTTAACTCCAAGTTAATAGGGAGGATTACGAAACTCGTAGGTAATCCAATTGGAGTATTCTCACGGAGGTAATTAGAGCAGGTTTATGTGAGCTATAAATTATGTACTTCAACGCAAAGATTTCTATACCTCATTTATAACAACATTGTTGTTTCAAAGGGATTTTGTTTGAAGTCAATGGATTATATCTAAACGTTTCCTTATTCTTAATTTCAGGCAAATTAGCATGCGCTGCGTATGATTTATTTCTGATAGAAAGGTCTAATTAAGATTAATATTTCTCATTTACTCAATTACATTGTATAGCAGGTTATTTGAATTTCCTTTGACAGAGATCACTAAATCTTAACTTAACCTTCAAAACTTTAAACTACTTTTTCTCAGCTTTTTATTTTTTATGTCGGCTAAGTATGTAAAAGGCTAAGGTTGCTTTAGTAATAAGAGTAAAGTTTTGAAAAAAAATTCTGGTTCTTTTGTATAATATGTGACTTAATTCTGTGCATGAAATAAGGATTTATGTCAATAATCGTTTTATGATAATATATACTATAGTTGATATAGTTTTTTACTATTTTTTGTTCTGGCTGAACGAAAGTAATTTTTAAAATATAAATAACACTAGTTCTATCCAACCCATGTACAGATTGTAAGAAACACTTAAACATTGTTTAAAAATACTAAAATATGTGGAAACAGTAGGAAATTTTAAAATATAGAATTATTATGTGTAACGAGTAATATATAAAAAAAAATTAAAGTAAATTCCTACTTAGGTCAAGAAAGAAAATTTTTATTTTAGTTACTTTTTATTAAATAATTACAATTAATATAAATATGTTTATACATATGACAGAATCACAATATTAAGTAGCAAAAGAAAAAATTTTCCAGTGATCTACACGCTTCGTCACTGACGGTATTTATTCCTAAATTTATATCCTGCTTAATACTTCATATAAGAGAAAATGTTTTCACCCATATAAAACTGAAATTAATTATTTGAAAATCAAATAAAAAAAAAATTATGCTTCGACGATATTCAATCCGATGGCATGAAGATTCAACGCCGACACTCTACCAACTTTGCCATTGCAAGACAAATGACATATTAGAAACATTGGTTTGTTTCTTAATTCATCCGGTAAATTAAATGGTTGGAATACAGTTTAGCCAACCACCCTTGGGGACAGGAATTATTTGGCGATATTTCACCAAATGTAGCTACTCAGATATTCTTCGCGGACTTAACGTTCTGCTAAAAAAAAAAAAAAAAATCGCCAAGTTTGGAAAATTTTGAAATCGCGCCAAGTGGTTGGGCTGAAATGCATTTGCACCAATTAAATTTAAGTAAACGAATTAATATTTGAAAAGAACTTTATTAACATCGAGTGTCATCCACTGCAAGTTTAAAAATATGTATTTGAACTCGAGTGGGGGAATATAAAAAGTATTTTATTAACGATTGAAAATTTGTATAAGATATATATAGAGAGAATGTGAACTAATAGTAAGAATTTAAAAATGATATTCATCGGATTGACTGCAGGCTCTGGATACAGAGATGGCCACGATCCAAGATAACACAGTTTATTTTAAATGAAAATTTCACAAGTTAAATAATCAGGAAACAATAATTTAAAGAGTGTGTGGAAGCCAAATGCACATTCCAACCGCGAAAACTCAAATCGCAAGAAAGTCCAAATTCGCTTTTAATCTGCCATAATCTTCATCACCTACCGAATTTATCTTTTTCCTCTTCCATTTCCTTAGCTTGTTTCTCAGTCATGGTTTCAGAATTTCTGTTGTAGTTTTAATACGCAGTCGCCTCGGGAGCACAGTGGTAAACGAGCTTTAGATATTTCCTCGGATCTTTATTGTACGAAAAAAAAAATGAAATTTTAAATAATTATTTGTCTAGAAATGAAATCACTTTCTCGAAATGCATACTTTATGTGAGTTCAAATGTCTCAAATAATGCACCGTGTCTCCTAAAGCACTTTCAGTTTTGCATCTCCAAAATTATTTATGAATAGCAAGATTTTCAAACATTTTTTTATTTCTTTTTAGACTTCTATTTAAGATGAGAATTAATATAAACTTTTAACAAAATACCAAACACAATCATGTAATTTTCGAATACATTTGAATCTTTCTTTTCTCGTTAAATACAAATATTTAATTGATAGTTTGTATTATAACAGTGAAACATAAAAATGTTCATAAATTTAGTAGCATATTGTGGGCATGCAATATCCTGTGAGCATTTTTAAAAATTATATAGTGATAAGAAAAATTTTATACTAACCATATATGAACACACATAAAAATGTATATTTCCCATAAAGCATTTTCACTGTTAATCAAACAATTCTATAAAATTTAAATTTTTTGAACTTTTTCAACACTGTATAATTTCTACTATTTCTACAATGGTATTACAAAAAGATATCTATCAGACATTGCAAGAAATTACAAAAAAATTTATATAATTTCCCGGATTTTCTTAAAAAAATAACTACTTATCACATTACTTCTTCCATGCGCAGAATTGTTGAATATTTAATAGGAAACAGCCAGACAAATTTCAAAATTGTGTACTGATTAAGAAATAGATTTATTATCAGATCAATTAAGGGTACTGTATCCTCTTAAATATTTTAAAGAAACATTTCTTGCAGACTAGGCTGGCGAGAAGACTTTTGTAATTCAAACTGAATTAAAAATCTTAAACTGTGTTGCAGTCTTTGGTGTTTTTAATGACCTTTGAAAAGGAATAAGATATTAGCAATACATACCAATGCCAAGAACAAATATATATTCCGCTATTATGTGTATCCGTGAAAATGTTGCTGGAGTAGAAAATTAATGTCCTTCTTCACAACTTTAGACATTATTTCAGTAGGAGCAAATGAATTACACTTATTTACGAAAAGCAAGAACAATTTACGGAACACAAAGTATTCAACGAAGAATTTATATTTACGAAATGAGGATATGAATTCTACTTCTTAAACTATAACTGCAATAAAACATACTTCATAAATATTTGAATCTGAAAAAGGAAAGGAGAATTATATCCATCAGTTAAGATTTATTGAAGCCGTTAAGAAAGATCGTGAATTTAAATTTAACGTTACGTACAGAATCAAAAGACCTTAACATTTTTCCAGCCTAGGATATTTAAATATTTATGAAATCTAACAGAATTTGTACCACAAAGAAAAAAGAAAGATATTACGAATTATTTTATATGTTTATTTGTACAAATATTATACGGTTTATTTCCTTTTATGGTTTATTTCTTCAATTTTTTTTTATTATTTTTATGTCTAGATTCATACTTTTACGTAACATGGGATTTTTTTCCTATTTTCACTCTCTCTCTCTCTCTTTCAATTTTTTCTTTCTATTACTTGTATTACCAAGTAGCTTTCTATTTTCCCTATCATCTTGCTTTGGAAAAATATGTTCATTTTCCTTCTACGGTCTAAAAGATTTATATGAAGGTAGTCTTCGTAGTGTTAGGAAATTCTATTTAGTTATTTAGTTTCTATGATAATGTTTCAATTATATTTCAACTACTTTGTTATTCTTAATAATTATATATATATATATATAACTTCTCTTTGATATTCGTATCTCTCAAAATGGCGCTATATACACTTTATTTGTAGCCTATTCTTCTTGATTGGTTGACTAAATTATAGTATACAGATTGACCAAGGCTGTCTTACTTAAAATTGAGGAATACTTATAGACTAATAAAACAAAATTATCAATTAAAATTTTTTTAAATTAGCTTAGTTAATTCAATTTGCTAAAATCAAAGCACAACAATCTGTCTTTAAGCAATTACATAAAACTTCCCAGCTAAAAGCTAATTTTCCCCATTCTTTAGTTCATAGAAGTGTTCCTTCTTACTTTCTGATACCTTTCTCATTTATTCTTTAATTTATGCGATCATAAAATCTGCCAAATTAACTTTTCCCTTGGTCGCAGATCTGTAGGGATAAACCCTGTTTGATTCTTCGTCTCCAGCAAAAATCCCTTTATCCATTACCACATGATCTAAAGACATCCTTCTTATAAATTCTAAGCAAAAAAGTGAAATTAGCTCTGTTTTGCTGTGACCATGAATGACTAAATACGCTCTGATCTTCTCAAAATGTGCATACTGTAACTCACGAATCTAACGGCGTTCATCATCATCATCAGGTAAAATTGGTTCTCTCTCATCAAAAGGTATAAACATACTTAACTGAATCTGTTCTCATAACAGCCATGACTTCTAATGTCCTTATTTACTTGTTCATTACATATAAATGCATAATTTTTTAGACAGTTATATGAAATGAATTAAACTACATAATATATATATATATATATATATATATATATATATATATATATGTCAAATGAAAAATGTAAAAATTTCAACATTATACATTGTTATATAATTCTTATACTTCTGATAAATGTCATGATTATTTTTTATTTTTAATTCAATTACACAGCAAACTTTCTCTTATTTTTGACATTGTTCCTTTATTTCTTGAATTTATTTGTAGTAGAGTTAACAAATAGCATCGCGGACGAAATTCTTATGTTGTTTCATACTATAGGCAAAATCGAAAACAACTCTTGTATAATATAAGAGAAATTCAAGACAAGTCGAATATCAACATGTGACAATCTTATTTCTAAATCGTATATACACACAGCTACAGTCCCAAACAGGCAAATAGATAGCAAATATATTTTGAATAGCAAAAATATTCTAGACGGCACTTTTAAACTCAAATCAGCTTTGGATCAAAATTTGCGTTCCCGTAGTGCTTTTCAGGCATGAATGCGCCGTGAAACAAACCTTTGCTGACATCATCATTAGAAACCTCCATACACCTTACGTCGCACGTATCGTGCTCTAATGAAGGATACGGGGATTCTAATTACGGCGGCTGTTGCACTTTCCAAACTTAATGTTTGTACATGTGATTCCGACTTGTCTGACTTTGCTGTTTAATGACTTCGCTCACGAAAGTTACTCATGGTAGTGTTGTGTTGTATCGAGCTGTTTGTCCCCGAATGACATTTGTGCCAGCTCTGCATCTATGTGGTCTGAGTGCCAAAAGATTTCATTTGAATTATGTCGCCTTTGTGTTCTGTTTGGAATAATGGTTTTGTGAAAAGAGATTTAGTTTGATTGTTAATAATGCTATTTTATTGATATAATTTATTAGGAGTATTAGAATAAAATCAAAGATAAATATATATAGATCAGTTGAATAAATAAAAGATTTACCAATTCTGGATGAAACTAAATAAAAAGCGGGAAACTGTTTGATGTTCGTGATAAGATACGGGTTTCATATTTCTAATGGATTTCTCCACAAAAGTTGGAAATAGAAATATATCCCTTGATTTACACGGTAGATATGGTCTTCGACAATTCGGTGTACACCGAAACGTTGTGAAGGATTGCATTAAAAAAAGGCTATTAGTTCATTAATAATGACGCATAAGTGAAACACTCGTCTATAGAACGAGAGAAGTTATGGGATCAAATCGCAATGCTGACAAGGTTGAAATTTCGTTTGATTAGTCTCTGTTTTTTAGTATAATTCTTTGGACCCTGTGGAATATCCTGCGCATTTGCAGATCAGTGTTCTAGAATATTCTAATGCAATATATTTGTACATGTATTGTCAGTCTAAGAGAGTTCTCAGTCAAGAGTAGCAGTTCTTAACCTGTTAATAAATCACGTTATTCAAATATCTATCACGTGTTCAATTCAATCTGCTCCAACATCTACGTAACAATATTTAGAGACAATTTAATGCTAATATTTTTGAAAATAGAAAAATAGAGCACAGATATATTCGGTACGCAAAAATAATAAAATAAACATAAACGCAAATATTAAATATGTTCTATACAAATAAAAAAAAAGCATAAAAAATGAAAGAAATAAAAGAATTCAAACGTGAATAACTTTCACAACAACCACAACTTAAAACCAGAAATACAAATCATCCTTTACACTTTTTCTTTATTTCGAATAGCTAGAATTCTTTTCTTCTTTGATTTTGCAGTTGTAATTAATATCCCTAACCCATACAATTAGAAAATTAATCAGTTATTAATTGAGATATTGCCCATACATCCAATTCCCTTTTGTTTGATTTAATTTAAAACCCATGTAAAAGCTAAACCGCGTAACCTAAGGACAGTTCAAAATAAGGATGGATGTATTCTGTTGTGATTATATGTGTAATCGCATTTGTAGTATACAAGGCGCGGCTTTTAAATAACGAGACTAAAGATGTATAACATTTTATTTTGATGTCATGCATATTTACATATTATCAACTTCAATATACACTCCACCTCAATCCATACAACACTCCGTGCGAATCTTCTATTTTTCGAAAGAATGCTGGAAGTCTTCTTCTGTCGACTCCTTCAAGACGCAAGATGCTTTCTCTTTCACAACTTCAACGGACTCAAATCTTGTGCCTTTTAATGTAGATTTCGCCTTAGATAACAACCCCATGACGCAAGATCCGGAGAATAAGGCAGAGGGTTTAACACTGGAGACTGCTCTTGGCTAGAAACCTCTTGACAGATAATGTGGAATGAATGAGCATTGTATTGTTGAATAAATTTGCTGGACGGACTATTTATAAATTCCTGCGGTCTCAGCAATCGCATGAACAATTAAACGACGGTCACATCGAACCGGATTACCGATTTTTTTCAGTACTGTAATCCGTTTTTGGTGTGGAAAGACAACCCGGGCGTGAATCATTTTCAACGCCTTATTGGCCATCTTGGAAACGCTTAAACCACTCAAAAACACGTGCACGCGATAAATATTCAATGTCGTACACTTCTTCCAATAAATGATAAGTTTCAGTAGCGGGTTTTCAAAGTAAAATTTCACAATTATTCGCTGCACCCCTTTTAATTTTTCTAATGAAACAAACAAACAAAAAATAACTCCAATGCGAACGAAGGCTACGGGATACGGATTTGTTTACAAAAGCGAGAGGAACTGCAATCGAAAGAAAAGGCTTTAAACTAAACAGTGGTTGTTCGCTGGAGTTTGGCGTATGTACTTCTTCTGTATTAACATCAATCTCGTTATTTAATAGCCACTTTTCTTAATAATTATGTTTATCAACACGCGCTTGATAAATAAAATATTATTAAGGGCCTTTTTAAGTTATTTTTTGACTTAGTAATGCATTTCACATAAATGAAAAGAAAACCCATGATAAATTGTTATTATAGTGCTATAATTGTTCTTTTATTTTATAAGACTTTAAACTAAATATGAATTTCCTGCGCATATGTTCGTTATGTTCAAAAATTATTATATAGATCGGTATGATCAAAAAGTATCACTTGGATCGAAATGTTCAAAAATTATTACATAGATCATTATGCTAAAAAATCATTACGTAGATCGTTATAATTAAAACTAATACTTAAATCGCTATGCACAAATATTATTACATGGATCATAATCTATGAAATGATTATAAATCGTTTCATAGATTGTTATGTTAAAATTATTACATAGATCATTATACTCAAAAATAATAATGCAGAGTGTTTACGTTCTACATCCTCAATAATAAACGCTATACGATTTTTTAAGAAAAACGTAAAGTATGTACTTCGGGTGTCGAAACACGTGCAAACCAAAATATTTACAAACTGAACATTCCTTCATGTTCACTTAAATTCGAAATTTCCTTTCCAATGATTCCCAGATTCTAATGGTATTATTGTTCCGATATTTGAATCTTACAAGAACTTCATTGTTAAGAACTATACCAAAATTAAGTTCCTAAGATTCTATTATTATGTTGGCTATTGCTATTTATGTACATAAAAATTGTTCATATGTTTCCGCATCTAACTTGTCAACTAATGACTTTGCTCACGGAAACTTGTATGAGTAATGTTACCCTGCGTTGAGATGTTTGGCTTCTGGTGACAATTCCACTCTTCTTATTTGTGGAAACTAAAAATTGCAATTCAGACGTGATTTTATTGATTTAATGATTTCACGGAGTTATTCAGGAAATTTGTGGTAAGAGTTGTAGTAATTTCAGTGACATTTGCTTAGGAAACAAAATAAATAAATATTGAGCAATTTCTGAATGACACAAATATATTTACAATGTTATATATGTAGAAAAAGCAATAATGAAATTTCATTATTAGCTTCTACCCCTGATTTAATTACGTATTTGATTCAAAATGCTAACGACTCCCAACACGGAAACTCAAATGAGATTATTATAGTCTGTTTAAGTAAATGTAAATAACATGACAAATATGTGAATTATGATATATAACTAGAAATATAATATTTTTCCGTTTAGAACCCAGACTAATTCATTCATATATAACTAATTCATTTTGATTTAAAAAATTAAAAGAACGATGATAGCTAGAGGTTATTTATCTGTAATTGAATTTAACGTTGAATGTGTATGTCTGGAGGTGTGGTTTTGCTGTTTAAAAAGTTTGTGTTGAAACGGACTTCATCTTTGATTAAATTTATTTATTTAAACTTATGAATTTAAAGGTTAACTAATTTATAATTAATGAAACAGGCCAAATTATTTGTTCTTATATTGTAGAGAAGAGGCTACCGTCATAGATGATAAAAGATTATTAGAACAATTACTCAAATGAAAAGACTATCATTTCGAGCTTTCCTTATTTTATTTAATAAACATGATTAAATTAATGTTGACTTTAGTTAACGCACTTGGAGGAAGACAGTGGTGTCCTAAACATATGACTTATAATCGTGCACATGACTTAATGAAGTTAGTGTAAATGTTTAAGTGAAGTTTCAAGTTAGATAAGTGCATTCTTGACTTCTTATTTAAATATATGGGGAAGGGGAGTGTTGATAAAACCGTCGATTCCCCATAATTTCCTTTCAGAAAGTGTGCGAGATGCAAGCAACTTTTCTGTCGTTCCGGAGAGCTGTTACATTAAACATTTCACTTTAGCTGCCCAAAACTGCTCCATTAAATTAATTAGCCACACCGAAAACGGACTACACTCTATGTAAAAGAAACTTCAAATGTTGGAGATTTTAAATACTTATTTTAATGCAAACAGAAACATCTTCAATCATTACAACAGTAGACCGATTTAAAAATTTATAGAACAACACTTAATAATTAGGTTTCTGTTAACAATCGCACAGGAGCAAATCTCTTCCATAATCATTTAAGCAAACGATTTTTTCGTAATTTTTTATTTATTTATTTTTTTTAGAGGCAAAGAACTATTCATTTATTTCAAATTTAACATTTACAAATTTAAAACTTAAGTGAGTGAAGAAAAGATCGTTTGCTGCTTTTCTTCAAATCTCCTTACAGCTCCGCAATCAAAATGACGTGAAAAAAGGACGTAGGAAGCCGCCACAAATGTGACGCCAGATAGGATACGAGATAACCACAAAGAGAGAGAAAGCGTCCTTTCCTCCTGAAAAGGCGATTCGCCATACAAAGACACTCAACGGGTCTTTCATGTGTGAATTCAAAGAGTCCTAGAGAGGCTAATTTAATTTAAAACTTCTTTATTCTATTAACGTGAGAACCACGTATCAGTATTATAAAATGAATTACGTAGAATACTTTAAAAATGTTGTAATACCCCAATATTAGTTCCTTCCCTTTACATTACAATTAGTAATTAAAAGAACGCGAATAAATAGCCCAATGAATAGAAATTCATACAGTGATGATAAATTAATTTATTTCATTCAGAGGTATTAATAATCAGAATTCACTCCCTAAGCTACTCTTATCAGGATACACGTCTGATCTATCGTTTAATATAATAACTCAGGGTTCGAAACATTGACCCTTCGTAAATTCTCTTCTATATTCGCTCCTAAAGTTCCTTATTTAGCGCAAGCATGATACAGATATTTCACATTGATAACTTCGGCTTTCACTATATCTACCACTAACTAAATTACCCCCTCGTGTAAAATGCTTTATTATTCATAAATGAGATATGGATGTTAAGTAACGAGATTCACGCTACTACAGAAGTACTCATGCGCCAAACGCCAGTGAATGACAGCTGTTTAGAGTGAAGCTTTCTCTTTCGAATGCAGTGTCTATCACTTCTGTAAACAAATCCGTGTATCCATAGCCTTCGTTTGCATTAGTGTTATTATTATTATTTTTTTTTTTTTGTTTCGCAAGTAGAATGATAAGCGTAATAATAAAACAAAGAATTATGAAATTTCACATGAAACTTGGTAAACTCCCTATTGAAACTCATAATTCATTGAAAGAAATGTATGTCCATGAATGTTTATAGTTTGCAGGCGTTTTCTAAATGGTTTAAGCGTTTTCAAGACAGTCGAGAAGACGTTGCAGATGATTCACACCCTGATCACACTTCAGCGTCAAGAGTGGATGACAATATCGAACAAATCAGTAATCTGATTCTATCTGACCGACGGCTAAGTATTCGTGCAATTATTGGGACTATAGGAATTGACTAAGAATCCATACGGAAAATTTCACATAACTTTTTTAATATGTGAAAAGTGCGTGCCAAAATGATGCCCGAAATTCTCATGTTCGAACAACAAATAAGCTCGTAAAAATGTTTGTACTGACACTTTCAATGCAACTGAAAAGAATCCAAAATTATTGGAAAGGATAATAACATGTGACGAATCGGGTTATTTTTACTTATGATCATGAAACGAAACGCAATCCATGCACTGGAAGAGCCCACCTTCACAAACCAAAAAAAGCACGAATGAGCAAATCAAAATTCAAAGCAAAGTTAATGTTGTTTTCGATATTCATGAGATTGAGTACCTTTACTGGGTTCTTGAAGGTCAAATTATTAAACGACATGACTACCTTCCCGTGCTTGTTAAACTCCAGAAAAGAAAAAAAAAAAAGAAACGACTCGAAATGTCGAAGGACAAGTTAATTCGCATTGTCTGTCCAGAGATTTCTAGCCAAGTACAGCATCCTAAAGTTAGACCATCCGTTTTTATTCATCGTTCTTGCACCATGCGACCTTCTATATGTTTCCTAAGGTGAAATATGCATTAAAAGGAACAAGATACTACTCCGATGAAACAGTGAAATAGAAAGCGGCTCCCGTCCTGAAGGAGCTGACAGAAAACTTCCATCACCGTTTCGAAGAATGGAAGATTCGAATCTTTCGTTGTAGGAATAGAGAAAGAATGCATTGAAGGCGATAATAACTAAATATGTATTATATCAAAATGAAATATTTTGCTGCGTCAGTCTCGTTGTTTAATAGCCTCATCTAGTATGTATAATCTTGATCCTTTTCATAATAATTCAATAACTTTAACCTAATCAACAAAAGTCAAGTTTCATCTATTAGGAGAGACATTCAATTCAAGTCCGCATTGAGCAAGGCTTAAGTCCTAAAGGTTTAGTTGAAGGATAAAATGTGGAAGAGCCATGTTATAATGTTTCTTGTATAATATAGACGTAATAATTGATAAATGCAACACCTTCCTACACTAGATGGTGACACGAAACAGACCATTGTCATGTTGTGTAACTCATTGCGTGGGGACGTTTTATAGAATAGAAGCAGAGCGCGATCTATTAGATGATTGGATGTACTGTGCGACGGTGGTCTGAAATTCGTTCCCAATATGTACAAAATATCGATAGTTTAAATTTGTTTTTAAATAATTTGTAGATACCATATATTACTTGAGTACCTCAATTAAATATCTTTTAAAATCATTCTTTCTATTTGGATCTGAAAAGAAAAAAAGCTACTTGTCTATTAAAGCGGCGCCCGCCAAATTACGATTTCGGAAAATCGCGAAGCAGTAAGATTTATAGCCATGTTTGGTAGTAAACTCCTAAGGTTGCAGCCCTAAAGAAACAGCACTTCATCATTATAGTAAAACATCGATTGTCTGTTAACGTTACTGATTTCGTATTTTTTTTTTTAAATACCTATTTTGTTGCCTTTGAAAATCTCGTCAACAATTTTCAATTTACAAAACAGCAAAATGGATGAAGGTTTCACACATTTTACGGTGAACCATAAGCACAATTTTGTAGATCCGTCAACGGGAGTTCACATGGTAAATGTTGAAAGAATGTGGGGTTCCACAAAGTGGCGTGACAAGAAACAGCATGGCAGGGCTCGGCATCATCTAGAATCGTATCTAGCAGAATTTATGTGGAGGAAATATGTAGCTAAAAAAAAAGCTTTCTATAAAATATTGAACGCAATTTTGGAAATATGGCCTTTTATGTTGATTGTTGTTCTAAATGTTATGTAAATATTATTATTAAACATCTAAATTTTTATAGTTCTAATTTGGATGAGATTTATGACTAAACATATAAAAGATTACTAAATAAAAATATTAATTAAAAAAGTTTTATATTATTTATTGGTGTGTTATTTGTTTTCCTACATTTCAATTTCGCGCACCGCTTACTTGGCTCTTTTAACCCCTTAAGCAGTTCGCCTTTACAGTGTACGTGCTACCCGAAATTGGCCTCTTCTGGTTTGCCCGTACGGCGTACGGGCATTGATATTTTCGCCTTTCCTTTTCTGGTTTACCCGCATTTTTCATTATTGAAAGAGACTATTTAGTATTATTATTTTTCAACAGATGGCGTGGTTTGCCCATGTAAATGAAATGCTTTTCATCCGGGGTTTTCTATGAAGCGGGAAAGCGGGAACTTTTCTTTGAAATTTTAGTTCTACTGTATGCCGTGCTTGTGAATCTTATGGAAATTATGGATGGAATAGACGACGAAAATACTTTCTTGTTAGATGATGAACTACATTCTGATACAGATACAGATATTTCTTCTAATTATTTGGATTATTCCTCAGATGACTCGTGCAGTGAGCTCAGCTCTGATGAAGATTTGAGTTCTTCTTTTTTCTTTTCCCCTCTTGTAATTATATTATTTTATAAAAAATGGAGGGAGAATCCACCAATTAAATTATTTATTTTAATTTTCCCTCTCACTTGGAGGGAAAATATATTCTTACGATATTTTGAATATCATAGTATGGTACTTAATTATATGCAATAAAAAAAAATTGCCCTTTTTGGAAGCATTTCTGGTAAAATAATTGACCGCTTATAGCTTGGCGACATTGACGTATTCTTAATTTGGCTTAATTTCTTTAATAGACAAAAAAACCTAGGTAACTAAGAAAAAGGAGCCGTTGATTCCATTTTAGTTAGGATTCTGTATTTATTATAAAATATATCACCTTTTATCATTAAATCTATGAATCATCAATATTTATACTTATTTTTATATTTTAATTTATAGATCGGTACAAATAGTATGTCCTTAATTATTCTTTTTTCATATTTGTACGTTAAATATCATAAAATAATAAAATTTATTCAAGATCGTTTTTGTAAAATTTATTATTCAATGATACGCAATGCAATTTCATCGGATAAAAATTCAAGTATTTTGTTTCACAGTTTTGTTGCAAATTTTATTTCATTTTTCTCTTTTTTTTCTTTTTACCACATTAAAACTTAACTAATTATCATCAATGAATCATCTAGGGATGCAAGTTTCTTCAACAAAAAAAATTCCTCTTGGGCAGTGTATATTCTTCCAACCAAAAACAAAACTCAAAATTCTTTCAACATAAAACAACGCTATAAAAGCCCAAAGTCGCATGGGAAAAGATGTAGAAAACAGTTATGAAATTGATTTTGCTTTCCAGGCGGAAAGTTGCGAATAAAAACAGACGATTCTCAAGTCACATGAGAATCAGATCCGTATTATATCGAATTTTTTGGAAGGGGATGCCAATCATGATGCTTCGTCATTGAGGCGGAATCATACCTCAAGAGGTGCCATCCACTCCTAAAAAGTCGTCTGCCATAGCATAAGAAGTGGCTATGAGAAGCTCCCCTGAGAAAGTAACGAACAAAAATAACTGGAAGGTATTTTTTCCCCTTCTTTTATTGCAAAATCTGATGGCAACATGAAGGTATTCACGAAAAGATGGGGAGGTATCTTTTAGTTAGAGTGATTATTTTGAAGATGTTTTCCACACCAACTATTTCTTTCGTGTTTGTTTCAATAGTTATAGATAGGGGGAAAAGTTTTGTGAGGAATATATATCCATGAATTTTTACATTATTTATACAATATAATTGAAAACATTATGGAAATGTCATGACTACTTCGATTGTACTATTTCTTTTATCGGTACAATTGGATTTTTTCTGTGTCGTGTATTAGTATTTACAGAATAAAGAAAATGAAAAATAACTCTACTCACTATTTTGTATCTAGTTTGAAATTACGTATTTTTATGTACATTCTGAAATAGCCTTCAGATATGTCTTATCACGTACGGGTTTTAAGATATTTTAACAATAATGTTTTAAAGTATACATTTTTCATATTTTCTTCCAATTTCTCTTTCACAGCAAAATAAGGATGAAATGAAGGATTATGTAAGATTTAGTCTCTATTTCGATACATTAAACAGTTTAAAGACTACATTAATGGTCACCAGATGGTAGGAAAAAAGCAGAACAGTATCAGCATATGTTGAGCCATTGTATGGTGACAGTCGTTTTAATCATGTATTTAATTCTTTTCATCGTGTTCTTGTTCCTCAGTCTTAATTGATTTGTCTTGCGGGGATAAATGAGCCTTTGAAGTACTTCTTGCCCAAAGTGAGGACAGAAATTGTACAGTAACATGATGCCATTCACGTAACGTCATGGCTGCATAAACCCCTCTGGTATTTCTGCTATGTGAGACACGTTTACTCCAAACGCATACAGAAAGTCAATATCTAAATAATTCGAAATAAAAACCAACGTTTTTAAAAATAACGTTTTTATATGGTGGCAAAGTTTATTAAAAAAATTATTAAAATATTAGTTAAAACTGGTCGCAAATATCTAAATATTGCATTGTTAGGCAAATAAGAACGGTTCCCAAAATTTCAGAGTTCTAGCTTGATGGGAAGTTGGTTAAATTAACAATAGACAATTTGATAACACACTGATACACATACATACAGACACACACCAAGTGAAATACATAACAACGTTAAAACTAACTAAAATTAATTAATCCGGTAAATTAAATGGTTGGAATACAGTTTAGTCAAACCACTCTTGGAGACAGAAGTTATTTAGCGATATTTTGCCAAATGTTGCTAAATTGGTCCGCGAAGCGGGATTAACATTCAGCCAAAAAAAAAAAAAATTTCGCCAAGTTTGGCAATTATTCAAATTGGGCCAAGTGATTGGACTAAACTGCATTATTTAAAAAAATATATGAGTTAAAACTTGTCGCAAACGTCTAAATATTGCATTGTTAGGCGAGTGCGAACGATTCCCAAAATTTCAAAGCTCTAGCTTGATGGGAAGTTGGTTAAATTAACGATCGAAAATTTGATGACACACACACACCAAGTGAAATTCAGAAAAACGTTTTAATAATAATTAGTTTAAAATTCATATAAACTACTTTGATTGCGATCTTAAGGATATGGATATCATATTTAGTGCATAACATGTACAACTACACTTGTGACGTTGGGCTCTTCGCGATTTTCGCTTTACTAACCTTGGGGACTTTAGTTGAGATTGATTGCATGAAATACCAATTTCTTCCCAACCAAAATGAAATGTGATTATGTTAATTAGGTGCAGGTGGAAGTAAAAGGAAGTAAGTCAGATTTAATGAAAAAGAGTAAAGTGAAATTTAAAGGATAGAGGAAGAGTGTGGTTAATTCTGAGTATTTTTCTGGCAAGAGGCCAATAATATCAGGAGTAGTTACTGGCTATAGCTGTCGCAGAAGATTTGATGGATAAAAGCAACCCCAACTGGAAGGGTTTGGTAAGAGCGTATTATTTCAGTTATATTTTAATTGGTGGGCAAACTTTAGAATCCAAAGAGAGCTATAACCCATTAAATATTATATAATAGTAATTGATAAATAAATAGTTGAGTTGTAGCAGACTTACGTGTCTTTGGATCAGTTACTGACTTTTAGAGTTATTTATATTTAATTATACTGTGGCACAAGAGTCAGGTAGAAGTAACCTATCTCCACACACTTTCAGAATGAAAAAAAGGAAATCGGAAAAATATGTCATTTACTGTCCCAATGTTATGGCGAAAGTAAAATGATCATTGTAATAATTGTTACTTTTGCCATACTAATATTGCTGGACATTCAAGTAAAACGAAACGTAAGTTCAAGTATCCTGTTATTCCAACAGCACTTTAATCCCGTGCCTCATGGTAATGTTTATCTATTCAAGCTTGTAGCTTGAAAACATTTGAATTGGAATCAGACGAAAATGGAAGTAATACTTTTAATTAACAACATATTGTGAGTATAATCTTGAATCTAATGTCATGTCACCTCACACTTAATAGAAAAAAAGGAATTGATACTTTTTATCCGTTATTTATTGAGCGTTTTAAACAGCAAGTATAACTATTAGAATCTAGGCTGCAGCTATGGAATGAATCTACATATGCAATGTACGAAGATTTCCGTGTTTAGAGTAAGAAACAGGACTCCATCAGAATGTTTTGAAATAAAGAATTAAACGTGTTTCTGCATGGATATTAAATGTTTGATGGGTTCGATAGGTATTAAGCATAATCCTAAAGATCGGCGAATTGCTTAGATTTTCCCTAAAACTAGTCTGAAAGCAGTGTTACTAAATAATGACGACACACTCCCGTCGGCTCTATTGGTTCACTGAACGGACGCACGGGAAACTAATAAAAACATGATATTGCCGCTGGAAGAAGTCAAATGTAATTGAGCATAATTGTGGCATATCTGCTACGATTTAAAGTTTCTACATTGCTGAGTGATCTACATCGCTCACTGCTGAGTGCTCAAGATTTTTCTGTTTTGTGGTTATAGAACAGTCGAAACACAAAAAAAGAACTACAAAATTGAGGCCTGACCTGCGAGGAAATAGTATGTAATTGTAGCGTAAAATCTGCTAATATTTCATTAGCTTAATCGACTAAAATCATTTTGCTTCCACTTCACCTAAAGTTAGGGCTAATGAACAATTTTTTCAAACTCTTAATAACGAATGCCATGGTACTGGCATTTGAGGGAAATATTTCCAAAATAGGGAGAACCAAAGTTGGAAGAAGATATTTTTATTCGGCCAAGAATCAGGAAAGTGTTGAAAGATCCAACATTTTATGCTAATCTCACGAATCTATAGTTAGTTGTTTGGTCATCATTCAAAGCTATTGTTTGAGGATTTTGGGACATCAGAAGCTATAAAGATTATGTTTATATAGTAATTGATTTATTAGCCAACTTTAAAATCATAGATCAAAATGTTATTAAAAATTAACTTTTTGCACATGCCTAGATCTATTTCCAAAGAGTTTAGAAGTAATAGGAGATGAAAAGGATGAATATTTTCACCAAGATATCCTTATTATGGAACGTCTTTTCCAAGGACATTCAGACTCTGTAATTATGGGCTATTATTGGTGGTTTCTGTTTAGGGAGATTGATAAATTACCATAAAAAATTTTCAACATCCTTTTTTGCATAATAAAATTGATATTATGCTTTGCATATGTTGATATTGTAGAATTTGTCCCTTATTAATTTTTTTTTTGTTTAAAGGTTTTTTAACTGTTATCAAGTGAAAAATATTATTATCTATTCATAACTATTTTTAATATTACTTTTATATAACTCTTATATATTGAGAAATTCTGACTCATCCACATTTTACAACCAAATTCTGACTCATCCACATTTTACATCCAAATTCTGACTCATTCACTAAAGAACTTTTGATTCATCCACTCCACTCAACACCCCGAAATTAGATAATTACGCATATTTACTAACCAGATGCAGAAAAAAATTAAAATTCGTTAAGTATTGTAATAAGCGATATTGTAGCAATACATTTTTGTCATGTAATCTAACAAATGCATCATAATTTTATGAGACAATATATTTATTCCTAATAATATAATTTTGTCTCTACGAACATCAATAGTGGGTTGTGATATAGCAATGGTGACACACTCTAAACTTGAGCAGCATGACACATTGTATACTTTCGGTTGTATTAACAAATTATTACACGATTTTGTGTCATTTATAGTTAGAGGTTTTATTAATATTGAGTGACGATTTCGATTACACTTGAATTTAAAGTGTATGTCAATATTGTTCTTACAAGTATTATATTATACGATGCAGTTAGCACTCTACTGAAGATAATAGTATATTATTGTTAATTTTTGTAGCTGTATTTGGTAACATTGTAAATTGCATTGTAAATTATTAACCGGCTATTGTTCTTCGCTACAAGTGCTCAAGCTTCAGTTATGCTTTTGAAATGTCATCAACATGGCTGAGACAGAAGAGGATTATTTATTATCTCATAAAATATTACTGTAGTAGTTACGTTTAACAAAATCTTAATAAAATAAAACTAAACTCGATTACAATTTTTTTAGTTTGAAGGATTGACATAATGATTATAGATTGTATATATATATATATATATATATATATATATATATA
>BMAW01102741.1:117569-186014 GCA_019974015.1 Nephila pilipes
AATTAATAATAAATGAATAACTGAATAAATTAATAATAAATGAATAAATAACTGAATAAATTAATAATAAATGAATAAATACCTGATTAAACTAATAATAAATAAACAGTTGTATAAAGTTATAATATATAAATTGAATAGATAAATTGAATAAATAAATAAAAAATTGAACAAACTGATAGCAAGTAAATGAATTATAAACTGAATAAATTATTAAGAAAGGAATAAACTAATCTATAATAAATTAAATAAACTAACGAATTAAATAAATTAACAATAAATAAATTATAAATCGAATAAATTAATAATAAATAAATTAATATTAATTTAATTGAATAAATTAATAATAAATAAATTATAAATTGAATTAATAAATAAATATTAAATTAAATGAATTAATAATAAATGAATTAATATTAATTTAATTGAATAAATTAATAAGAAATAAATTATAAATTGAATTAATAAATAAATATTAAATTGAATGAATTAATACTAATTAAAGTAAATTAATTAATAGTAATTTAATTGAATAATCCAAGAAGAAGTAAATTTAATTAATTAATAATAAATTGAATCAAAAATTTAATTCGCATAGATTAATCTTATTTAATTGGAGTATTCAAAAGTCCTATGTGATACACCAGGTCACAGAGAGTGAATTTGGTGGTATTTCAGATATGACACACCCGGTCATGAAATAACATTTACGAATGATGCACATATGACACACTCGTCGCGAAAGGGTTACATGTAGGTTTAACATTTGATAATTAACGTATTGAATTTTCAGGTATATGGATCTCCAAGCACACCAGTTCTTGAGAATCCAGAGTATCAAACGAGATGGTACTTCAAATTTTTCTTGGGAAAACGTAAGTTGTCTATGGAAACTCGTTACATATAAAGTTTCATGATTGATATGTAGGTGATTAATATGGTATTTTGTTTGCATTCAAATATTAAAAAATAATTAACTTTCTCCGAATTTAAATTTGTTTATTATATCTAGTCACATATTCTTGAATACTAAAAATGGATACCAAAACAACGAAGAAAATATCTTTGTACAGATTCAAAAATATCTGAAATTATACCAAATGCTTTAGTTCTAAATTAAAAAAGGAGTAATATGGAATTAATTCTACATTAAAAGGAATTAAACAAAAGTGATTCCTCACTTTTAGCCCCATAACTCTTCAAACAAATTTTGTGTTATTTATAAAAGAGAAAAGGTAGCCTGCAAAAAAAAAGGTATAATTCAGAATGACACAGAAAAATTATGATTCGTTGCCAAATGAGTAATAAAAATATTTAATCAGAGGTAACGAATATACAAGGGGTGTTCAAATGAAAAGGTACGAAACGTCGTAACAACATAACTGTTAACATATTTGTCTATACCGCTATGGGAGAACGTAGCGAGACACCTAATGATGCGAATTGTGTCTTCGGCTTGGATCAGAGTATGTGTGGAAACCCGCATGCGCAGGAGAGAGCAGACGCTCTTATAAATAGCGCTGTCCAATTGACGCGGCAGTGCAGGTGAGGACATGATGGCGTTCACATTGCAAAATTCGACGTTTAAAGAACAGCGGGGCGTTATCCGATTTCTCATAGCGGAAGGTGTACCAAGGCTGCTCACAGAGGGTGTGGTTCTGCTCCATGATAATGAGCATCCACACGTCTCCAGGATCACTCACGCGAAACTGGCCAAGTTTAAAGGGAAGCAACTGGACCATCCGCCCTGCAGCCCGGACATGTCGCCCTGCGATTTTCACGTGTTTGATCCCCCGAAAAAACATCTGAAAGGGAAGCGTTTCAACTCGGACGATGAACTCAAGGACGCTGTGAAGTACAGGGTCTCGTTACAGTCACAGGAAATCTAAGAACAAGGAATCCTTCGGCTCGTTAATCAGTGGGGTCATTGTGTTTTGGCCTATGGTGAATAAAGTCTTCACTTATATCTACAGTGTCGTTTCCTATCTTCATTTGAACAGCCCTTGAAAGTATCAATGAATCAATTCCAATAATTATTTAAACTCAATTGCAATCAAATGTTATTTTAAATTATAGTAGCGGGTTGAACATAAAGGTAAACTTTCTAGTTCTACAACAAATAAAAACTTCAGTATATTTAATTTAAAAAACTCAAATTTTCTATTTCGATATAAGAGGAATTTTATAAACCCTCTGCACACAATTTCGTAAACAAATATATTTGTTTCTAACCCTGAAAAACAAATAGTTGAAAGAAAAACAGTATCCCTTTGCCTCTTTTCAAAATATGCTTCAAAAATATTTGGAATAACATATATATATATATATATACCGTATGTTTACAAAAACAACTTCAAATTCAAGCCACTTTAGTAAAAATGTATGGATCCCTCTGGGGATCTGTAGGGCTTTATTCGCTGTCACACATTCAACCTCTGCTATTTTAGAGTTTCAGTTGAAAAAAATGATCCAGAAAGTTCAACTGTCAACATCTTTTGAATCTTCTAAGCCCTTTTCTTTTCGATCATTGTGTTTTTGTTTTTCAGTCATTTGGCAATAGTGTTTGTGATCCACGAAATTTTTTCTCCTCTGACATTTCAGTTTTTTTTAACAATTTTTCGTAAATAATTTTTTAAGCATTGTTAATTTAAGGAGGTTACGAGTAATGATTGCTTAATAATCCTCTGCCACTAGAGATAATGTATTAAAAGTTAATTGACATAGTAATGCTTGTAATGGTCAATTAAATTATGTTAGTCTGAAGAGATAACTTATACATGGGGGGCCAAAAGGCACTAAAGTCTTAAAGGAATATTATGTTTAGTGTCTAATATCAAAATATGTTTTAATATTATATTTTACATAATTGATATATGTTTTAATAGGTATGGAAAACGGTATCTCTTAATCCGTTCGCTCCCAGAGTATCACTGGCGATACTCTCGTATTGGCTCTCTTCTGCCCAGCGTATCACGGGCGATATGCTCCATGAGTGTCTTCTACGGCCCGACGTATCAATAGAGATAGGCTCGATGAGAACGTTTTATTTGATTTTTTAATGTTACTAAATGGCGTTACAATACCGCGAAATCTATATAGATAGGTTATTTGGAGTGTTGACCTTGGTGATATGGGCATGGATTTCACTTCTGGCTATCAGGAGGGGGGTAATTGTTGAAAGCACGTGTTGAGGCGCGGCTCTTTAAATGTAATGACATGATTTAAAGGGTGCACTTGCTTTCGGCTTGCCTTTTTCTTTCCTGCTTGCTTCTTAAAAGTTCGAAGGAGAATTTATGACCCTTTATGGGGTTAGGGTTTTGATAACAGATGTTCTCAGCTGTTCGTTTCATTGGGTCGGTTTTTATTTGCAGCGACAGTCATAACGAAAAGAAAGTATTTATCTGATACTGAGATTTTCGAAATAATGAATGAATCTGACAGTGATGTTAGTGAAAATAATCCAAATATGTACATGGACATTAAAGTAAAAAAAAGGACTAAGATGTACCCTTTGCTCAAAATTTTCCGTGAAGTGTCAGAATATGTGTGTAAGGTATATGACGTTGTACTATGCATTGATATTTTTTTATAAATATACCATACAGCAAAATAAGATTTATCTTTTATATCTATATATTCCATATAATGGTACATCATTACACCATGAAATTTATGTAACATATGTAAATATATTTTGTATTTTCTTAAAAAAAGGATTTTTTTATGTATAAAACATTCAACTTTCGATTAAATCTTTTTTTCTTTTGTATATATTAAGCTTTATGCATTTTAAATAATATATGTAAATATCAAAATATTATAATAAATAGCCGATTTAAATGGAATTTTTTTTACGAATTAGGCTTAATATCTAAAACCGTAAGGCACAGCACGACACTCCGCGGTAAGAAGCCGCGGGCCCAGAGAAGCACTTCTTTTTTCTCCCTCCGGTAGCGAAAGGGTTAAACGAGAACGTTTGTCCATTTTGTAAATATGGGTTCATTATATCAAATTTCATAAAACCTTTCTTTACGTCTTACTGTATCCCCTGAGTTTCTTGTCAGATAATGGTTTTGATCTGAGCAGGAGTCCTAGGATAATTGATGAAAATACTGTCATTGAGGTACTACCCTAGACATAAAAATCTAGCTCAGAGTAAGATGATTAAACACGAGGACTTATTCCAAGACCAAAACCAAGTTTCTGCTATTTCATCAATGTTTTCCTGAGTGCAGTCAAATTTGCTTTATTCTCATCCTTATGCCACAAAATGCTTAACCAAGATAAATATCACATTTCTTCTTAATGTAGTTATAGTGATGTACTCACTGCGGGATAAGAAGGGGCTCAATTGTTGCCAAAATTATAAAATCTGAAAATTTGATTACCAGAATGTGATGAAAATTTTTAAGAAAATAATAATTTCCACGTAAGCTATTCACATTTTAAACAATCATTGACTTTTGACCATGTTACAAAGCTAATATCACCAAATTTTCTATGATGATTATTAAAGTGTGTTTTCGTGTGCTGTAATATATGCTTCGTGATATGCATTATTGTATTATCAGCTAACTATCCAGCAGTTTGTCAATCATATTGACTAATTCTTTTGTCTTTTCATCCGAAAAATGAAATACTACCTTTGATGCTATTACTTAAAAATCATTGGGAACCATTTGTTATTATAATGTGTTTCATTTAATGAGTGAAGCTAATTATGCATTAGCCTTAAAATTATATGATAAAAATTGCCCTTATTTTCAAAGAAAGTGAAGTATTTTCCTTCTTATCACTTTTTATACAAAATATGACTCTTACGCACATTGGATGAACATTTCTAAAAACATTTGATCGATATTTAGCTAAATTAAAATTACTCATGTTGTTTTAATATGTGTGATAGGATATATGTATTTTATATTAGCTCATACATATTTCTTTAATTTTATTTTTCTTGACTTTATGTTGATGAATGCTTAACAGAATTATGGTTAGTTATGATCAAACAAAATCCTCCAAATCACGTTTTAATCAGAAAATGACAAATCCTAGCCAATTAATGTTCTTGAATTACAGGATTTTTTAAAAGTTCTTCCTCTACCTACTATTCAGGTGAATCTTTTTTGGTGTGAAGAATACAATTATACTTATAGAGATAATGAACGATAGTTAATGAATTAAGATAATAACGAACTGCTATTTCGGATCCAATATTCTTAACAGTAACTGTAACATTTCCATATTAACTACCAACACTGTAGCAAACTCTATTGCCAAATTTGACAATATTTATTTTTCTGTTGCATAAAATGTCACAACTCCCATTTATAACAATAGAAATCAAAAAGAATTATCCATCAATGTTTTAATATGATTATCATCTTAAGTGATTTATCAAACATTTCTTATAAATTGGAAATTGAATATTAAAATATTTCACCATGTATTTATGTAAAACTCTGTAACATTTTTATACACGTAGTTGGAGCTATTCAGTATGTTAAGCCTTATTTTAATTTCCATTTAGTGCATCAGAATTATGTTGGAGCAGATGCGGATAAAATCCCTTTCTTTTTATCCGTGGTACTCACTGACGCCAATTCTCAAGGAGTCCAGCAGTACAGAGCCATTCTTTGGCGAAAAACAGTAAGTTGAAAAAGATTTTTTTTTTATTATTTCGTATAATGATTATCAAGCACGTAGTCACTAAATAACGAGATTGAGGAAGTTATATCAAAATTATGGCATGCAGAAAATGAGAGATGAGTCCCTAATTTAGTCATAACGGAAATTATTGGACGAGTAACACTATCTTACCCGCTAGATAGCGTTACTCGTCCGACAAAAATCGGGAAAAGTATGATAATCAAGCGAAGGGTGTGTCCATTCAATTCTTTCTTGTTCGATCGAAACTGATCGGAGGAGCAGAGAGAACAGGTATTTTTGATCGTTAACGAAACTCCGAAATGCAATCATTTCAAAACGCTTTGGTAAACTCTCATAATGTAATCTAATTGCACGACAATGTTAGACCACAATTAATCAATGCATATTCAATTTCAATACAGCCAATGAATGCGATTACTAGCTGGGTAGTGTTACTTGTCCGGCAAGGAAGGGGGGGATATAATAATCAAACAACAGCCATGTCGAATAATTTCTTTCATCTTCGATCGAAACTTAGGAGAAACACATGGAGAAAGAAGTATTTTCAATCGTTAACAATCAATTCAGTACGCCCCGGTAAACACTCGTGGTGTCATCTTGTTGCACGACAACGCTAGACCACAATCAGCCGATGCAACATAGGAACCTTTACAGAAGTTTAAGGAGGAAATCCAGAATTAGTCTCCTCCCCCTGTAATCCAGATATCAATATGTGACTTCTAAGTTAAAGTTTCCTAAGATACCGGTGAAGTTATGTAACCACCGTAAAATTACGGTAGATGACGTCACCACAACGTTGTCTTTGCAACCAAGTGACTTGGTTTCTTCGCATTCAATGCTCTGTAGGTAGCCACATCTAGCATATAAAGACAACATTTTAGTAACGTCATTCACCTTAATATTGTGGCCATCAGGTAACGGTTCCACTTGACTAGGAAACAATAGTTCTACTTCTTTGGTGATCTCATAACACCCTTGCAAGGAGGGGGCGAGCAATTGTTTCTAATGGACGATGACGTCAATGAGTGCGAACGCGAATATTTCAAACAACAGCTAAAAGATTTTATCAGCATGGAATTCTGCAAATTATGATATAATGGGATAAATGCAGAGACAATCTCGGACAATACTTTTGAGACTCGTTAAAAAAGTTCAATGAAATAATCTGTTTCGTTATTTATTGACTGTATATAACTATATATACAACTAAGAAGATATTCTTCTCTTCACAATAAACATGTCATAGGATTATATTGTAATAACAGTTCTATTTTCTAAATACCTTAATTTCAAAAGAATTTTATTTAATGAAATTGTTATGCATTTGTGAAGTAATTATTGCAAATTTAACCCTATCTCTATTATTTATTATGAAATTAAAAATTTTGATTTATAATATTCCTTATCTGTTAATATGACTTCATCCAAATTCCTAACCTCATTTCATATTTATGAAAATTATTACGAAACGAATAACCCTAATTTAAAAGTAATGCAGCAAAGAATTGATATTTTATGACAATACGTCAGTTTCAATAAATGTTGATGTGTTCTTGATGCATTTTAATTATATTTATAGAAAAAGGTAAATATCAATTGGATTCTATCGACATTTATTTTTATTCCTTCTTTAAAATATTCTTCAAAAGTTAGATTATTAAAATTCAAAAAAATTAACTTTATTTTTTAGTAAAATAAACAAGACAAAAATAAAGCATTACCATTAAACCTTTTCAACAAAGGAAACTCATATAGTTAGCTAAGTGAATTGCTTTAAATTCAAACTCAAAATGCGTTATTATTGAAACTAGCAAAAAAATAAAAACGATATATGTATTTAAATTATCTGACGTAATGCAAGTATTATTTAGTATACGCGATAAAAATTATTTCACTCATTCAATTTCTTCATGAAAAAAGTATATTAGAAACGCAAAAATAATTTAGCCTAAAAACATATTATAAAAGAAAAATAATTAAAACATTTGCTAAAATAAGTAAAGTTGGTAGATTTTTAAAAAAAAAAATCTTAACATATATCAGGTTTCTGGCAACACGTCAAAATGATTCCCCAGCGCAACGGTAGCGTAAGCAGACGATTTATTTTATTTTCTTTAATAACTGCAACGGAAACTGTTCAATATTCTATGATTTGATTTTTGTTTACACTATATTCCTCTACGCTTATGATATCTGTTTATGCTTTAACTTTTCTTCTTTTATGTTTTATGTGTAAAATTGTAATGTATCTGGAGAAATGTATACGTTAGATACTTAATAACATATAAGAAGCTATTACAACCTTTTTTTAAAAAAAAATTCTTATCAAGTATCGAAGTACTTTTACTTCTGTAGATTACTGTGATATACGAAATATATTTTAGAATTTTACCAATAACTAATGATTACAAGCAAGTGAACATTTTTTTTTCTTTTGATAGTATAAATTAGAATGAAGTAGGAAATACTCGTATTTCAAGCTGATAAATAATCAATTAAAATTAATTCTTTTCAAAATTCTGAAATTTAGGAACAATTTTTTTGTTAAATACATGGCAATAATGTATGCTTATTTCTTTACAAAGCACCAGACTTCAAAAAAAGTAAATTAGCATAAATTAACAAATAAACGTATCTTTCAGAACAAAAATGCAGTATTAAAGAAATATGAACAAAAACATAAAACGGAGCGAAATATTTACCTTTAATCCATCTTTTACGTAAATTTATTAAATGATCTAATTAAATAGCCTTGATTAAATATTCATATTTAACTTCGAATTACAGTTTAATTAAATTTAAAATTCATAATATGCATATATTCCTCAAATAAGTAATTGTCTAAACTTTTGCAAAGTAAAAATAAAATCTATTCAATTAATAACATTTTATGCTTCTCAAAGCTACAATTATTATTAATTTTAAGCTTCTGAATTTCAGTGGCGAAAGAAGAATGCTAAAGATTCTAATTACATATAATGCCAGACTTCATAATATTTCACAATTTTTCTCTTTTACTTAATGCTCTTAAAATTGCCTGCTGTTAATTAGAGAATGAAAATTCAGCAAAAGAAGTTTAAGTGCTGTACTTATTTAATTAAGTGGTAATTATTAATAGCATTAACATTTCTCATCAACTAAATTTCATTTATATTTTCAGGGCGCTCAAAAGATTTGCCTTTCTCATTCCCCTGGTAAACCTTTGACGGTGAAATCGATATTAAGGTATGCAATTTGTTTATTACTTAAAATCATTTACGTGTATTGTTTTTGCATGCATGTATATTACATCTCTTACTTATTTATCTATTTGATAGGTTTCGCTCTAATATCTTTTAATGATTAAATATTCAAAAAAATTACTATATAAAGCTTTTACGTTTTTTGTGTTTTCAATTATTTCCTTTAAATTATATAATTATATTACGCATATTTCCCGTGGTCAATTGACTAACATAGTGCGAAGAATGTCACGGCAATCAATTAGCAAGATTAAATAACATAAAAATAATAAAATACACATACACGGATATATGTGTATATATATATATATATATATCGCTTTTGGGGTTTTATATTTCGATATTTTTTTCCTATTAATCATGTCTCTTTAACTAAATACTTATTGATATAACAGTTTACATTGATATAACAAACGCTTTAGTCTAGTTTCTTAACGCTCCAGTTCGGGTTCGTCTTTTTGTTCAGAATATGTATTATGCACATTTTCTAGCTGAAAAAATGGATTTCTAACTTCGTCTGCACTCGGAAAAACTATTATTTTTTTATATCTTTCGGATCAGATAAAATAAACTTTAGAAGCAACGGCCATTTTGCAGAACCAACACTTTAACTGAAGTGTTGAATCAGGCTGACCTTACGAGGGATCTTTGTTTTCCCCGTCGCATCGGGGGAAGAGGTCTATTGACCTATAGTGGCGGCGCTTTGAACTTTCAAACTTTGGGTGTGAAGAAAACTTCTCCTACCGCTTTTCCACTGCTCTTATCAATTAGTTCAAAATGGATTCCGCCTCGGATTAGTTATTAAAGCATTTTAACTTCCTTCATCGTTGTTGGAAAGATCCATCGTAGACACATCCACCACTCTCGAAGAAAATAATGCACTAACTTTTGTGATGAATTTAAATTAATATATTTAAGATGTTCAACATAATTAAACTGAACTATAAGACTGCTAGATAAATAAGAAACTGATGCTGTTTAATTAGTAAATCTTTCCACGGATTGGGTAGGTTTATACTGACTCAACAGTTCTACCGTCAGTTGAAAGTTATAATAAATATTTAAATTAGGCTTTAGATTACTTAAGTAATTATAGGTATAAAAAATTAAAATTTCTTAATTTTAAATTTATTCGTAATTTCTGAATACAAATAGTTCAGTTTCCTATAAAATTATCTTTTCAAAAAACCAATACATAATAACTTACATATATATATTTCACGCATATTGCTTAATGATAAATGCATAAATTATTGATCTATTGAAGATCTTTTACTGTAGTTCCCAACGGGGATGGTAACCTCCACCGGTGAGCGTTCAAGAGATCTAAGGAGGCGGTTTTGGTCCGCTAATTTAGGAACAGTTTAGGCTCCTGCCTATCCGCCACTTTGATTTCGTAGACGGTAATGTTAATCTTATGGAATGTCGACTACCATTCTGAAATATTTACTATTTGATCCATTTGAAAGTAATAAAGTGCATCTGAAAAAGCTAAAAGTAATGAAGACTTCTGTGGAATAATTTTTTTCTCCAATTTTTAAAAATATTTACTCCTAGTTTATGAGTTTTCCGACCTTAAAAATGTTTTAAAATATTTTTAAAAATCGGATGAGAAAAATATTTCCGCAGTAGCCTTCATTATTTTTTGTTCTTTCAGATGCACTTTAATGCATTCAAATACACTGTTGCAAGACTTTAGCAACAGTGTAAATTTAAAAAGAGAGCCATGAGATGCGATCAGTGCAATGAACGCGTAATTCAGTTGAAAGGTGATGCGTTTGCAAATATCAGGAACAAAACGTCATAAGCGACGTGAGTGTATCCAAAACGTGTGCGGTCGGGGCGCGCAGCTCAAGACTACAATAAAAGGAAGAACTGGAGCTCAATTAAAGACATTTCCTTCAAATTCAAGTGAGTTCTTCCGTGAAATATGGCTAGAAGAAATCACCTGGAAGACTTCAAACGTGGAAGAATGATCGAAAAGCTGGAGGAGAGGTGTAGTTTGACCAGTGTAGCTGAAGAGTTAGGAATTCTTTGTCGTTTCACTCGCTTGTCAAGCCTTCCAAATCATAAGTACAGCTGTTAGAAAGGTTCGTAGTAGCTGCCCTAGGAAAACTACTGCTGTGTATGACTGATATATCGTCCTACAGGAGAAAAGAGCACGATACCAGTCAGCAAAGGCCATTGCTCAACAACTGTGTACAGAAACAGGGCGACAAGTTTCGCGATTTACTTTAGCCAGATGCCTTCACAAAGGTTACCTATTCGCTTGCCGTCCTGAACGCTGCATCCCTTTGAAAGTTGGCCATCAGTGGCACCTTTTAGAGTGGTATAAGGAGCACACACACCCTCCTGCTGAAAAGCTTGATTAACACTAAACATCACCAAAAGCAAGTTTCAAGAAATAGTGCTTTTTGTCTTTTAAGCAATGTTATTCTGCATAAAAAGTAGTTATTGATACATTATAGTTTCGGTCCCAATACCTATTTGACGAGAACACGAACAGTCAAAACATGCGCAGAGTTCCAAATGGATCACTACAGAGAGTGTGTGTATTCTAGTTTGATACTCAACGCTAATATTTCAAAAGTTTGGACAGGTTACTCCATAAAATTTAGACTCTCGCCGAGACTCTACCCGGAATGTTCCCAAGCGTTATTCGAACTTCTTCATTCTTTCATGTGAAGTTTCTAACATTTCATCTCAAAATTAGATTATTATTTTTAATTGCATGAAATAAAATACATTCGAAAGAGGGGGGAAATGAATGTTTCTGTGTGATTTCTTCCTTTTTACGGCATTTGGAGGTATATTTTACATATTTATTAAATATCTGACAATTCGTTCTTGAAATGAATAATCTAGTTAACATTATCACATTTAAAGAATGTGGGATTTTTTGTATGGGACTCTTTGATCTATAGGAATATATAAATATTTCTTTTAAAGTTTTAAATTTGTCTTGATATTTTTCAGTATATTTAATTTACTAAATTTATCTAATTTAATGCATAGTTTCTGAATTTTCTCACTTAACTTATGTTCCATGTTTATTTGGATATATTAATAGATTTTTGTAGTTTTTTTTCATTTTTTTCTCATTTAATACTAAATCAAAATTTTAATGTTCTTTACCTTTTACAGCAACTTTCAAAACATGGACAAAATTGAAAAAGGTCCTAAAGAAATATTTTCCCCAGAAATACAAAAGGTAAGTCATCAGAAAGATTGCAAAATGCCGATTTATAGTTTAAGGAAAAAAAAACCACATTAAACGCGATAATGGCTATACATCTATTGACTTCTCCTAAACTTAACGTATGGAATTTCAATTTAAGACATTAATACGTATAATATTTCCGCTTATGCATATAAAAGCATTCTTCTTTCTCAAAACTGTCGTATGTTTTATTATATATATCTTAAAAATTGTTTTGTAAAATTAAATAATGATTATAATTTTCCAGATATTATTAATAATGTTTGTTAAACCTCTGTGTTTCCAAATCATTCTAAATATAATCATCCTAAATACAAATTCTATCAATAAAATAATTTGTTACAGAAATAGAAAAAAATAGGTTTCTAAAAGGTATACACCTGTAATCTTTTATGCGTAAACAAATGAAGATAGGAAGAAATCATTTAGTTGACTGATGTAAGCAATCCTGATACTCGTGCATGTGTTTTATCCTCTCAGCATGATTTGGTAATCACTTTCCCTTCATCTCTCTTTCTGGTAGACCTCAACGAATGAGTAAGAATAAGTGATTACCATCGAATTTTCGTTGTTAACAAAATGAAAACGAACATCGCCAAAAGGCCGTTGAATCTCGCCAAGTTTATAATAGTGTATCAATAATCTCAACACAATATTTAATGCAGTAACGTTGTTCAAGTATCTGTGTTATGTCATCAAAAACAAAAACCTGACGGCGCATACTTATGCTTTCTCACTCATCAGTGATTCGCTGGTGAATCGTAGATTCTACCGGCAGAAACAAAGAAAACATGAAGTTTGATTATACCTACATATATTCACCAAATCAAGCCTTCGTAGTTGCATTTTTTTACGTATAGTAAATACAGCTCGAATATGTTTTTGAACACACTTTGTATGTGGGACAAATATCTTTCGAAGAAAAAAAGAGAAAATCCATGTAGCAAGAGAACGAATCAATTTTTTTTTTTCCAAATCTAACAGCTGTGAAGTGTGGTGTAAGTGACAATGAGAGAAAACTATTATTTCCTTATCACTATCTCTCCATCGATAAAACTATATCTACCATTTCAGAAACAGTTTAATGACATAATAAATTCAAACAACCGTGAAAAGGCTTCTCGCTTCACTCATTTTACAACTCTTGTACTTGAATTAAAATTTTAGTATCTAATCAATACGTCTTCTTTACGTTCTTTGGTCTCAAACGAAAACTTAAATTTTCACTTGACTCTCTTTTACAATTATTTTGAAAAAAAAAAACATATTTTGATATCTTGATAGGACTATCAGATAATGGAAGTTTCTTAATTATTTTATAAAAGCATTTTTAAAAAGGTTCTTTCCTCCACGGATATCTTGTTTTTCTGAGACTAATTAATACCAGAGGGTTGAAGCCCCAGGAAAGAGGGCAACGGAAGGAAAGACTCCTTTTTACAATATACAGCTCTCTATTTCACTAAATTTTCAGAATATTTTATGAGAAAAGGTTGGAAGGGCTGTTTCAAAGTTCCTGCTCACTTTATGAATTCTCAGTTTCTTTTATAATGTTATTTAATTTATGTGTGTATAAAGCACTTACAGATTAAACATAACGTCGAGTACTGTAGGAATGAATACATACAATTCGGCTTCCAAGTCATTTATGATCCCTTATTGGTTTTTAGCGTCCCCCGTAACCGTATGTTTCCTTAAATTCGACATTATTTGAAATCAGGAAATATCATAGAACACTGAAATCATTCTTAAAGGATCCCTTTTTATTTTAAAAAAATTATAACCATTATTAGATTTAAACATAATTATACATTTTTTTTCACGATTTCACTCTTAAGGCTCCCGTCTACCAGTTATTTTGATTTCATGGACGTAATGTTAATCCTATGGAATTTCGACTTAAATTCTCACATCTTTATTATTCGATCTATTCGAATGCAATAAAGTGCATTCTAAAGAGCAAAAAATAATCAATGCTTCTGTGGAATTACTTTTTTCCTAAGATTCTTAAAAATATTTTTATTCTTATTTTAATTATTCGTTTTCGAGTTTTCCAATCTTTAAAGAATATTTTCAAATATTTTTAAAAATCGGAAGAAAAAAGTAATTCCACAGAAGCCTTCATTATTTTTCGCTCTTTGAGATGCATTTTATTGCATTCAAATAGAATTCCATAGGATTAACATTAAGCTGATGAAATCAAAATGGCGGGAGACGGGAGCCTTAATTGTTTAAATTACAATTTATGAAAAATATTGAAATCCTAACCAGCATATTTAATTAATATTTTTTCTCCTCTTATAGGAGTGTTATTAATTTCTCCATAATTTTTTTCATCATGATTACATTATTTAAATAGGAGACTTGTTATATTTCCCCTCAGTTTTTCGATCTATTTTGTTTTCAAGGTCGTTTCTTTATTTTTAAATTTCAATTTTTTTTTTATGTTTTAGGGCCATTTTTTAACGTTTTTTTTTAAATTTTAGAATTTATAAATGAATAGTTCTTAAATCTCAACTATATAAGCTTACTGGTTGATCGTCAGTAGTTGTGAATGTTTGAATAAATATTTAAATTTACAATGGTGATAAGAATAGATACTTTAAATAAATGTTATTTAATAATAGGCAATTTTTGAACATCTTACGAGTCCGATTTTTAACTTATTTAGGCTACTTCTAAGTTATATTATTATCTGGGATTTTAACATCTCATATTACAATTATCGATATCAAAGGATTAATATGTTTCAATAAGTACTCTGGAAAGAATGGTCAGTTTCTTTGAAATTAATTAAATTAAAATTAGTTTTATGTTTTTGAAGTTAGGGATTATTGATTGCATCTTCTTTCATATTTTGGCTTTTAGAACGACGGCGATCTCGAACAAATGAAACATTTATTGAAGTTAATTTTGTTTTGGCAATGAAATAGAGTACAAAGTTTTAAATTATTTAGATTAACATTTGTATATTAGAAAAGGTAAACTGATATATTTAAACTAAATGTTTCGGTGCACATACAACGTATCGGTAAAAAAAAAGCAAAAAAAAAAAAAAAAAAAGAGAAATGTCTCGCGTTTTCCACAAAACAAAACCATATTTTATTCATAATTTTTGATCACCATTTTTAGTATATATATAGCGTGTATATTGCTTATTTCATTTCTGGGTGATTTTTTTTATTTAGTAGGAATAAAGTTTACGGTATAAACTAATCAAATACGTAGTGTTTTGTATGCCTAACAGCTTTACAATAGGGATTCCAGGGCATACCTAGAAAACAAATTTTTTTGGGGGGGTGGGGGGTTGCATATCGTTGTTGCTATGATAGCAAAAAAAAAAAAAATTCGTTCCAAATTATTACCACTTAGTAAAAAGTAAATAATACTCTATATCAATATTATTTCTCCTATTTAACACTGTTCAATAAATATTCATCAAGTTACAAAATTATAATTTTTCACGTTAGAAAAAATTCAAAAAGAGGAACATAATTTAAGAAAAGTAAATAAATTACCATGAGAATAAAATTGGCATTTCTTAGGAATGCCCCCCCCCATCTCCTCGCCTACAAACATTGAACCAGAATCAACTCTTTCAGAGACAGTAAATACTTTTCTATTCCTTTCTCAGGAATCGGCTCAGTTGAAATACTTTTTTATCTATGTGATGAAAACAAAAATTAATTAATTAAAATTTAATTAATTAATTAAATTTTAATTTAGTTGAATTTTCTTTGAAAATTAAAAAAAAAGTTTATATGCTTAAAATTTATATTATCTATAATAAAATAATAAAAAAAATATATCTTGAAATATTTCAATTTCAAGAAAAAATCTTGGGGAGTGCGTATATCATTTTTCACCACCATCTGGGTACGCCAATGAGTAACTATACTTATTTTTAAACTTTTTAATATTTAGGAAATGTCAATGGTTGGTTAAAATTACTCCATGTATTTGTTTGTATCAAATAAGCAAGTGAATGATATTATTTAAGTGATACATAGATCGTTTTTCTCATTAGTGTGAAATTTATTTGTTTAAAATCATAGTTTCTTAGATACAAATTTAGCGAAAAATAGCAAATTCATTACTTAAAATAATAATAATTCGAGATAAAAACCAACGTTTTTAAGAACGACGTTTTAATATGGTGGCAAAGTGTGTTAAAAAAATTATTTGGCGGTATTTTGCCAAATGTGGCTACCCTGGTCCGCTTCGCGGGCCTTACGTACATACAAAAAAAAATCGCTAAGGTTGGCAATTATTCAAATTGCGCCAAGTGATTGGGCTCAACTGCATTATTTAAAATAAATATGAGTTAAAACTTGTCGCAAACGTCTAAATATTGCATTGTTAGGCGAGTAAGAACGATTTCCAAAGTTTCAGAGCTCTAGCTGGATGGGAAGTTGGTTAAATTAACGATGGAAAATTTGATGACACACTGATACACACACAAACACCAAGTGAAATACGTAAAAACGTTTTAAAAATACGCCATCATCGCTCGTTTTTCTCATTAGTGTTAAATTGATTTCTTTTAGAATCATATTATCTTAGATACAAATTTAGTGAAAAATAGCAAATTTATAAACTTAAAATAATTTTAAAAAACATTTTTGTCTGTTACTAATTAATTAAATAAAAAGAAAATTGTTACTTTCTAGACAGATTTGTGTGAATGACCGGTTTGCAGCGAACTCCAAAACAATTTAAGTTAGTTTGAAATAGCGATAGCTTTTCTCTACATATTACTTACATATAATTTGATAAATTACACAAAATTCAGACTGTGACTAGATTAAATTTCCGAAACTCGATATATTAATTGAAACTTCTTTCATTTACGGAATAAAATTTCTCATTATTACAGAAATATTCTATTAATTAAACGCGGTCTAAAAATTAATTATTTTTATAAAATATTAACTCGGATATTCTATTTGACACGTATTTTAATAAACGTGGAACATTTTTAAAGGGGAAAATTACGTGCGTAAAATTATTCAAAAATATGAAGAAACACCTTGAAAAGCGAAGTAAAAATCTCGCTATTTTATAACTAAGTTCTCTTTTCTTCTTAAGAAAATATAATTAATGATAAAAGGGAGACCTTGAATATCCTTTGACTTTTTATATATATTTAAAAATTGAGAAACTAAACACTTATTCATTAATAAAGAACGAAATTTTTTAATTGAGGTACTTTTAAATAAAAGTATCTCAAAGCATCTAGGTTCTCATCCATCCGGTTACAAAAATGAAGTACAGAAGCTAAAATTTTTCCTCTTCAACCTCTGATAAAATGAACGATATTCAATTTTTTTTTCATGCAATATCAACCTCTCACGCCAAGGAAATAGCTTAATTATGTTTAAACATTCTTTTTTTTCTCTTGTCCTTCCGGTATATTATGTTTCACTAATGCTAATTAATTCCTTAGACAAAGATAGCGCTCAAAAGAATGAAAAGAAGCGGTTTCTCATTATTTAATATCTAGTAGCTATAGTTTCTTATTTCGATATACTCATCGCAAACGATTTCTAACGACTAGAAAGCTTTCCTGTTTTTTGAAAGAAAAATATGGTAATTTTATTTTTGGTATCAAAAGGACATCATAATATATCTGTGCGAGGAGCTATTGGTAAGAAACCTCGAAATTTTAAATCGACTAGGATTTTATCTGAGATAATATCTCATGAGTAGATTGGTCCATAGCTTTGCTTGTTTCTTAAGCGTTTTCGATTGTATATCTCCGTGGGATACAAAAACCAGCTTAACATTGCCAAACCGCTGCATAATTTTGAACCACGATCAAACGACGAAGTCGACATCTGAACTGGAATCACACCTTTTACATCTACCACGTCTACATTTTAACATGTGCCTCAAAAAGTGTGACGTGTTCTAGTCTTGTTATACGACATTCTTTTGAAGTTGCTGCCTGTCGATTTTGAATACATTACTCCTCAACACAGATTACTGTAATTATGGTTTACAAGTGTCTAGTAACATGCAAATAGAATTTATCGATTTAAAAACAAATTCGTTACTTAAAATAAAATTTGATGAGATTTTTTCCAGATCAAAATGCTTCTGACATAGTTAATTTCTGGCGTTCATTACGATGTGCGCATTACCCCGGGCTAAGAAAGTTTGAAAACAATTATATAAGTTATTTGGGAACGAGATGCAAATGCGAACAAGCTTTTTCATCAATGAAATTGATTAAGAGCAAAACAAGATCGTAAATAAGTGATTCAAAATTGAACAATTATCTGCTGCTCTCAGTAACAAATTTAATACCAAACATTAAAAGACAACCGAAGTCCAAACTGGCTCAAAATTTTCATTAACGGCAAAGGATGTTCATGTGTTGTAATAAAAACAATATATACAATAATTTATATTACAGGCCATGTGTGTGTAATTATGAGCCATTACCAGAGGATAAAAGCTAGTATACGCTTGCATATATAAAATCGACCTCTAATTCCGTTCTAGATTTATTCATATTTACACTAAAATTTGTAAACTATGAATCATAAAAATTAATAAATAATCACTAATCTTTCAGAATTCGGAGCAAAATTAGATTTAGAATTCTTTCAGCTTTTGCTCTTTGCGAGTAATTTTTTTTTTAATTTTTTAATATCTGGCTACAGAGGAACATTAACTAAATTTGCTATAAACTTATCAATCATATTAATGAGTATATCGAAATGTGATTGATTAGTAAATTAAAAATGAAGAAAGATGAATGTTCAAAAAATTTCAAATTATTGAATGGCGAACAAAACCTTAATTCTCATGGGTGATTTTAGTATAATTTGGAACTGGGGGGGGGGGGCCAATATGTACTTTGTACGGACTCTTTTTTTATAATTTTAAGATCAATTTTTCGAGTCTTTTCTCATTGCAAAAACATGTCGCACACTGAAAATGAATCAGGAAAATGTTTCGTTTTTTAATTAATGAAATTAATGGTAAAAGAATTTAAGAGAAAACAATAAGAAATATATACGCTCTTTACATCACTCTCGTGGGATATTTTAATTAACGCATAGGAAAATTTTATTTTGTAATTCCGCTTTCGGTTTTCTTTTTATTATAAATATATTTAATCCTTTTGCTTTGCGTAAAAGCAATTAATCATGCAAAAAAACATATTCATCAACGAACGAAGAAAAAAATTCCTGTATTTAACATTATTCTTTTTTTTAGAAAAAAATAATAGTTTATTTTAAACTGTGGTATTTTTAATTAAAACTTTTCAAAAATTGTCTTTTTCTCTTCTTTTTCCTTGATGTCTTATGAAAACTAAAATGTCTTCCGTATATTCTATTTCTCCTCTGCTCTCATTTACATAAAAAGATTTCTCTTTGGTTTCCAATCAAACAATCAGGTCACGAAAATAAATCAATAATACTAAAACAATTCTTTTTTAACTGGTGTCTTCTGAGAGTAACATGTTGGGCTCATTTTAATTATTTATTTAAGGATAAATTCTTCCATTCGATTAAAATAATGGGATCTTCCAGTGCTTTAATTACAGCAGATAGGGGCAAACTTTTACAGCATCAAATGACTGGCGAATGTTCAAAAGAATGAGAGGAAGATTTAGTTGCTTTTATGCACTGGTAACCATTTTCAAAATAAATATTCAAATGAGACTGAAACATTTAAATGGCGTAATTTGATGCTCTTTAAAGTGCAGTCTTATAGAAGTTCGAGTAATAAGTTAGGATAACTCAGAGACGCTAAAATATATTTCAAAGTTTCCATTCTTTTATTTTGTAGTTAAAATATAGAGGGTGCGATGGTGATTTCATATTTGTACTAATTATGGTAATTTGATAAAAAAAAATCTTTGAAAATTGATTTTACGTGCCGCACCACAGAGGAAAATACTTATGAGGTGTAGATATTAATTAACGAGACTTCCACTGCTACTGAAGAAGTGCGCATGCGCCAAACGGAAGCGACCGACAGCTGTTTAACGCGAAACCTCCTCTTTTCGAATGCAGTGCCTCTGGCTTCCGTAAACAAATTCGTATAGTCGTAGCCTTCCTTTGCATTAGAGGTTTTGTTTCGCCGAAAAAATTACAAAAAAGCAATAGATTATAAAATTTCTCATGAAATTTGGAAACCCCGCTACAGAAACTTCTGATTTATCGAAAGAAGTGTACGCTAATGAATGTTTTTCACGTACACGTGTTTTTGAGTAGTTTAAGCGTTTTCAAGATGGCTTAGAAGACAATGAAAATGATTCCGACCCAGATCGCCCTTCCACATCAAAACCTCATCACAATATCTAAAAAAAATCTGAAATCTGGTTCGATCTGACCGTCGGTTCGTACGAGTATTCGTGCAGTTGCTGAGACTGTAGGAATCGACAAAGAATCCGTACAGCAAATTTTACATAACAATTTTAGCATGAAGAACGTGTTTCCCAAATTATGCCTAAAATTCTCACGTTTGAACAACAAAGCTCCCAAAAATGTTTATACTGACACTTTGAATGAATATCATTGAAAATGACCCAAGCTTATTGAAAAGGATAGTAACACACAACGAATCGTGAATTTTTTTCTTATGTTCCTGAAACGAAGCGCCAACCCATTCACTGGAAGAGTCCATCTTCACCGAGAGCCAAAAAAGCTCGAATGAGCAAATCAAAATTCAAAGCAATGATGATTAGTTTTTCGATATTCATGGGATTGTGTACCATCACTGGGTTCCTGAAGGTCAAACTATTAATCAATATTACTACCTTCATATTCTTGTTAAACTCCGTGAAAGTAAAAGAAAAGAGCGATTGAAATTGAGGAAAGACAAAGTCATTCCGCTTTGTCTGTCACGAGGTTCTAAACAAGTACAACATCCGAGTGTTAGACCATCCAACTTATTCGTCAGATCTTGCGCCATTCGACTTCTATCTATTTCCTAATGGGAAATCTGCATTAAAATTAACAAGATTTGAGTCCGTCGAAGCTGTGAAAGAGAAATCGGCACTTGTCCTAAAGAACCTGTCAGAAGACGACCTCCAGCACTGTTTCGAACAATGGAAGATTCCGATGGAGCGTTGTACATATGAAATCTCAAAATGTTAGTTGAAATGAAATATTCAGAGAACTCGTTATAAAGTCCAAGACTGATTGTACATTGAATATATTATGGAAATTTAGTAGCAATCACACAAATGAGTAAGTGCTATGGCAGCACCGACTCGTATTATTACGTACATACTTAGGTCAGTCGGAAAGTTAGTTGCAATACTTCGTAAAAATTTTCGGTCAAAGGCTATTTTGATGAATCTTTGTGGCAACACTTTAGACATTTATCGTGTGAAGTAGCGACTTTAACGTGGTTATTTTAATTTTTTTGATAATCAGTCGTAAACATGTCTCGACAGCTGCAAGTGGCATCCAAATTGGAAATGCGGGCAGTGATTCGTTTTTAGCGGGTGAAAAGGTGTAACTGTACTGAAATTTATCTGCTACTTCTCAAGAGGTGACGCTGTTTTTCGACAGGGAAGGTATAACTCATACAGAGTTCATGCCGAAGGGCGCCACAATTAAAATATCTTCTTATTGTGAAACAATAAAGTGATTACAACAACCACTTAAAAATCTTCGGCTAGGTAAACTGTCTAAAGGCATCATGCTCCCGCATGACAATTCAAGACCACATTCATTAAAACAAACGTCAGACTTCTGAAAACGGTTGGGCGGGAAGTGTGAAATCTCCTTCCTTACAGCCGAAACCTTTCACCTTGTGAAATCCATATTTCTGGTCTCATGAAAGAAAAGCTTTCAAATCGACGATAGCACTAGGATGACTAAGTGAAAGAGGCAACCCAAGAATGGTTATCGGGTAATAGACGGGTTTTCTTTATTGATAGCATTAAAACATTTGTACCACGCCTCGAAAAATGCTTAAATAACGGATGTAGTTACGTTAAAAAGTTTATTTTGAACAGAAATTTAAAATACAAATGAAGTAATTGTAAAATCTCTGTTCTGTTTGATTTTCTCAAGTAATGCAACTAGCTTTTTGACTGACCCTTGCACTTAACTAATTGAAAAAGTAGTGTAAGTTTAGGTGTTGTATCCTGTTTGTAAGTTTAGGAGTTCTGTCCTGTTAGGTTAAAATTTCTGTCCTGTTTGATTCTTTCAAGCAGTGTCACTAACTTTTTGACTGACCGTCGCACTTAACTAATTGAAAAAGTAGTATAAGGTTAAGGTTTCTGTTTTTTAACATTAAGGATAAGTTATTTAAAATCTGATATTTCATAAGGATAAAAATGCATTTTGCTCGAAGCCAAGTGTTCATAAACACTGTTTCCCATTCCATAGTTTCTCTCCAAGCACCCTTTAAAATCGTTTAACTGTTGGTGAAATAACAAACCTTATCTAGATAAAAATAACAGCAAAAATATCTTTTCTTTACAGTCTTCCGTAAGCTTTTATGCTCGAGGAATTAATTAGCATTAGTGAAACATGATATAACAGTTAGATGAGATGAAAAAAAATTTAAAAACATAATTAAGGTTTTTCCAAGACGTGAGAGGTTGATCGAAGCATCAAAAAAAAAAAAAAAAAACTTTTCACGCATTTAGGAACAGGATGTGTGCGGATATTTTGAGAACATTTTGGTTTCTGAAGGCATTCCGGATTGGAAGGAAGGAAGATCAATGTTTGGAAAGATGCTGAAGTTTTAATTAAAAGAACCCGCATTAAAAAATTCGATTTTTTCAATAATAGATAAGTGTTTACGTTTTTGTTTCGTCATTAGGATTTTTTTCCCTTATAATGAAAGGAAAGAACGTGTTAAGCTTGGATAAATAGAGAGGTCTCTTGTTGTTATTGTTTTTTGATGAATATATTTATGCTGGTGGAATGCTTGATGTGGCATTTTTTTCCGTAAATGTTTTTTTCTTCATCTTTCTGAAGTATTTCTTATAGATTTTTTTTTCTTTAAGTGTACTGTAAACTACGTTTTTGTAAACATGTTTTAATAAATTATTCTCCGGTTTTTCATGAATTAATTATTATTAAATAAGTAATATCTATTTTCAGGAAGGTGTACAAATTTTAAAATGTTTCCGTAGCTTCAGAATGAAAGACATTACTCTCGTCTAAAATACGATATCAAAATTTATTCCCATGACGCAATATGTCTGTTGTTCTGAAGCAGTTTAGTAAAAAGATGTATCAATAAGTAAAAAACGAATATTGTGCAATCAATCAATCAATAAGTAATAAATATATCCCTGTTTTTATACATCAAATTTCGTATACAATTATTTTCTCACCGAATCGATTTGGGGAATATATTTGGCTGGGAAGGACATGCAAGATTTGTCTATTAAATAACGAGACTGTAGTTTCGACAGAAGTAGTACGCATGCGCCAAACACCAGAGTCCAAAAGCTGTTGAGCATGAAGCCTTCTATTTCTAATGCAGTGTTTCTCGCTTCTGTAAGTAAATCCTTATAGCCGTTGTCTTCGTTCGCTTCAGAGTTATTTTTTGTTCCATCGTAAAATTGATAAGTGAGCAACGAATTGTTGTGAAATTTCATAAGAAAATTGAAAAATCTGCTACTAAAACTTATAATTTATTGAAAAAAAATGTGTGGTAATAAATGTTTATCGCGTGTATGTGTTTTTGAGAGGTTTAAACATTTTCAAGGTGGCCAAAAATATTATTCAAGCCTTGATTGTCTTTCCACTTCAAAAACGGAAAACAATAACGAAAAAAAAATCGGTAATCTCCTTCAATCTGACAGTCGCTTGAGTATTCGTTCGATTACTGAGTCTTTAGGAATTGACAAAGAGTCCGTACGGAAAATTGTTCCTCAAAGACAATGTGCTGATTCATTCTACACTGGCTATCAAGAGGTTTCTCGACAAGAATAGCATCCTAGTGTTTGCCCATTCGCCTTATTCCCCGGATCTTAAGTCATGCAACTTTTATCTGTTTCCTCAAGTGAAATCTGCATTAAAAAGAACAAGATTTTAGTCTGTTGAACCCTGAAAGAGAAAGCGGTACGCGTCCTGGTGGAGTTGACAGAAGAAGTCTTCCCACACTATTTCGAACAATGGAAGATTCTCATGAAGCGTTATAGGGATAGAGTAGTAGTATATATTGAAGGTGAAAGAAAGTAAATAATATATTTTACAGCGTCAGTCTTATTATTTAAATACCCAGACCTCGTAGTACACCTTTGACGATTAGAATTTCTTCACCACGATTGATATCATGTCTTCTTTTCAGAGAAATCATAGTACTTCATACAGTATGATGTTGGGACTCATTCTTATGTGGAAACACTGAAGAGAACAAACATTTCCAGATTGCATTCTTTGTTGTTATATAAGACGAGCAGCTGGTGTAACGTTATGGGGTGAAAACCTGTACACATCTCAGTCACCTCCAGTTAACTTTCCGCTTTCACATTTCTCACGTGTTCAGAATTATGACTCTGTCTTACCTTTGAGACCACCATAACTGTATGGGGAAAGGAATGTGTTGATAAAACCGTCAATTCCCCATAATTTCCTCTCAGAAGGTATGCGGAATGCAAGTAACTTTTCTGTCGTTCCGGAGAGCTGTTACATTAACATTTCTCTTTAGCCATTAAATTAATTAGTTCCAGGAAATTAATTAGCCACACCGAAAACGTAAAAGAAACTTCAAATGTTGGAGCTTTTAAATAATACTTATTTTAACGTAAACAGAAACATATCCAATCATTACAACAGTAGACCGATTCTAAAATTTATAGAACAACACATAATAATAATAATAATTCTGTTGCCAATCGCACAGGAGCAAATCTCTTCCATAATCATTTAAGCAAGAGATTTTTTTCGTAATATTTACTCTTGTCCTTTTTAAGAGGCAAAGAAACACTCATTTATCTCAAACTTAACATTTACAAATATAAAACTTAAGTGAGAGGAGAAAAGATCGTCTGCTCCTTTTCTTCAAATCTCCTTACAGCTCAGCAGTTAAAATGACATCAAAAATGGACTTAGGAAGTCGCCACAACTGTACTTTTTAACAGGACAATGCCCCACCTCATGTTGCTCTGGATGTCCTGATCTTCCTCGATGCGAAGTAGATTCGCCTGTTACCATCGCCAACACCTTCTCTAGATCTACAACCCATTTAAAACTACTAGACCTGTGTTGACGAAAAACTGGCAAGCCACCACTCGCCAGCTACTGAGATTCGTGAATTTTGGCATTGAGCCAAGGCCGTAAAAATTTATTGTATTCTATATGAGGAGTAAATGACCCTAAAGTAACTGTAAAATTAATCATGTTATCCCCATATTACATGTACAGTGAATAAAAGTCTGTTATTTTCTTTACTTCCCACAGTAGCATTTTCAATGACCTGAAATTTAGTTGGAATTTGTCTCAGACATGCATTAACCATAATAACGAAAATATTTTTTCCTATGACTCGACGAGAAATTAGTGACTGTACTAAAACTCGGCCTTTCTTTATTTTTTTCGTTAGAAAAAGTTGAAATCATTTCACAACACTCAAATAATTCAGAATTTTTCAGAGCCTGTCTTCTATTGAACAAAATTTATTGAATAAAGATTTGTAACATGGGTTATTCGCGATACTTTCCTCTAACTAACATCTGGAGTTTCTTTCTGATTTCATATTTACGTTCCCAGCTTCTTCCCAACTGAATGAAACGTGATGAAAATTAAGTAAACTTTAGAAACGGAGTGAATAGAAAGTTGTATAGAAATTACAGAGAATTGAAATGAACAATTAAGTTACAGAAAAGGCAGTGCGTTATTATGATGTGCGCGGATATTTTCTGGAGTGTAGAGTTGATTTAATGAGATAAAGATTCACCTCTGTCGGAGCGACTGAATACTCAAAAGAGGTATTCGCATCATATTCCGGTAAGCGTACACTTTGATAGATTGTGACATTTTTTGTTCTCGCGGACAGACATTTAACTGTTTGAGACCACTCCCTTACTAAAATGTAAAAAAAAATATTTTTTTGGATATAGTTGGCTATTTTAATTATTTTGTCTGGGCGTTATAATTAAAGTTGAAATTTAGATTTTGTAATTAGTGTAATAATTAAGATGATAAACGAGACATGTTATAGAATGCGGTCACACATTTTCCAACATTATTCTTTAAGAAGCAAATTTAGTAATTACGCTTCTTACAATCAGCGTCTTGTGATAGCTCAAGCAACGACCCCTATTCCTAAACAAAACCGGGAAGCGTTTAGTTCTCCTCCTCCTCTTTTCATCTGCTCTTCTCCTTCTCTCTTCACCCGATGTAGTTGAACTCCTTTTGCCAGCGCGCGTTCCAATGCCCATCGCTGATATGCGATAAAATTGTTTAACTATCTATCTTTCACGAGGGAACTAGTTATTCTAAAATCACCTGTACATAATAATATTGTAAATAGTTCTTTATCTAATCCAGAATAAAATAATGATTCAACTTAAAGCTTCTTCAATGAACTGGTAAATGCCAACACATCTAACCTCCCCCCCCCAAGTCATCGAAGCACCAGAAGGTGTCTTGTCCAGACGAAAACCTCTTACAAAATTTAAGGGGGCTCGGCCGAGATGCCTACAAAATTAATGGGAAGTTCCCCAACATGATTACAAGAAGAAAAAAAATTAGACACTCGGCCCGAGATCAAGAAAATTTCCCGGATGCAGATGCTAATGCCTCTACAGCAAGAATAGCCAGTTTCCAGCGACGACAGAAATATGATGGCCTCGATCCGGAGGAACATCCCACTATATATACAAGAAACAGACTCTCAAAAATTCATCAGTACAAAATGGTTGAACATGGAACTTTAATGCAATGGTTGAATGATGGAACTGATCCACGAGGTATCGAAAATAATTTCTTACAAAAAAAATCCAGACTGGAACTTTTCATTTCCCTATAAAAGGTGATTTATATATATAAAATAGAAGGAAGACAAGTTATTAATGTCTGTTCATAACAAGAAGTTTTGATGTCATCCAAACAAATGATTAAGAATTATGACAATATTTTAAAGAGTAACATCACAAACGATTGCCTATCGAGGATTCCATAATAAATCCATTTGTAAAGTACTCTCACGTGTACCCGAAAAGCATATTAATGTGGTCTGATTGTATACCAACAGAGCTTTTTTGTCGAAATAAAATCATGTTTATAAAACGTGAATATCAAGGGCTCGTTAGATTATATTGAAATTTACTTCACTAGTGACATATATGGATGTAAATAGATAATTAAATCTACAAAGCAAAATAACAAGGTTATTAATCAAAAATCAGTATTTTAAGAAACCGTTAATGGCAGCATTAAGTGCTTTGATACAACATGACATCGAATCAAACAGATTTTCAATCTGTACATGATAAAGATCATTCCATATTGCTTCTTTCCGAACCCAAAGTTCATCCTCATTATGTATGGGAAGAGCATTACAATTGAAAGGCCGGGCAGACAAAATCTTAATCAATAAGTGACATATAGGGTGAGTAAGTAGGCCAAGAAAGAAGCAATAAAATATATTATATTTACACTCAAATCCAGCAAAAAAAAAAATTCCTTGTTGCATTTTTTAAAAAATGTGTTTAATGTCATTTAAGATTATTTTTATCAAAGCACTATAATTATATTCAAGGTTATTAATTATTCATTCAATTTTATTGAATATTATTCATAATAAAGTTATTTTTCAAATAATTAATTATTTTACGATGCTGGACAATTGTCTTGACACTGTCTCTTTGAATAATCAAAATTAGATAAAAATTTCTATTAATTTTAGTTCGGTAATTCCGTCAGCAAACAGAGATATGTCATTCATAAAGATTTAAGAAATTAATTATTTTTCAAAACATAGCGCTGAATTAAATTACAGGAGCCAAAGGGAGTGAAATAATTGAAAAAAGGAATAAAATCTACAAGCTTTTAAGAGATATTCGCTAAAAAAAATACCGCTAAACGAACAATTTTGTTCATTTCTTAAATCGTAATCTGACAAAAATAATTGTGTTATTTATAAAGGATAGCATAAGAAATATATGAAAAAGAAAATTTTAATTTTCTCTCTTTAAAATACCCAAGTGTTTTGTATTTTAGAGTTATAGTGCCATATGTTGATGATTTTAAAAAAATATATATTAAATTTTTTTCTGGAGTTATAAAGTTGAAAGGAATTCAATTTATCTTTTCATTTAATAAAAATTATTATTCTTTAATTTGAAAAGCGCTCGGGAAATTTTTTTCCTCGAGCGCATTAATTGTTTAACATATTCCCTAATGTTGCAGTTGTATAATATAATACTGTAAACAAAGCATAATTTTATTAGATAAAACAGTTTTATATAATAAAAAAAGTTAATGTTTTTATGCATACTTTTTTTTTATCATAGATGCAAACTAAATTGTATTTATTTGCTACTTCTTGTCTTCTTTTTAATTTGTTCTTTATTTATCAAAATATTTATGATGAATCAATTCTAGAGTTTTAGGATGTATTGTGTTCCACATGTGTAACCAATCCTATTTAATTGAAGCACTTGAAAAAATTATTAAAATACATTCTATGTCAAATTTAAAAGGAACTAAAACTTTGTTTTTGGTTTTATTTAAAAAAAGAGAGAGAAAAACAAAACTAAAAAAAATTAAAATACCCACTCGTTGACGTTTTAAAGGTAATTTACTTTACATAAGAAAAAAGTATTTTTATCTAATTCCTTTCACAACTTAACACACCTGCGACCAGTATGATTTAATTTTTATGTTTATCTCTTTCGTTATGAATTTAACAATGCGGAAAAGAGATTAAGGAAAGGTTTACATTTATGTGAATATATTTTTATTTCTAATATTAAAATAAAAGCTTCAAAAATTAAAATAAAAGCTTCTTATATACTTACTTACCAATTCTTTGTTCTAAATTTTATTATTTTAATATTTAAGTCACTGTTTTAGAGCATGAAAATTCCGGTACTTTCACAAATAAAAATAAACATTTTAAGATGTATCTGTTTGTGTTTTAATTTAAATAATTTCTCCAATAAAATATTTAAAATGTCGTGTAAATATTATTAAAAGCCATTTTCTTTCGACAGTAACAGATAGAGATTATGGAAAATTCGTCTTCGAAATGAAATTACTTACTTCATATGTTGTAAGTGTATTTTTAAGAAAAACATATGTCTCTTTATTTCTTATTATATCGTAACATGAATCATTCTGAATTTCTTCCTACACTACTAAATATTTGAAATTGTCTTTTCTTATTAAAAATTAATTTATGTTATCATTTAAAAGAAATATCTTCTTTCTTCAGACAGCTTCGGAAACATTGTATTGTAGTTATTGTGTGAAATCTGGAAAAAAATATTAAATTTTAATTATGCTTATTAAGTGCAATTACATTATTTTTCAGTAATTTCTTAATTAGTCATATTGAAAAGTAATTTAATTACAAATACAATTCTCATCTTTCAAATAAGTTTTCTGTGATTTCTTTAGAAACATTTTATAAGAATTAACACAAGTCTGCTACGTTAAAGTAATATTTAATATGAATTAGAGAATGAGTAGTCTTATGGTAATATCTATGATAATATTCAAACCAATTATACAAATTTTTTAAGAAATGTTTAATTATTTAAGAAAATGTTTTTACCTGATTTGGATCAATATTAATACGCTCTTTAATTATTTCCTTAAATATTAAGTTTTTCTTCTCCTAATAGTATTCATTTAGTGTCTGATATTCTTAAATTGTTATACTAGTTGTCTTTATTAAATAAATAAACACATAATAATGTAAAATATTTTATTTTGATTTTATATGGGGTGTTAAATTAAAAAAAAAATAGTACCCGTTGGTTTTTCTTATTATCCTTAAATCTGACGGATGTGGAAACTTATTTTAACACTGAAGTATGATTGTTTGAACCTTTTTTAAGTGTGAAAGACAATTTCCAGCACTGTTGGACTGTGACAACTTTATTTGTGAGGTAAAACAGAAAAATTGAGACGCACAATGTTGCTTAATCCTGTGATAAAAAAAATTTTTAAGAAAATGTAATTCAATTCAAAGTTTTAACATTATCATTTCTTACAGCAAATGTTGAAAATGTTCGCCACTAATTTGAATGCAAACACGAACGCTTCGAACCAAGTATTTTTGATACTCTAAAAACATTGTTGGTGTTACTGGCTAGATTTCTTCTGTTATGATTTGTTTTAATTCATCGATATTTGCAGGACTTCTTCCCACAAAAAAAATCTAAAGGGGTAAAGTCTGGTGACCTTGGTGGTCAGAGGTCTATTGAAATTATACGGTCATCAAAGAATTCCTTAAGCACTTTCATTGTTAGGTTTGAAGGGTGTGGAGGGGCTCCGTCTTGCTGAAACTAGCTGTACCGGTCCTGTATCTCAAGTGAAGCAATAAAAGTTTTAATTATGTCTAGGTACACTTCGGAATTCATTACAGTTAAAGAATTATTTCATGCAGATGATTTTTGTTGATGCTGTTGATATTCTTACGAAACGAGCTTTGAAAAAAAAGAAAGAAAGAATAAAAACGTTGAAAGAAGACGACGATTTACTCATATCATTTGAGCAGAATCGGAATGAAAATTACTAATGATGTTCACGCAAATTTATGTTTAAATAACGAGTTTTCGCAATTATAAAGTAAAAAAACGATGCCCGCACATTAAATGTAGACATATTAAATAGGTAATGATGCTGAAAGTCTTGCTACATATATTATGGATTAGGATAACACAAAAAACAAACAAGTACTCTTTTAAATTAATCACCTTGAACATATTTACATAATATCATCTTCAATACACACCCCTCCTCTATCCCAACAACTCTCCATGCGAATCTTCCATTCTTTGCAACAGTACTGGAAGTCTTCTGTCAGTTCCTTCAGGACGCGTGTCACTTTATCTTTCACAGCTTTAACGCACTCAAAACTTGTTCCTTTTAGTGGAGATTTCCCCCTACGAAATAATTAAAAGTTGCATGGCTCAAAATCCGGCGAATAAGGTGGATGGTCTGACACTGGAATGGATAGAAACCTCTTGACAGACAATGTGGAATGAGCCGATGCATTTTCTTGGTGGAAACATTTGCCGTACAGATTCTTTGTCAATTCCTACAGTCTCAGCAATCACATGAATACCTAACCGACAGTCAAATCGATCCATTGTATCTATTTTTTTATTATCGTTATCCGTTTGTGACGTGGTAGTGCAACCCGGACGTAAATCATCTTCAGCGTTTTCTCGGCCATCTTGAAAATGCTTAAACCACACAAAAACACGTGCACGCGATTAACATTCATTGCCATACAATTCCTTCAATAAATTATAAATTTCAATAGCATTTTTTCAAATTTCATGTGAAATTTCACAACAATTCGTTATTCACTTAAAAATTTTCCGGGGAAACGAAAAGTAACTCTAATGCGAACAAAGGCTACGGCTGTACGGATTTGTTTACATAAGCGAGGATACTTCTTCTGTAGCAGCTTCAATCTCGTTTTTTAAAAGCCACACTTCATATATTGGGATTTGTACTGTTTGTTATATATATTAAAAATTATTATTGTTATAAAGTAATGCAAAGTTAAAAACAGGAAAGGTATTCCATTATGAAAATAATTGTTGAAAAAATCAAATATCTCCTCATATACAGAAGAGCAAAATTAGGAAATTTTTTTGTGTGATTAATAAGAAGTAAGTACATCAGTTTCACGATTTATTTTAGAATTTTCGAATGTGTATTTCTACGGATAAATGAATTGTTTGATTTCGAAGAAGGTTTTAATTGGTTCAATTTATTTGTTTGATTAAATAAGGCTGATAAAAAGAATTTCAAAAGTTTTCCAAACCAAATGTTTCGCTTAAAGTAAATAAGCTATTGTGAAAAGTTTTTTAAAGAGACTTTAATGTTAAGTAAATTTGAATTCCTTCTCTTTTCTGTATCATATTTGTTCATGCCCTTGCATTGGTTCTACAAGGTAAAGGAACAATAAGAAATTGTTAAGAAATTAAAAATTCAAAGAGTCAATGTGTAACTTGTTTTTTATTATTTAATCATATGTACTTAAATATTAAAGTAAATTCAAAATAGAGTAAATAAAAAAATTAATTTTTTTCAATATTCAATTTCTGCAGAACATTTGCATGTTATATACAATCATAAATATACCATCATTAAACTATTTACGATTCAATGTATATTTTATGTAATAAATTTAATTGAAAATTCTTAAATTTGCTAATCCATATTTATGCATTGTAAATTATTTTATGAAGAATAAAAAATACGCTACCGTCTGCCACATATTGTTTGCGATTTCCATAATACAACGAATTATCAGAATTGAAATGTTTCAAATTTTGTAATAGAATTAATGAAACTTGATTTAAACTTTTGCAATATTTGCAACTTCTAAGTAGCATGAGAAAAAAAATTTCAGAATTTTTAATATTTCTATAAATAAAAGTTTTCAGAAACCTTTATATTATACTGCTTTATTTTATGTTACCTAAATTTTTAAATATCAATTTAGAGAAATTACAAAAACGCATTAAATAAATTATGAAAACAAGTTTAGTTTATATTAACGTCGCACTAGAAGCAACACGAGGGCTATTGGCGACGGACCTCGTAATTTTGAACCTCAGTCAAGTGATGAGGACGACACCTGTGTGTGTGTGTGAGCTGGCACTTCCCACTCCTAACTTCCACACTACGTGAACGGGAGGATTTTGGGCCCCGACAGATTTAACAATGAAAACAAGTTATATATTTCATTTCGGTTGCCCAGAAAGTGACTTATTATAAAGTTTTTGTAGAATTTCCCCTTCGCATATCATTTTAATTTTTCATTGTAGACACATTACTGTTAGATCTAATTGATCTGAAATCGTTTTTAATTTCTTATGGTATAGACAATTCCGAAAAAAAATTGTTATAATAACTGATAAGGTAGTTTTATGAGTACTTGCTTTCCTTACGTTATGCGAAAATTTCTTTCTTTTTTTTTTTTTTTTACAGAATATAATTTTGGAACTAATTTATTCAAATACTCCTTTAGAGTTTAAAAATACTAAAACTAAATGCATAACTGTTCATCTTTATAGAAGTATATATTATTTTTTTCATAGACTTTGTATTATAATGATTTAGAGAAATCAATTATTTTAATTACGAGGGTAAGTTGTAAAATTTCAAACCTTGAATTACCTTGTACATATCTCACAGTAAAAATTCTAATTATTCCTTTACATTAAGATTGCCTCAAAAGTTTTATTATTTTTTACAATTTATTATACAAATTAAATGTGAAAATTAAACCAATATCTAGACCAATATTCCGCGAAGTCTGAAAAATAAATATTCACAATACTGACTGAAAAAATAAGAAACCACAACCACCTTAATGACGCTTAAGTAAACAGTGATTTATAGCTGTCATCCATATAAGACCATGACTGGATAAAAAGTAAGAACTTCTTCTCTAGGAGACTTTGTTCTTCTAAAAAGAGGACTCTTTAGCTGAATCAAAAAGATTAGTCGCCACATCTTCTGTTTGCTCTAATCAATGTCTGCTTGTCATTCTACTTGTGTTTCTTGGTAGCTTTAGTGAAGCGGCCACTGTATATGCTTTGTTTCATTATGCAATCAATAGACAGGGAATTCCCCTGTGTTCTTTGTGATTTCGTGCTTGGGAATTTGGGTTTCGAATTGGAGCTCGGGATTTGTTTATTCTGCTTAACGAAATTAATTTAATATCCCGGTATTCTGTTTGTAATTACGTCATATGTTTGTCGTCATTTCCCATTAGCATACCATAGAAAACTTTGTTTCAATTTTCTCTTTCTCAAACTATATTTCGATAATAATGAATGTATTGACATCAGTTTTTCAGTGACTATAAAAAACCAGAATGTCGTAGTTTAGCCTTTGTGCCGAGTTTTCTTATTTTTTCTACTGATTTTTCGTCGAAATGATTTAAAATGTTTTCATTTATTGTGAACAAAAGCGAAATAGAATGATACTTTGATGCAGCTTCCTTATTTTTAATCTAGGATTTGTAAGCATCGTTTGTTCAGTGATTAGAAAGGAATTGTAAATGGTCATAAAAAAAACTCTAATTTATTTTCCCATTTTTAATCTGGTTTCATCCAAGCAAGTTGCATCAGTTATTGTTAAAATAACAGAATAAAAATGTAATGATAAAAACTTTTTGTTAACATTTTATCGGTTATTGTCTGTTTCCATAGAAATGAGCTTGTTTGGCCTTAGATTATTTGTGGTTATAAAAGAATAGAAATGTCATACGAATTTTTTTTTTTTTTTCATTTTTATTCGATGTTTTCACTGAAATGAATTAAAAATGACATTATTTGTTGAGAATGAAAGAGAAATAGAATATCACAAGAAACTACTATAATTTTCTTATTTTCAAACGAGGGTTTTTCCACAAAAAACTTTGATTACATACGTTGTTTTGTTATTTGAAAAGGAATCAGAATAGTCATAAGAAAGTTATTTCTAACATATTTTTTCATTTTAAACAACGAGAACAAAAGTTGCACATTTTAAATTTCATTCTAAAATCAACGAATTGGCCTGGGAAAGTACAGTTTGGAAGTCAGTGCTTTCCACGATGAAAAGTTTTGTTGATGCAAATAAAAAAAAAAAATGTTTCGAATCTGATTTTGACCGATACATGGTTTTGAATTATTTAGTTGATGTACTTGTTCCATTTAAAACGATTTGTAAAGTTGGTGCAAATCAGAAATGAAAACTCGAGGCTCGATTCTCGAATGGAACTCATTGAAGTGAAGTAATTGAAGCTGCACATATAAATAGTGTGTATCTGCTTGTGCGCCTGTAAAATAAATGTGCTCAATTTGTTATCGAGTTTTGTTTTTTCTGTTTTTATGACGCAGGCGTCATCTATCGGCGGAATTCCAAACTATTTTTTTAATTTGCCCAATCAACATTATTACCCGAAGAAAAAATTTAATCCCAAACCGCTATCTCGTAAATCAGCTGATTCATTTTAATGTAAAATTTTCAGTTGTGTTTCGGACATTTGGTTCGGCCTGTATAAAGAAATAAGAATGATGTAGAAAACATTATTCCCAATTTTTTTTCATTCCTAGTCTGTGTTTCCGAAGTAATGTGAATTTTACTGCCATTAGATACCATGTGAGTATAGAGGAATTGGAATGTCATATGAAACATTTTGTTGCAAATGCTCTCATTTTAATCAATGTTTTCATCAAAATAAATTGCAATGGTAACAATTAAAATTGGAAATGAATTAGAACGCCATTCGTGGGAAGCTTTGTTGCATATTTTGCAGTTTTTTATCATTATTTTCTCGGAATCAAAATGAATTAAAACGATCTTTTTGTAATAATAAGACTAATATTTGTTCATCACATCCAATCACTGGTCAAAAGGATATTTTTTCTTTAACAATTAGTAAAATATATTCCATTTGTTAAGTATTACTTCTTTCACATTTTGTTTAATATAACTACTAGGTTATTACTGTGAACAATACGTTTAGTATTTCGCAAATTTAGGTACTTTTTTCAAGTCTGCGCTCGAATGTTTCAAAGGAAATTCCTAATAACACTTACGGCGATCTCATTTTTGCCTATGCAAAAAAATCTATTCATTTACTTGTGGGATAAAAATTCTTTTAAAAACAGAATTTCTGTTAAGTCTTATAAAGGGTCACAAATTTATTTTATTATTCTATGCAAGTATTTAAGCAATGAAGCAAGTATTTTTAAGGCTTTAGTTCTTTCATATTCAGAGGGTTTATAAAGTTGTAACGGGTTATCGAGAGTACTTTTCCTAGAATTGACCTTAAAAGTATTTCTACGATGTCCTTTAATTGAATAGCCTCGACTTGTAAATAATGCAAATCATCATTGCTTTATAAATTGAAATGTAGTAAACAAGATAAAGAGAACGAGTTTGATAGAAAGAAGTTGGAGGAATTAACAGTAACTACGTTGATTTTAATAGTGGTAGTGGTAGGAGAACGAGATTAGAAATATGGAACTATGATACTAATCCTGTACGTACACTGATATTGATTTGAGGTCTTGTTCCGGATTCGTACCCGTCTTTAAAATCTAGTTAGATAATTATTCATTTCTAATTAAATTATGGTGTAGACGCGGGAGGGCTTGCCCCACGGGCGTAATAAGCCTCATGATTTTGAATTACTGCCATTCTCTTCAACAACGATGACAGAAATTAAAATGTCTCAAAAATTAGCTCAACGAGGAATCACTTTTGGTCTTGCTGTGCTTTTGTTAAGAGCCCAGCAAAAATGACCGGACAAATTGTCTCCAAACCAACAGATCAAGGGTTCGAATCGATCCTTTCATTCAAGGTCAACAGACCTTTCAACAAATGAGATTGGACTTAAAAACTAGATGGCAACACAGTCCAGAACAACTGATTGCTTTTAACCCCGACCCGAAAACTTGCCGCTGTGTCAAAACTAAGACAACTTAACATAAATCGCAACTAGTGATAAACCGGTTACGGCGCAGACGTCAAATAGACCCGTCTTCTCAACTAAAGATAACCGACGGTGTGAAATGGAAACTATCCACTACTACACTCAATACAACAAGGGAAACGATTGCTTCCCCTGTTGTATGAGGGAGGTCAATAGCAGCAATTTCTTGAAAGATAATCTTCTCCAAAAATAACGTTCAAAATGTTCGTCTTCTTATCATAAATATGATACTGGAAGGGGAGTATGCGGTGGTTCTTCTCAACAACGACGACAGACGTTGCAGCGCCCTTTTTCCAACGAAAAATTGTTTTGGGGCAGTTACGTAGAGCACTGCGAAAAGTGATCGAACTAGTTTTCTTCGGACACAAAGATTGAAAGTTTGAACCACCCCTGGCACTCAAAGTCAACCCCGGGGTAGAAAAACATCCCCAATTTGACATAAATCATCCCTCCTACTGAGCTATTATTTTTTCAGAAAAATAAATACTAATTTGATTTTCAATACTCACTCTTGACTGTATGACTTGAATTAGTGATAGCTCAAATACGTGAAGGTAGCAAAGCCGGGGTGTCACAATGGCATCTTAAGTCCCACAATATTCGAAAAAAGTTAATATCAGGCGTTATATATACATAAAATATCCTTAACGTATGTTATAAAAGCGTATTTGATTGCTAAAACACCTACTGCATAAGTTAAATTCTGTATGACTCTATTTGGGTGTGTGAGCAACATTTTGATTTAATTGCAACTCGTTATTTTTCAACATTTCAAATGCAAAAGTGTCTTACACTTAATAAGTTTTGAAGTTCTCGTAAATATCAAAGTAGTGAGCACAAAGTCTTAATCATGATTTGGCGAAATAACTCACATTGGCCTAGTCCGTGGAGACTAACCCTAAAAGGTAATGCTTCAGCAATCGCCAATCTAAAAAAAAAAAACCAATTAGACGTAGATTAACTTCCGTATTCTAATTGATTTATTTCTTATTGTTTTTCATGTGAAGATTTATTTGCGATTGTTCAGAAAAAGCGAACTGTACGGTCTCTTTAAGCAAAATCATTTTTTTTATCGTATCACGCGTTCATCATCAATCTCAAATCATTTTTTGTTGCTGTTGTTTTTGCATGAAGTTAAAATGGGTCCAATACATGTACGACTCAAAAGTTAATACTTGTAGATGTTTTGCGTTTGTTCAGACTGCTCAGATGTCATCCTCATCACTTGACCGAGGTTCTAAATTACGAAATCCGTCGCCAATAGCCCTCGTGTTGCTTCTAGTGCGATGTTAATAAAACCAAATCATTTGTTCAGTAGAATCGTTTTTCTCAAAACATATAAAAATGCATGCAGTTTATTGCGTTTTTTTTTAAGAATAAGAAACAAATTCTATTTTTGCAAAAAATGAAAAAAAAAAATCTATTAGCTATCATTTTTTGCATTATTTCTTTTTTTCTGTGTCGGACCCCAATTGTGAAATGAAAATTCACAAAAAAATCTGTACAGAATACATTCTAACATCTTCAATTAATTTTTAAAAACTAAAGAATTTGTGAAGAAGTTTTATTTCTACATTCTTTACATTGAAACTTAAACTCGAATCATTCTGAAATGTTTTCGCTCACCTGAAAACAGCATATCATCTTTCCTAAAAGGAAACATAATTATTTATTCTGCAGTGAATAAATATTTTTTTTTATTTCGGACTTATATTCTTCAATATTATAGGAAGGAAAATGGCAATGGTGTTCTCCAATTTCATTTTTGAAAGGCATATGAACATTTACAATTCCCCTAAGAGTAAAAATGCTAAAACTTCTCGTTTTAAATCAGAAGTTATTTTAAAGACAACAAATTCGCAGTATGAAGTTTATAAAACTCTGTTTAATATCAACCATTTTTCATTTCATCCATTATAAAATGGCTCACTCATCCAACTAAAAACAATTTGCGTTCGTAAAAAAAATGTCAATAACCTCGTGTTTTAATAGCGTCACACTAATTTCATTTTTGAACAGCATATGCACATTTACAAATCCCTTAAGAGTAAAAATACCGAAACTTCTCGTTTTAAATCGGAAATTATTTTACACCGAATGAAGACGATATATGAAATTTACACGAACCAGTTTCATTTCAACTATTTTTTTGTTTCGTCGTAATAAAATGGCTTACTAATCCAACTAAAAACAATCAGTTTACATAAAAAATTCTAATAACCCCGGGTTTCAATAACGCCGATTCAGCGATGCATTTAAAGATAGACCTTTTCGGGAGTAATTATATCGTTCGGAGACAATAAAAAATGTAATTAAGCCCCGTGAAAGCGGCGTTCGAGCGCTCCCTTTAGAATCTATTCAATTAAAACGCTTCAAAACCATTGTTTTTGTTCCTTATCTGCTTTTATTACTCTGTTTTATATCCTGAAAAGGAAACGGGAAACTATAAAGTTTGTTGTTAATCGTACGTAGGCAATATGTGTTGTGAACTGTGCTTTTTATTTTCACGATTTTTTTATTTTTAGCCTGCTGCAAGAGTGTATTTGATACAATCTATTGATGATGTTTCTCTGTTAGGGCCCATATATGTTTCCTGATTACTTTTAAAATCAATATGTGTTTAGAGCTTTAATGAAAATTATTAATATCTACATAATCGCATGCATATATTAATTTAACGAATTTAGTTGAATCTTTATCGGAATTCTTTATTAATTACATATGTATGCTTACGTAATGATGGTAACTCTGATAAATTATTCAAATTACGATTGAGTAAAGTTTTAATTATTACTAAGAAGTAACCGAGAAATATTTGGATAACATTTATTATGCGTTTCAATTTAATTTTGTTCACATATGTTTTTTTTTTAAATTAGAGCTGCTAATGTTGATTAATTTTGTTTTAAAAAGTCGTAAATTAAAGTAACCTGAAGTATATAAAAGAGGTAATGCTCAATCTGCTTAGTTCTACAGTCATAGCCTTCAAAACATGAAAAAACGCTTGGAGAAATTTATACATCTGGGGGAAAAAGAGTGACTGTTTAGTGTAGTCTCTCAAAAAATAAATGAAAGTTAAGTTCCCATCTCGATTATTTTTCGTAATAATTAAAACTTTAGGAATTGTGCATAAGAATCAATTAATGCGCAAAACGAAATTTTATTCAGATACGCGTGAAGTTTTAGAATAAGTTTGTGATCCTGTACTCCTACCCGACTCTTGTGCCATAACTCAATCAAATATAACAAACATTTAAAGTCAATAACCTACAAAAAGAGACACTAGACAAATATTACACAATTATTTATTTGATAGCCTTTCAGTATAATGTATGAGGGATATGTGCTCTCCTGGATAACACCATATACAGATTCACCCATTCAACTAATACCGAATTAATAGGGTCTTACCAAAATCTCTCCAATTGAGGTTGACTTGGTTTCTTGACTCCACGCGATCATTATCATTGTCTACCCTAGCATCGTCATCACTTGATATCGTCTACCGCCTGTAAGGCATATACTCAGCGCTAATGCCACTCGGTCTCTATCCTCAAAATTTCCCTTTGCTTATATACTCTCCTATCTAGCTCACTTGACTTTATTTCTGCCTGCCTCTAATTAGAATAATCCCGTTTCATTTTGGTTTGGAAGAAACTGTTTGTTTCTTGCAATCAATCTCAATTAAAGTCCCCAAGGTTAGTGAAGAGAAAATCGTGAATACCTCAACGTCACAAGTTAACGTTTTTAATGCAATTACTAAGAAGTAACCGAAATATCTTAAAAAATTTATTCTGTCTTTTGTTTTATCCTTTTGCACATAATGCTTTACTTTAAAACCATTAATATTTATTAGTTTCGTTTTACAATGCCGTATATTGAAGTAACCATAGTCCGTAAAAAATAAATGTTAAATTGCAAAGTTCTAAAATATCAACCTTCGAAAGGTTAAAAATTGCTGAGAGAAATGTATAAATCCGGATTTTGACTTAATGAATGAAAATAAACTAATAATGAAATACTTAACGATATTTACAATATTATGTACATAAGGATCAATTAATGCGTAGGATAAATATTATACAGATAATCTCGGTTATATTTCTTAGTAATAATTAAAACTTTACTATTCCATCTTGCAAAAGACCGGGATTATGGTGACTTAAGGCAAAAACCCTTCGGATTAGGGAATAGTAAAGATCCGAAGCCTCAAGTCTTATTTTTAAGCAAAGTAATTAGTTAGAGGAATTATGAAAAGCCAAACACTCACATATTGGGTTAAGAAATATTATAGGTCCTTATTAGTTAAGGTGAGTGAGATACATCTACGACAAAGAAAAAGGAGTTTATTTAATGCTGTTTAAATAATCCTTACTTTTTAAAATTAAAAGAAATTGATATCATAATTTAACGTTTAAATAACTGTATACTGATATCTTTCCTTAAGTCAAAAAATGACTTTTACTACTATAAATAATTGAGTGTGGGCAATTAAAAATCACCAGCTGTATTTACATTTGCACAAGTTGTGTATTAAAACTTTAGGTACATCTTACATAAAACTAACTGCATTTATAACTTTTAAATTTGAAGAACACTTATAAACATAACATTCTATACTCTGAAATTAAGAATAATTTATTTCAATATTTGAATTTAATTAGATTTTAGTAAATTAAAATTTTACTGTTCAAATTTCTCTTAATTCGTATGCAAACGTGTAATTAAATAGGATCACTAAATTTATAATTTAGTTTTAAAAGGTACATTAGCTGTGTAAAAAAATAAAAATCCTTTTATAATTTAAAAACTTTCAGCACTACAGATAAAATAGATTTTCTTGAAATTGTATCAGAATCCTAAAAAAAAAAAACAAATTTTGAGAAAAATGCTAACAAGAGATTTTTTTTTCTGTGATATGGAACGCTTGTTTATAATTTTAAAATACAATTTTTTTGCCTTCTGCTTTATAAATTTTCACAAATAATACATCTATGAAATCTGCATATTGCCTTCTAATTTTCAACTTCAAAATCTGAAATTCAAAATTTGAAGTATTTTGAGGTCTCAGTTGCCTCAAGGCTCCAGTTTACCGGCCATTTTGATTTTGCGAAAGTAATTTTAATCCTACGGAATTTCGACTACCTTACTCAAATCTTTATTATTTTATGTATTTGAATGCAAAAAAGTGCATCCGAAGGAGCAAAAGATAAAGAAGGTTTCCACGGAGTAACAATTTTTCTACAATTTTTAAAAATATATTTTACACATATTTTGATGATTCATTTGTAGGATTTCCGTTCTCTCAAAATATTTGTAAAAATTTCAAAACTCGAAGGGTTAATGTAATTTCGCATAAACCTTCGTTTTGTTTGTTCTTTCGGATGCAGTTTTTTGCATTCAAATAGATCAAATAGTAAAGTTTTGAAAACGGTAGTCAAAATTCCATAGAGTTAACATTACGTTAGCGAAAGCAAAATAGACGGTGCATGCGAACCCCAACTAAGCATGAGAAACATAACAAAAGAGATACTTTTTAACATGTGGAAAATAGAATAAATAATAATTTGTAAGTTCTCATTTGTCTTATTCTTAGTGAAATCAATCCCAGTTACAATGAGGATTAGGGACATTATTTCTCTGCAGGAATAAGGAGAAATCATAACATCCATCTCTTCATTAGACAATGCTATCTTTTTATACCTAACTGGAAACAATCGTTGCATACGAAAGTAGGAAACGAATTTCCTTTCAACCTATGCATATATGCTTAAATAACTTCAACAAATGAATGCGGGTTCCCCGTAATTAGACGAATCGGTAAAACAAAATGAAATCGCTTACAAATTCAAAAATAAAAAAAATTAAGAGTGAGTTTTACGAAGTACTCTTATATTAGTGAAGGTTTCTCGAGCGTTTCTCTTTTCTCAATAAAGGTTTCTCCTTTTGGATTACTTCATTACATTGTTTCAGAAGTTCTCAGTAGGCGGTTCCCGTACCCTGAAAGATTCGTTAGGGAGTACCCGAAAAGAAAACAACACGCTAAATAATAATAATAATTCTGAATATTAAAAAGTATTTAATAAAGTAGGTAAAGATTGTTATTAAGTTTGTCAGTTGTAACATTGCCGGATCCCGAAAAGGAGAAATTGCTGTAGGCCGTATCAGTTACCATTCTGAAGAACTTCTTCAATCGTAGAATGGTGAACTTAGAAAGTTTTTGAGTTTACCCTGGTGACAAGTACAGCGAACTTTCTGAAAATGCCATAATACATTTGTTGCCGTTTGCTAGCACGGATCCTGGTTAATATGTGTTTTGTTTTCCACAGTATCTTACGCACAATATAAATAAAGAAACAAATTAAGCGCATCAAAGGATTTGAAATAGCATTTATACCCTTATAAACCGAATTTGACAAACGTTTCTTTCTCAATGCGGTCGTAATCATCCCGTATTTTTTTTTTTTTTTTCCTTTTCTAATAGCCGAGCTAATTTGTTTACTTATATCAAATTAAATCAACTGAAATTAGCTTTGATAATTTTCTTTAAAAATATGGTAACGTTTTTTTTTTTCTGTTAAGTTCCCAAAAAAGTAGAATTATTCAAAATTAATATTAATTATATAAAAGTAAGCTTACATCCATGCTCCACAGAAGCAATTACTGTAAGAAAAAGGAAATATCTTCTTCATATTTTGATGCATTTTTATTTTCTCAAGCAAAATATTCCAGGTACAAAAACTTTGCTGATGTTAACAATAAAAATAATAAAACCTAATCAATAAATTATGAAATATCAAAAAAATCAATTAGTCTAATTAATTTAAATTAGACAATTGATCCTTATGAATTTACATAAAGATTTAATAACTAATCTTTATGAATTGAACTATTAAAATAAGAGCAAACGATAAATTATTTAAATAGACAATGATATTCTGTTCGGATATTAAAATAAAAGCAGACGATGAAATATGTATTTAAATTTATCTTATCAACTCAACATTACTTTAAGCAAACTTAATGTAATTATTGTAATTATAATGTATTATAATATCAATCTTTTGAAATCTATAGTCCTATTTTTTTAATAAATTTAATGAATACACCAATTGATGTTTTTTCATTGAGTAACTTTTTATTTATTCTCTTCGATTCTCATCTGCGATTTGAGCTTCTCTATCCCACTATACGATTTATTAGACCTTATTAATTAATTATAATGGTAGTGTTTCTCCATATTCTTATTTTTGAGTTGCATAATAAATTAGAAAAGGAGTTTTGCATCAGAATTTCCATTTTTCCGAAGAATGGCGCTGATGATTGGGCCATAATTGAGGAAAGATTGGGCGGCGGTTTTTGCCGATATCAGGATTTAATGGACTCTCTTACCTCGTCATCAGAAGGAAAATGATGTCTGTTGAGGAACTCTTTTATCTTTTTTATCTTTGGAAAAAGGTGAAAGACGAAAAGTACAAAGTCGTGCGCAATGACACCTCACAACTTCAATCCAGTGTCCAATTGGGTCAACATCCTCTCCAATTCTTCGCATAACAACAAATACCGGGAAACAAAGAAAGAAATGTATTACATAGGAGAAACATATATTACTTTTTTACAGGGAGAATTGTGAAAATCGGGTAAAAAATAAACAACATATAGTCATGTAGGCATTATTTTTAATCAAACTTCAGTTGCAAATTATATCTTAATTGTTATAATTATTGCTTTCTTTTCTAATTAAGTTAGTTATAATAGGAAACAAAGCTCTTATAACTTGACTAACTTGACCAAACTAACCAGTCATTGAAACTATAATTTAATAAGCTGTATCTCGTGTGATATGCAAACATACTCAGAATTTTTCGCAATAAAGATGGGATAAGCGAAGTGATGGGAAAATATATCTTTTAAACCCTTAATTATCTAATAAATATTCACATCAAAGTGTGTACATATATAATTGTTCCTAGAATCTGTAATGTCTTTGATAAGCAAGTGATTCAAAACTCACTATCTAGTGGCTATAGATTTGTAATTTCTTACGAAAGGTATACGAAAAAGATACTGTTTTAAAATTTATAATAATATATATAATAACAAATATGATTTATATGTAATAATATATATAATAACAAATATTATTTATATATAATTGTATAATAACAAATATGTTTTATATATAATAATATATATAATAACAAATATGTTTTATATATAATAATATATATAATAACAAATATGTTTTATATATAATAATATATATAATAATAAATATGTTTTATATATAATAATATATATAATAACAAATATGTTTTATATATAATAATATATATAAAACAACAAATGTTATAAAGTATATATTATGAGCAATTTGTGTGTTCATGAAATAACTCTTTGCTATAAGTTGCTATAATCGAGTACAATTGTATTCTGTAGAAAATAATATTTCATATGCTAATATGATTCGTGTATGAACAAATCAACATATACAGTCTCTCTTGCTTTTAGTTTCAATTTAATCACTTTGAACTCTAAAAATATGAATAAAAGCAGTTGTTATGAGGAATAGATTATTTTACCGACAACATCGAAGATCAAGACAGATAAAAATTTGGTATGAATTATATTTAAATTTAATTTATATTTCTAAATTTAACTACTGAATTTTTGGTAAAATTGTTCGATTATAAAACTTACCATTCAGTTGTTAAAAAAATTGTTTTTGCTTAAAAATAATTGAAAAATACATAACACCTAGAAATCCTTGGACATTTGTTAGTGAGAATAATATAATATTGTTTTAAAAACTCATTCTATGTATTAATATATAAAATACTTTCATATTAATATTTCATATAAATTTCTACACGAATATAAGTTTTATTTGAAAAATTCAACCATACTGTTTCTTAACATTAATATTCAAACTTAAGTAAATTTAGAACAACGTAAATGTTATAAGAATTCATTGAAATATTTCATTAAAATTAAAGTTTTCAATTTCCTTGACGAGATTGTTATTTTTCTAATAACTTTCATAAACCTCTGATAAGAATGCTATATATAGAAACATTCGTGCAGATTAACTTCCTTTATAGACATTATTAAAGTCGAAGTAATTTATTACTATTTCAGGTAATCCAAAACAACAATAATTATTTGTCTATTTTGTGATTAACAGTACTGAATTCTCAGAAATACTAATCCGTGTTTATTAAAACACAACATTCCTTACAGTCTTTCACGATTTTACTCCCAACCGACTCTAAACATCTCAACTCCACATAAACCACGCTAGTCTTCGTTATTAGAGACATAAACGCATCCCATATTCTTTCAAGTACCCACACTAAAACAGTTGTGACCACACTTAGAGAAGTAAATTGAAAGGCCAAACGGTGTGCCAAGTTCCAAAGGTAAGACGCCAAAAATAGCATCCTTTACTTTTGGCGAGAATTAACGGCGACATTTGTGATCTTAGGAATATCTTATAAGAGAAGTGAAGTTCGCAATAAAATGGAATCAGCCAGTTCACTTTAGGGATATTGGAAATGTTAGTGGCAGAGGTCCGTGTATTGTTAGTTACGAATTTTGATTTTTTTGCTGTGAGGTTTTTATATTAAATTTATATGTCGTAGTGAACTTATTTGGTTGTTTTATTTATTTATTTTTAGAATTTTTTAGATACTATTGATCATAATAATCACTCTTGTAATAGCAGATTATGTAATTTCAAAGAGTTTATTATCTTTTTTTCATGTAACTTGGTAGTTGAAATATTTTAATCTATTTTTGTTTAGTTAAAAGTAATTTATAACAATCACATGAAAGCAATAACAAATATAATTACTTGAGACGATACGAATAAATTGTAAATTTAAAAGAAAATAAATTGGAAAAGTTTCATTTTTTTTTATATTTTTAGAAATTTTAACATTGATGGACCTAGTTTTTAAGATAAGTTTTGTAATTGATCCGCTTACATATATATAACTAATGCATCTGATTAATTCATCAAACGTTTCTGATAATATTTAAGTTTATGCATTTATAAACATTAAAGTTTGATTATAGTTTATCATATGTGTTATCCTCAGTAAACCAGAAGTTTCGTTTAATTATAACTACTTTAATTACGTAACTACACACACCGCTGTTGCTAATATAGCAACAAATGAGCAAACTATTTATCGCAACATCAGAGACGGCCATAATTTACGCCTAACCCACGTTACAGATAAAATATATCTGGTACAACCATCAATTCAAATTCAGTCATGTATCTTCCTTTCATCATCAGATAAACGCTAGGAAAGGGAACGTAAATATTTCCATCCCCCTCCTAAAGCGGCAGTCTTCTAAAGCAATGTAATTGATTTTTAATTAAACTGTACCCCGCTTTGAAATTGTGAAAGGAAGCTTACATCTACACAGCAAATTGACAAAAAGCTTGTTTTAATTCCATCTTTCAAACAAAGGTGGCGCCTCATTATAAATCCATCATTCATTCGCATATTCATTTGTTGCAATCAAAGGACGTTTGGCGTGATTTTAATTTAATTTGGCGCAGTTCAATACCGGATTCGTTTGAAAAGTAATTCTTTTGTATGTACGCAAAGTTACAGAAGAGAGAGAGAGAGAGAAATTAATTAGAACTGCAAAATAAAAGAACGAATAACGGGCTTTTATGCTACATTTTTGAAAATGCTAAATCGAATGCTGCATTTTCATTAGTATTTGAATGAAAACTTTTCTAGAGTGATTGGAGCAATTTTAGAATTACTATCGAACTTCATTTGCTTCGAATAAAAATTTATTTTTTTTCTTTCATAATTTTGAATTCATTTCAAAAGGTAATAAATATTTAAATGTGTGCGGAATTACATATGTATCTAATTTTTTGTGATTGCTTGTGAGATTTATTACTTTTCTAAATAGAAATTTTATTTAAATTCATCGTATTGCACTGATTAAAAATCAATAGTTACGGCAAAGAGTATCGAATAAATTACTTTACTTCTTATATTAATTTTCGTACAATTACTCTCGGGTGCATTGCAATTTTTTTATTTCTTTTAACAAATTACAGTACCGCATTCATTTTCACAGACGTTTTCTATTACACTTTTTTTTGATTTTATAATTAATTTTTATGTATTTATTATATTCATCCTAAATAATTATTGAAAGATTTTTTTAATGTTTTTTGAAGAGGAGAAATATGTGTTGTAACTAATTATTTCAATTCGAATATCATATTTAGTCAGAAAGGAATTTTCTATCGAATAGTATCGAAACAAGGAATTCCTATTACTTTATTTTTTTTTTTTTGAAAAATTTATAGCTGAATATTTTTCTCGTTCCAATTGGCAGCAAATTATTTTTACAATAAGAGATTTTTCGCAAGAAAGGATTTGCTAGTGTTATTACTTTTTTTTATTTGTAAAATGAGGCTTGAAACTGTTTATTTTTTTCTGAATAAAGAATTTGTTTAATGGCTAAGGTAATTTTTGGACAAATTCACGCTTATAAAAATAATGACCCAAAATTATTTTTTCTATAAATCTAAAAATAGCTTGGAATTCGGAAATGATTTCCTTTCAAACTTTATAATGTTGTAGCCGGGGTTGATGCACGTTAAATCTGTAGGAGCCTTAAGTTCTCCCAATAACGTGGTGTGGAAGTTAAAAGAGGGTGTGCTATATCAGGTGTCATCCTATTCCCTTGATCGAAATTCAAAATTACGAGGTCCGTCGCCAATAGACCTGGAGTTGCTTCTAGTGCGGCGTTAATAAAACGAAACCCAGTTACAATGTTATAATTACATCTATGACTAAAATTGTTGTGTTAAAAAAAATCTAAATGCATTCTAAGCAAATATTTTCAGTTAAACTCTATGCGATATCAGACTTTTCGATTAATAAATTACAATATTCATAAATTTTCAAAAAAAAATCTGTTATTAATTTAATATTAATAATTTTCCAGATATTGCATGAAGTCTTAAAGACAGTTTTGTTATAACTATATGAAGTTTTAAAATTATTTAGAATAATGAATGTTTTATTACACGATAAGGTCTGGCCGATAATGACATGATTATATTTTATGAATTAGAAAAATTAAAATCTTATTAATACATATTTATTATACATCAGTGTCTCACGTATACCGATTGCCAACTTCTTTATTTTTATATTATTCCAACCTAGGACTTCTCAACACTATTAAACATTTTATGGAATTCAATATTTTTGAAGTGTATTAATTTCAATATTATAAAAAAGTATTTCAAAATGAATTACTCATAGTAACTATATTTATTACAATGAATTGAAAATCATACTCGAGGAAAAATTAATTACACAAGCGATTCTCCACTTAAAATTTAATGTTAAAATAATTCAAATTGAAAAGTAAATGATAGTGATGATCTTAATTATTTAGATCATTAATCAAACTTATAATGAGCATCTCTTGATAACGACTTGAACTTTGAGCAAATTTTATTGTACATTAATATATAAAAGCCAGAAAAATAATATTAAAATTACAATTCGGAAATGAGTATGAATTTGAAGCTCCTAAATCAAATAAATTGATAAAAAAAATGTTTATCCTCAGATCGAAAAGTTTCGTTTCAAAAAGATTGTTGTTGCAATTTTACCAATATGTAGAAGTATTTAGATATACAGTTTTTATTGTTCTAGATACTAATATTTGCTCATGAAACGTTATCAACTCAACAAATTTGATTTTAATTATTTGGAAGCGTAGGAATACCAAATGATTTTGCATTTGTTAAAATTCAAATAGCATGAAAATGATTCCCTCTGGTGATTAATTAATCTCGTAAAATTAATCAGTTCTGATATTGTTCGATTATTTTCTGTAAATAAAAATACTACTTTAAATGGTTAAAATACTAGGTACTAAAATGACTTTGCAATAGTGGCGAAAATTGATTAGATACCGTAATGAAATATCTTTCATAATACCGGTGAAATACAATCTAAAAACAGGTATTTGAATTTTCCTTTCTTGTATGGACTTTAAAATTTATTAAACACATTGACAAACCTTCGCAACTCTAAATAAAAAAAGATAATTTCTCATTGTCTATAACTGGAAAACTTTTAAACTAATATCTTTGACGAAATGCCCCAAATAGCAAGATTGATTCGTTTTATAAATGTTGCACACTCAGAAACAACACGAAGGCTATTGGCGAAGGACCACGCAATTTTGAACCTCGGTAAAGTGATGGAGACGCATTACTGGTACCTCCCTCACCTACCTTCCATACCACGCCAACGGGAGGATTTCAAGCCTCGACAGAATTAACGTACATCAGCCCGGCTGCACGGCGAGTATTTTGTGTCATCAAGGCTAGAACCCACGACAACCGCCGGCCGCAAGTCTGCTACTTGACCAGAGATGTCTTCAGAATAATAAATAAAAATAATGTTTTTATCTGGTTTATTTTTAGCGATAATTTAAACTTTGCAGTAATTCGGGATAATAATTAAAACTTTACGAAACTGGGGATTACTTCAATCTTAGGCTTCCTGAAACCAAAAAAATCAACATGAATAGAGTAATTTACGACATTGTGTACATAAAGATAAATTAATATATGGACTAAATTCAACTGGAATTTTCTTCATTTCTTAGCGGTAATTAAAATTTTATGACACACACACACACACTCTTCCTCCTGTATGAATTGATTTAAAGTATCATACATTTAATAACGAAAATAAAGGCGCCTGGAAAGAAAATAATATTCATGTATGTTGAGAAGTGCAGACGAAATCGGAAGACGATTTCCCTCTAACTGCTCCGGAATTAGAAAAATTAATCTTAGTATGATTCTAATTTTTATTGTAAGTAAAGCAAATAAAAAACTTACCAAGGACCATTTTTATCTTTTTAGAGTAATTCACTTCTCATTTTATCTCAAAATAAAAATAAGAAGCTTACAAACAATGATTATCTCCAACTCCCCCTTTTCTTAAAAAAAAAAAAGGGAAAATGCTGTCGCATGAAAATGGTAAAAAGTTCCCTTTTAAAATTTTTTTTATCAATGCAACCTTATTATAAATATTATTTATTATCAACTTTTTAAAAGTTTACAAAAGCGTTGCTATGGCGACAAACAGACGCTTCCTTCCTGCAAATTTCCGTAAACATGTTCGTGCAATAAACGTAGTTATAAACGCATAGTACTAAGTGTTCGTATAAAATTGCTTCGAAAAATGGAATTAAAGTTAAAATAATAGTTTGCAGTTATTTAAATGGGATCAATGACCAACCTTCTTTTAAATATTATTTATTATAGATTTGAATTATAAAAATAAACTTTAATTAACTCTTAACATAATTACCTTAATGTATAAGTTACAAACACATTTTTTCAAACGTTACACACACACACACATATAAATATATATATATCGAGATTCTTAATAGAAAGTCAATTTCAATTAAGATCGTTCCAAACTCTTACAATGAGCTAGCTATACAAGAGATATATTTTTATTTTAACTAATGGTCAAGTGTTGAGGTAAAAAATTGACTTGGTACCTCTCTTTTGTAACTCCAACATCGCACCATATGAACTTAGAACAATTCACTGACTTTGTTCCACAAGGCAATTTTCAGGAAATCGAGGTATCAACCCTTTATCAACAGTTTCTAAATTATTTTACCTCCAAACATTGATTCACAAGCACTAAATAGCGTAATGTAAATTTGCTACTTTATTTTAAGATTTTGATAGTGACATTAAAGAAAGATATATTTTTCAAAAGAGTGGAATATAATATTGAAGCAATTATATTCTTAATTAATTCTTTATTATAAAAAATCTTTGATATGTATGAACCAGTGTTCTCAAAAAATAATACGTCTATTTTCTCGCGATATGGGTAAAATGATATTTTTTAAAATATAGAATACTTCGAACTTTCTCCATAACTATGGATTTTAGGTATGTGTCTACCTTCGGAGAGAATATTTTTCAAAAAAAGAAATTTTTGTGAAATACTTATGTTTTTAGTTACAATGGTCCATAAAAATGTAATTTTGGCCATATTTGTTTAAAATTTAGTATAAATTGGCATTTACACTAAAGCTCATACAATAAATTCTAATTAATCAATTACACTTTTTTGTTTCAGCAATATATTTATTATACATAACATATATCTGCGTTGTGAAGTAGGAAAAATGCAGTAATCTCTTAAACTAATAAATTTATACCAAATTTTATAAACACAACATGATTTTATAAAAAAAATTATATCAATATTAAATAAAAATATCTCCAAAATAAATAGTTATTTACATATAACCTATGTTTGAGACTCAAAACATACCTAGAGATGTACAAAATAACGTGGTAAAATTTGATTTGAATGTGTGAAACACTTTTTTTGAAATAAGATTTTTCGCAATCAAAAAAAAAAAAAAAACCTCAAATCGCAGTTTCCCATAAAATTCCAATAAAGATTTTAATGTTTCTTAAAAATTATATACTACATTAAGGTTCTTGTCTACTGGCCATTTTGATTTCGTGGGTAATGTTAATCCTATGGAGTATCTACATTTGCTCTCAAATCTTTACTATTTCATTTATTTCAGTGCAATTAAGTACACCTGATAGAGCAAAAAAATAATGAAGGCTTCTGCGGAATTACTTTTCCCCTCCGATTTTCGAAAATATTTTTCACCCATTTTAATGATTCGTTTGTCAGACTTTTTCCCGGTCTTTAAAAACATCTTTATACATCGAAGGAAAACAGTAATATATTACAGATGCATTCATTAATTTTTTGCTCTTTCAAGTGCACTTTATCGCATTCAAATAGATCAAATAGAAACGATTTGAGAGAAAAAGTAAATATTCCTTAGAGTTAACATTATGCCCATGAAATTAAAATGGCCGGTAGACGGGAGACTTAAAGCATTAACTAAGTACCCTAGAAACAAATTAATTTTTGAAATAGTAAATATGCTGGCTTTAATGAAAAAATAATAATAATAAAGAGCCTTTCGAAAATTTTCACGAAAATAGTGATTTTTGAGTAAGCCTTAAAAAATTGATTATTGGAAAATTCTTAAATGGATTGTTAGTAGGAAATCAACCTTCTCTTACATTCTTAGTTAAAAGGAATGTAACAACAGACTTGCTCTAACGATGTATAATCGATGCTGTTGACAAATTAGAATTTGTGTAGTCGTTTTTAAGAATCTCTTAATTAGCCAATTAAATATTAATTGGATAATAATTATGTAAAAAAAACCAGATTTTTTTTTCTTTTACTGGGTTATTTTAATTTCCGAGAGTAATTATCGATTGAGAGTAAATTAGATTTTGAATCAGAAAAAACTCCAACAAAGCATTTTTAGATATGCATACCTTAATAAAAAGAGAAAGAAAAAAAAGTTATGCGTTGGTATTTATTTTTGAAAATTAAGATATAATTAATGCAAGAAAGACACTGAGATAAAAAAAATTTAGTTTTAAGAATTTAGAAGTAATTAATATTTTCTACGTTTTTCAAATAAACTTAATTTTTTTTTTCTCTAGCGTTTTTATAAGTTAATAGTAATTAATCGATTATGCAATGTATTTCAACAAATTTTTTTGGAGTTGTTTCGGCTTGTGGTTCGTTCGGTTTGACTCATTATAATTTCCAATATTCATTATCATCATCAATTAATTATTTGTATTTTCTAAAATTTTGTACTTAAATTTAATCTTATGTAGTATTAATGACGAATGCTGGTTTCTTCTATAATCTGACTTCGATCAAACATGTTATTCTTGATGATGTTTGAAGAGCTTATAAGTTTTGGTATAAATTTCGATAACAAAAACAATACTATTCAGAATTCCTCTTTCTAGGTATCTCATTGGCTTAATCAATATTACGAGTTATAATAACAATGATTATAATGATAATAACAGGAACAATCCCATGTTGTTCTATAGAACAACACACATGTGATTTTGTTCTATAAAGTTGCGTGGGATTATTGTACAAAACATAAAGTTGCGTGGGAAATTTCAATTTAAAAGTGAAATGTACTGAGTAATTTAAATACAAATTAATATAAATGGTTTTTTTTTTTGTGAAATTGCAACAGATTGAGCAATTTTTTTTTTAAATAAATCTTCATGAAGAGTTTTTGAATCATATTATTTGATTTGAATCATATTCATTGCTCAGGACTAGAGAAAAAGTAAGAATAAAAAAGACGATTTAATTAAAAAAAAATTATTTTGTTTTTTTATTGCACAAGTTACATAATATAATTAATCAATATTTATTTAGATATATTTCTGTCTTAAGTTTAGGTGTGTAATTAAATAAGAATAATATTCGGTATTAAATTCATTGCAAAGAAAAAAAGGACAATATTCGATTAAAGCATTTATATTTTTGGTGAGTTTTTTCTTCTACTCACATTGTAAATTTCTCTGGGTCAAAACTTAAAACGCATTTTCCTCACATTTCAAAATTCTCATTTGAGCTGAAATTTTTCGTACACTACTGTTTTGGATGACAACACGACAATTTAATATAATTATGAAAAATAATTGATTAAAATTAATTATTTAAAGAATCAAATTTTACGCCAGGTTTGTCGCCATATCCGTCGCCAAGGTAAAGGGGTCATTGCTTAAATTTACTTTTGTTAATTATTTTTTTGCAAAAAAATCAGCGAAAAATAAATTTTTGGCGGAAATTTTTATTGAAAGTTAGAAAGAAAACCCATGCTTAAAAAAACTCGTTTTTTATGGTTGTTATTCATTTTAATTTATTATAAAAAGTCAAGGAACGAAACACGTGTAAATATCATTCATTAATTCATAATGGTTCTGGCATTGAAACCTCAAAATCAGAAATAACACAGTGTGTGTGTTTTTGTTTGGCATTTAACAAATATATAAAGTAATAACTCAGCTTATGCAGCACAATTCTAAAAATAACTAGCTGTAACGATCATGCCGGTACCCATTATTGCTCCTCATCAAAACTGAAAGTGCTCATAAAAAACTTGTTACAGTGCAGAAGGCATAAATGGTCAAGCATATAATTTTATACGATGCATGTGAAAGAGAACTGATAAATTTGTGTTATATGTGCTAACACGTTGTTGTTTTCAGAAAATGGCGTCAACAAAATACGTGGATATAAAATAAAGGATACACGGAGTTAAGTTAAAAAGAGCTACATTATAATACATTGTTATAATACAAATGACATTTAGTTTGCTTAAGGTACATTTACATATCGCTAAGATATATTTAATTTAATATTTTATCGCCTGCATTTATTTTAATATCCGGACAGAATATTATTGTCAATTGAAATAATTTATCGGTTTCTCTTGTTTTTATATTTTATTTAATAATTGATTTCTTATAAAAAAATCGTCTATTTTTATTTTTATTTATTTATTTTTATTATTATTTTGTTGCTGTTGTTGTTAACGTGGGCAGCGTTTATGTACTTCAGAATGCTTTGTTAGCAAAAATAAAATTGCATAGGAAATTTCAATAAAGTATTTTCGTTTCTGGATAGGAATTGCTTCTGTAGTGCCTAGGGCTCGGAATAATGCTTGTTTTATGCTAATTAATATTCATTTTAAATCATTTTACTTTTTCGATAACTTAACAAAAAAAAAGTTATCATATGAAGAATGTAATTAGCAAAATCAATTTCAATTTTTTTTATTTATCTTTTCATCTTATTTTTTAATAAGTAATAAAACCTCTCACAAGAGAACCATAGTTTAATATATTTATCTTTAACTTCTTATTACCGGAATCATATTTGCAGCTTTGAGGGAAGTATGATTCTTGATTATGCAAAAAAATCACTGAAAAGAATAAAATGGAATATTATTCAAATGGATGTATGAGAATGAACAGATGTTCTCAATCGATGTTTGTAATACTTTTAAAGAAACAATACCGAAAAATAATATGTAACAATGTAATATATGTAATAGTGTGATATAATAACATGCAATAGTGTAATACATGTGCATATATGTTTGTTAACAAATTTTATTATTACGTTTAAGAAACTATTGCTATTATTAGCCTGTAGTAGCTTTGTGGTCATGGTCGTTAACTCGTGGCAGGCATTGTTTCCGTTCAGTCGTGGGTTCGAGACTTTGTACCACTAGAGACTCACCGTGTAGCGTGGATGATGCACATTAAATCTTTCAAAGTTTCAAGTCCTTTCATTGACGTGGTGTGAAAGATTGGAGAAGGAGTTGCAGCTTAGGTGCCATCCTCGTCACTTGAGCAAGATTTAAAATTACGAGGCCCATCATCCAATATATCTCGTGTTACTTATGAATACGACATTAATAAACAATCAATCAATCTGTTTCCACGAACGAGTTTTAATTTAGCCATCTCTTCAAAAATAGGTGGAATATCTTAGATCTTAAGACAATATTCTGTCTCGTGAATAATTATTTTACAGGATACAAAACTGTACCAATGATGTATGAAATGAGAAAAGAAAATCAAATGAGCATTACCAAGTCTTGTAAATTTACATTCTTACATTGAAAAATTTGACATACCAAATTCCCATTTTGTCATACATTAACGATAATTCTGTTTGTTTAATTGAAATTTATTTAGTCTTTATTTCGATGTTTCTACTTATGGTTTATTAGTTGTAAAGGCACATATTCCGTGAAATAATTAATGTATAATTAAAATTTGATAAGCATTAAATTGTAAAATGTAAGAATCTAAATCTTCTAAAAAAATATTAGATTACATGAAGCTGAAAGTATGAAATATTTACGAAATATATCATACAGAGAACTAAGCCTAAATAACTTTCTTCAATAAAATCAAATTTAGTAGTATGAAATAATATTTTAATTGTTATTATTTTTTTGAAATGGTAAAGGAGATTACATATGATCCCATGATTTTAAAAGGAATTAACATTAATTTGTGATAAATTTACAAACACACAGATTCTCAGTTTTATTTGGAGGGGGAGGTATATTCTCAAATGTTAGGAATAAACATGTCTTAAAATTTTTAAAAAACATCCAATATATATTTATAAAAGAATTCAGTTATTAAATAACGCTCCTGAACATTATTTCAAAGAACTTGCTTTTTCGTAAATCGAACTATTTAAAATATCAGTATTAGATTTCGCTGGCAGCTTCTCTTTATAAATAAAATAAAATTAGTAATCTGAAAATAAATATATTATTTCTTAAGCACGCATTTTCCCAAGGTGGTTTAAAAATACATTAATTTTTTCAAAGGATTTAACCGTTCAACATTAAGCCTTTGGAAAATGCATTTTACTATATCTTATTCCTTCACTCGTGTGCATCCTATCTATATTCAACAAACGTTTATTCCTAACACCGGTTATTTTTTACCGAAACTCACTTTTCCTACATCAGATTATTTCTGTTATCTCAGACCGCTAAAAATTCTGAATTCATGTGAGGAAAAAAAAATCATTTTATCTCTGCTTTGAAGTTTTTTTTTTTTTTTTTTATCAAGCAAGTTTAGTTTCCCTGCTATTCCCTACTGGGGATTTTTTTAAGTTCTGTCTATTTATTCCCAACCTCTCAAAATTGATTGGATGAGAAAGATTGAGAAGGTACAAATGTTAAGGGAAGAAGAGACTTGCGGAGAGAAAGAGGGGGGGAAAAAAAGAAGAAAAGTGTCCGTAGAGTAAAAACTGGCCTTCATTGAAATTCAAAGATTAAACAAGCTTACTCTACTCGTCTGATGAATTAGCTTAACAAATGGTAATTTTTAAAGTATTCTTGAAATGTATTTTTGAAATAAAGAAAATTATTAACATCGTAGTCAAAATTTCGCGAGGAGTTTGATTAAATACACTTTTATCATAATATGTCTTTATATTCTACAAGATTTCAACATAAATACGTAGTATATTCTGGATAAATTTATTATATATTACCGATTTAAAACAACACATGCATATATAAAGGAAAAATATATTTCATTTTGATTCAATTTGTGCTACACTGGTTTTAAAATATAAAAATATTTCTTGAAAATATGACTTGTTGAGAAGGGGGGGAGAGAAAAAAAAATTAAATGTGTCTGCACAAGCTGAAAAACTTACTTTATAATAGAAATTCAAAGATTAAACATTCTTTCTTAACTAATCTTTGATATTTTTTCACGAATAATAATTTTAATGTATCCTTGCATTCTACTACATAAATACATTCTATGTCATCGGAACTTTTCGTTTTATTACAAATTTGAAATGTCTTCTGTGGATACTGTTTTTCGGAGAACTCGGTTTGGTAAGCAATTTTTAGAGGTGTGGAATACTTTTTCCTGAATAAAATATGCTGCGAATACTTCCAATTTCTTTGGGTTTAACGCTTATTTGAAACAGATTTTGTAATTTTTAATCCTAGTCATGCAACAAGGAAGATTCTTAAACTCATACGTCACTTTACGAAATTTGAAACATCGTTTCATAAATATCGGAATTCAATTAAGTAGTTATTGAATACTAGATTGCAATATTCACTTAGGCTGCTTTTGATTATGCTGACAAAAAAAAATTAGCATCCATTTGACGACTAATCCTTAATTTTATTCAAATAGGCTCATTTTGTTCTATTTGTAATATGATTATACAATGATCAAAAGGGATGCGTGGGAATTAACGGTCCTGCCATTCCCTCTAACGTTTAGGGAGCTGCATTTTAAATTTATATGTAAAGGCAGATCTATACTGATCACTTCACCTGTGTTTCAAAGGTATCATGGTATTTTTCAAGGAGTAACTCTAACCTCTCAATGTTGCAGGTAGCAGAAAATTACTTTGACTCACTTCTTAGCGGATATCTTAGGTCTTTGATTTACTTCATTGGAACTAAACGTTTTCCAATTTGTATCAAGTGTTGCAAAACAGCCAAGTCTCTACTAACTATATTCTTAATTGTTCGAGGATTTCCTCTCCAGTCATTAATGATTTTGGATATTTTTCGGTTGTATAAGATAAACGACCAGCAGGAAGACCTAATTATCTCGAGGCGTCGTGCGATTCTTGAATGGTACCACCCAGAATTTGAGCCGGCGGTTGAATAAGTGAACCAGTCAAGTGTCAAGTCAAACTTTTGTAAAGAAGTGAATTAAAGACCTTTTGCAACAATTATATATAAGGAGAAGTTTCAACTTCAGCTTCTAACACTGGTTCCTACTTTGGTTTGGCCAATTAAATAGTCAGCTGTATTTAGTTACTTTTGTTTTCTTATAAATGTTGTCGTAAATACGTAGTTATCGTCTGTTGAGGATGTCAAGTTAATTCATTTAAACCTTCGGGTATAGTGACTGCGTGCAACAATCCACAGTCTTATACTCATGGATTAAAAAGTTTGGAAAGATGCCTTATAAAAGAAAGATCAGGATCGGCTTTTTTTGATCCCTTTAGACTATGGATCCAATTGTTCTTCCTACCATCAGTCCAGCTGATGTAATGACAGAAAATCCTATTAATGAAGCGGAGGAATATTTTCTTGTTAATTATTTTATATCTACTATGGAGGCGTTTAATCGTACTCAGGCACTTATTTTTAATTGCCAAATTGTGCTGAAACCCCGTGGTCTAATTCCTCCGTATCCGGGTATACTGGATCCGTATCTTCACCAAAAATATAGCCACGGTAGCATTTTCTCACCGCCGTAGATCCTTATACCGTATATTTAATGCAACTCCCCCAGTTAAGTATATTTAATGCGACTCCCCCAGTGTGTGTTGACAATTTTTCTATTCGCAATAGTCTTGCTGATAATTATATTACAATAGATCTGACCGGGTGAACCACTTCGAAACAAAACTTTCAGCTTCATTTGAACCCTGAACCTTTTCTAAATCTTTGTTTGAAGTTGTTTAAAACATCTTCCTCAATTAAAAGTCTTTTGACACCTAGATCCCAGATGGATTCAGTTAGATCCAGATGGACCAGATATCCTATGGTCTTTAAGGTCATGCGACAACTGCATAAGATAATTATTCACACTACAATATTTCTTTAAAACTGTTCATTAGAATGTTTTGTGAGTCAAACTTCATCGTGCTTTCTTACCCTATTGAAACTTTTTTTTCTGTGTGAAATAATTACCTTGCTTTAAAATCGGTTGTTTTTTAAACATTCTGTCAGATATGACTATAACTTATCGAAAAGTAAAACGAGTGCAATGATATTAAGTTTAGAACAAAAATTCACTAAACTAAAAATACAAAAATACTCTTCAAGTTAAATATTCATTTTTACAACCAAATATTATGTAATGACTACTCTGGTGGGGATTGTGAATTAATGCTTATTCCTGCATAGCTAACTTTTTTTTTAAAGAACAATGAATATCATTTTAAATATCTCTGTTTCCCTCAGAAATTTCGTGGAACAAACAGAATAATCCACCATATATTAATCTAGAAATAAATAACATACTTTTGTTTATTACTTAGTATTTGAACAATAATTGTATGTATGTGTATAAATATTACTTAAAAATATTTTTTGACGTTCACATGTGGGATGGTTCTCACTGAAAATAATTTTAAACTTATTCCTCTTAGATATTTCCTTCTAAATTTTGAACGGGTTTAACGTAAACTTTCATTAATAGTCTCTAAACGCAGTTTTATGGGACTTAAAATAAGTAATTATTACAGGTAATGGATTTTACCAAATCTTGAATTTTGATTTTCAGTTTCAGATGTCTTTTTTTTTTAGAAAATATAGCTCAAATTCAAATGCATCTAAGGATTAGAGTTCTTGGAATGTATTTCATATTTCTAAATTTACTTCAAGCATGCGCAGTATGAAAGCTTTTACTCCACTTACCGATCCGGTTCACGCCAACCTAAGATTCACTTTACTCTTAAAATTTTTCAACAGCAGGTTCCAACCCCCCAACCCCCAACATTTCAAAAGTAAAATGTGAATGGAAGCGCGAAATCTTGTTAAATGATTTCCCTTTCTTGAAAAATCCCTTACAGTAGTCAAGAAAAATTCCCTGGCAGGCTGTATATTTTCCCCAACCTTTTGTATTCAATTTCTACTACTCTTATTTTGTTCTCTCTCACCGTAAGAAACCTCGAAAAAGTAGCCCGTTCTCAAAATCGAAAAAGATTTTTTTTTCCCTCCACCTTTCAACTTATTTTTTTAGGGAGCGTTTTTTTTTATCAATACATAATGGATGTGTTCCCAATGTTAATGTAAGACTTGCATTTTACTTAAATCGATTTTGTGAATGTATTAGATTTTTTTCTTTTTTCTTTTTGCTTTCTTTTGTACACTGGAGATTTATTGTATTAGAAACAACATACGGGTTCTCCTTTGACATTCAAATATTCTTTTTTTCTTGAATGCAGCATTCTTCTAGGAAATTAAATCGAATGTTTGCATAGAACACCATTATCTGGGGACAATTTCTCTTTGCCATTACTAAAAACACCTCTCTAGCAATTTAAGCGACTTTTATTGTGACTTTATTTTTTTTTCAGAACATTTCAGCATCATTTGATGTAAGAATATGGGAAACCAGCATCGATCAATATTAATGATCGATAACATTTACCAAGCGATTTGCTAAATGAAATTACTTCCATTACTTCAGATATTTGTACTTAAATTATTTGCATTTAAGCTTTATTCTAAAACTAAATTATTCTATTCAACTATTTCTATACTTTCGGTTTTCGATTCCACAGCAAATAATCAAATACTGTTCAGACCCGCTAATTCTGCATCTACAAATAGCGAACGAATCGAAACACGAAAGGATGGAAAGCAATTAAAGCGTGAAATTATCATTAATGAATATATTTAGATAATTATTCTGCATGAAAAAGAAAATTGTTTAAAGAGATGTACTATTCAAAAATTTTGAGCCTAATTATATATAATAAATAAATTCTTCTATTCAAAATACAAGGTGTGGCTATTAAATAACAAGACTGACGTTGTAAAACATTTTATTCTGATGTTATATATATATATTTATTATCACCTTCAATATACTCCCATCCTCTGTCTTCACAAAACTCCATGCGAATCTTCCATTTTTCAAAACAGTGCTGGAAATCTGTCAGCTCATTCACGATGCGTGCCGCTTTCTCTTTCACAGCTTCTACGGCTCAAATATCGTTCATTTTAATGCAGATTTCACCTTAGGAAACATATAGAAGTCTCATGACTCAAGATTCGACGAATAAGGCGAATTATCTAACTCTGAGATGCTGTACTGTGAGCAGGCGAATGGTCTTGGTGAAAACATTTTCCATACGGATTCTTTTTCAATTCCTACAGTTTCAGCAATCACACGAATACTTAACCGATGGTCATATCGAACCAGATTACCGATTTTTCCGATATTATCATGCTCCCTTCCGATGTGGAAGGACCCGGGTGGGAATCATCTTCAACGTCTTCTCGGCCATCTCGACAACGCTTAAACTACTCAAAAACACGTGCACTCGATAACCATTCATTGTCATATACTTCTTTCAATAAATTATAAATTTCAAAAGCGGTTTTTCAATATGAAATTTCACAATAATTCATTGCTCACTTGTCCTCTTTTCCAACGAAACAAAAAATAACTCTAATACGGATGAAGTCTATGAGTAAACGGCTGGTTCACAGAAGCGAAAAGCTTTGCGCTAATCAGCTGTCGGTCGCTGGTATTTGGCGCACGCATACTTCGTTTCTAAAGGTGTGAGTCTCGTTATTTAAGAACCACACCTCTTAAATGACTCATAATCAAAGTTCAGAATTCTAATTCTGAATTTGTTCTAATACGAAATAGAAATAAATATGAACTAGATGCGCAAGCAAGATTCAAACAATCGTTCCCTAACATATTTTTGTCGAGAACAATACTACATGAAAATAAAATCATTTGGCGATATATAATATCAATAAAAGATCCTGAACCAAGTATTATTAAATTTAGAACTATATTCTGCTTAGCAGTTTAAAAAAAATTATACATCAGTAGATATCATAAGCAAATAATATTAAAACAAATTTATTTGAGTCTGAGAATTTACTAAACAGTTTTTATAGAAATCTGTCCGGTTGAGTTTGGGATTTATTTTAAGCTTTCTTACGTAATTTTTATATTTTATTTGACTACACAATATTAGATATCCTTTGCGAATGCTTTTAACATTATAAACTCTTGTTTTCACACTTCAGAAAACATTTTAAGATGCTTACATGCGTGCTGTGGAAGTCATAAAATATCCAAATCAGGCAATAAGTCAATTTTATATTTTGGTTTCTTTGCTATACTTCCATTTACTTTATCACAGGATCAAGTTTTAGAATACAACAAATCGTAATAACCTTTCCATTAGTTGCAAAGTTATTAGTGTTGAATATGACATATTTGTATGACACTAATGCGTGAATTACCTGCCTGTAATCACAGTAATTCTAAATTTATACGATGATAGTTTGATTTGAAATTTTAATACAATTTAGAAGAAAATTAAGGGATAGAAAAAGTATATCATATAGAATATTCTATAATTATAATTTTGTTATAATTTTTTTTCTCTTTTTTATAGGACCTGCTTCTGCTTGAGGAACAAGAGGTAAGTGACCGAATCTAAATCCTTCCAATTTCTACGATATTACAATGAAAAATAATATAAAATTAATTTTGTATTCAAATTGCATACAAAAATTCATTCATACAAAAAAAAATAATTCTTAGTTATTTAATAAACATTTGAAATTATTCATTGGATTTTAAATGAAATCTTGTATAATTTTAGGGATCTGTGAATTTCAAGTTCGGTGTTCTGTTTGCAAAAGCTCGTCAAACTACTGACGATGAAATGTTCAGTAATGGTAAGTTTGTTTTTTTCTGTCCTATCCTACATCTTGTGAAATTTGTATTCTCTTCTCGAAGTTGTGAAATTTAGTGATAAAAAAAAGATTGCATTGTATAAAGTTTTCAAATGCAGTATCAAAACACATTAAATTACAAAATACAGTGTGCTCTTAAATGTACAGTACTGAAACGAATAATATTATTTCCAAGTCGTATTTGAGTTTATTTCGTCTGAAATGCTGAAACACTCTCTAAGGTATCTAAGGCAATTCAGAGCGGATGATTCAGCGAGAAAAAATTAGCGCAAAACACAGCGCGAAAAATGCATACTTGTATAACATGGGTGGCCGGTTATACTGGTTTTGGAAGCTTCGTTTCAGGAAGAAATATTTGAAAGGCTAATTATTCATTGTTCCTAGATGGAAATGGTAAAATTTCGCGGTTTATTCTTAATTTTTCCCAATATTATAACATGTGAATTTTTCACCTAAGGCAGATTTTTTTATCATGGGATTATTGCTCTACTAACAGTCATAGTAACCGTTAATGTAGGGCATACAACGAGAATATTATTGACCGCCAAAATGATATTATTTCAATACCTTTTCCCCAAAAATAGGGATTTTTCGGTCACGTCATCATGGATAACTTTTATGAGGGACTAATAAAAATAAACTATAGAAGGACACGTTTTGAATTTCTAAAGAGAAATCAAGTAATTTAAATACTTTTGGACATTGAGTATTAGTTAATTGTTCTTTAACGTCGCAAGTAAAAGCATCGATAGGACAATTGGCAACGAATCTCATAATTTTAAGCCTTGGTCAAGTAACGACGACGACAGCTGAAATGGTACCTCACTCTCCGAACTTCCTCTTCACGGCAAAGAGAGGATTTGGAACCTCAACTAAGTTTAAATTGCGTCAGCCTCGATACGCGTGGGCCTTTTTTTTTTTTTTTTTTTTTTTTTGGCATCAGGGTTCGAATCCACGAAAACACCGCTAGCTGCGGGTCTACGACTATGGCATTCAGAATACCGCGGCCACTGGAGACTGAGTAGCTTTAGTTTACCATATTTTATAATTATATTTTATTTGAATAAGAGTCACACCGCTCGCCTACGAGACCTGCTAGTGGGTCGCGAACTGCGTGTAGCTACTCTTGGTATATAAATATGAGAAATTAAACTTTTTTTTTGTTTTTAAGCCCATCGATGGTAGCATTAGCTGATAAAAATTTTCTGTAACTGTTAAACATAGCAGCAATCATTAAGACAGTCAACTTCGTTGTGATCTGTGGTCTGTCGCTGCAATCTTCTATAATTTAGTTTTTTAAATAATTTAGTTTTTTCTATAATTTAGTTTTTCACCAAGAAAAAATGCCCTCAGAGTAGTTTAAGAATCAAAGAGGGCATAAAATGTTGTTGTTCAAAGGCTACATTTACTACAAGGAACGCCAAAGTGAGATAAAAAAAAATTCTGGAAATGTTCACTTCTCCACAAAAAGAAATTTCTTAGTAGAACCCATACTATGGATAACTAAATTACATAAATCACATTCATGTGGCGAGTGTTACTTGCCATGAAAAATCACACTCATGTACCAAATTTGTGGAAGTTTATACGAGCTTTGGACAGTGTAAACAGAAGAAGTATTAGAAAATCGACATGGTGGCAGCCTCTCATACAAAAGTCGTTCACTGTGATAGAAATTGTTTCGCATTTTTTTTTGTTTTATTTTATTAACGTCGCATTAGAAGCAACACAAGGACTATTGGCAGAATACCCAAGGTGAACGAGTTCACCCAAAGAGTTTAGAGATGAAAATCTGCCGGCAGTAGGCAATCACCCCCGCACTCAGCATTTATTGACAAAATAACATAAAATTTCACATAATTTAGAAATCAAAGTTAAATAAAGCGTGCAATGTATTTACACAGTAGAAAATGTACATGAAAGAAACATAAGAGGAAGGAAAAAAACTAACAGTTGGAATTTTCTTGCAGAAATAAGATGCCTTTTAAGTTAAATGCCATAATACAAAAGCGTCCACAAACTCGTGAGCAGAAAGGAAGTGTTATGCAAAGGTATGAACATATATACAAGATAGGCAATTATAGCTACACAATAAGGGAAGATAAGTATATTAAGAAGTATAAAAAAAAATTGAGACAGTTAAAAAATTTGTTGGGTAATTTTACGTGACAGAAGAATACAGGATTTAAGCTTAGAATGCAATTAGGGATTTTCACACACGAATTTCAGCCAAATAGTTTTCGCTTCAGCAACAGGACATTTTGAATGAAAAGCTCTGGTAAAAGGGCAAGAGAAAACGTAGTGGTCAGTATCTACAACAGAGCCACAGAGAAATAAATTTGTATTTTTTAAATTAAAACGATTTAAATAAGAAATGAAGAAACCATGACCGGTTAAGATGCAAATAATAAAACCAGAATTCGTTTAAAAACTCAGATTTGGTCAAGGAATATAGGCTGGACCCGAATACCAGCATTACAAGTTGACCAACAGACCTCACAGTCAGAAAGAAGCTTATTTTCTAAAATCATAACTATATGAGACCAAGGGGTGAGGACATTCATTCTCTCACCATAAGTGACAGAGAACTTTACAAAGAAATCGGCGATTTCGTTATAATAATCTCCGACGCGGCCCCGAACCCATTGTAAGTTGTAGAAATCAGAATAAGTTGTTAATTTTTCTTTAACGGTATTAATCAAAGCCGTTTTATTTCTGGTACTCTGCAGTAGCAATATTGATGAGAAGCTGTCGGAGTAAACAGAAACTTTGAAGTTATGAGAAATGGTCCTCAAAACGGCAAAACCGATTTCCGAAAGCTTGGCCTGGAGAACTAAATTATAAGAGTTCAGTTTAAACAAGTAGACTCGATTTAGGACACCCCAAAGGAAGACAAACACGGCGAACTCAGTTTCGGAGAGGGCTATTTGAACCCCTGTCAAGTGACGAGGATGATAGCGGAGCTGGCATCCCCTCTACTAAATTCTACACCATGCCAATGGGAGGGCTTAGAGCCCCGACAGATTTAAAGTGCCTCAATCCCGGCAACACACGGTGGGTCTTTATGGAATCGAGGCCCGAACCCGCAAGTCGACGAAAACACCGGTCACGAATCCACGACCATGACCACGAGACTGCCACAGCTACGGTAGAAAATCGAGTCGAATGTATCGCTCATTGAGGAATATCTGAGGAATCACCAAAATTTTCAAATCAAATAGTTGTTGAAATGCAGCAAGCTATATTGTTACAAATATATTATTAAAACTGTTCCATTTATAAAACATTGGAAATTTTTAATATCATCTTTAAATTAAATATTTTACATTGTTATTCTTTCAGTCATCTATATTCTAAACAACATGTCTATGTGCTAACTATATATCCCATTTCTCACTTTTTTATATGTTTTGGAGTTGTGTTGTCGCACACAGAATTGTATCGCGCTTGTTTTCTATTGGCTGAATTATCCGATTACCCACCCTACGTAGTAATTGTTTACCATGGTTTGTGTACCTTAAATGGTTGTTGTGCTTCATTGAAAACAGTATTCAATCGTTGTCCATTGTTCACTGTCTATTCATGTGAAGGTCTATTTATGTTCACAATCTATTCATGCGAGGATCTATTTATGTTCATTATCTATTCAGTTAAAACTACTGACCACTGTTGTTAAAGTCCTTGCTTGAAACCTTGTGATATTCTAAAGAAATAGTTCTAGGGAGTATGTACAATACATTGCTGAAATATATTATCGCAATCCTCATTTGTCATAACAGTTATTGTCGAAAAGACATCTCTGCCGTCCACACAGGACCTAAATAGTTAAAACTAGTAATGATAGACATAACTGTACAGCATGGCACAATAAGCGTTCTTACTTCCGGTATTTGATGGTTTTGCACATTCTATAGTCCAACATCGATTGAGCCGTTCTCTTTCGAATTTTTTTCTTGTGGATTCGAGAATTTCTTTATATTAACATCCAGTTCGCGACACAGATTTCGTTTCACAGTAATGTTTTCTGTTTCCTAATGCGTTACATATCATATTTGCAAAATATTACAATTGTTCTCAAGTGATCTGAAAAGTTTAATGTTATCAAAGCTCAAGAGGTGCTTTTCAAGGGCTGAAAACACAAATTTTGACAGCCTTCCATCATTATTCAAATCTACAACCATCTTAAAGTCTAATTGAATATTCAATAAGTTAAAGACTCTGATTGAAGATATGTTAGAGAAAGACAATACATAGTTCTTATTAGTTCTCAAAATAAAATATTCAAGATTACTATATATATATATATTAAACGTTTGTTCAACATTAAAATGAAACATTATAAATTGATGGCCGAAATAAATATGGCTTTTCTTCATAATCAGATTAATTATTAATTCCAGCAGAGAGAAAACGTTACGTTTTGAAGACTTTAGCCGGACTTCGGCCACTAAGGCCGAAGCAAAACACCAGAAACATTTCAGAAGATCGTAAGAAAAAGTGTAAAAGCTTTTTTTGAAATAAAATAAGTGTAAAAAGGTTTATGGATATCCGGTATTTAAGCAATTATTAAAAAATTAAAATGAGAACTAATATGAAGTGAATCATTAATTTATTTTACTAGTTTATTACTTTCAAAATATACAAGAACCTGTACTTCCTCTAACCGCATTCCGAACATGATTGGTTACTCCCAATATCACAATTAAGGTCTTATGTTTTTCAATTATACTTTCTAGGTTATAATTT